>CAXITT010000856.1:63900-129822 GCA_964033795.1 Lymnaea stagnalis
ACGCAGATGCGCACCGAGCACTGCCCCCTGCGCACATATTTCTGGAGGTTGGACAACAACAGAGATCCTACCTGCCGGCACTGCAGCCTGGCCCCAGAGACCTTAGAACATCTGTTGACGGAGTGTCCCGCACTAGATCTCCCGGGGGAAGCCAGGGCGGTTGGAGGATCCTTTGTGAGGGAAATGTTGTATGGCTCAGCTCAACAGATGGAGTTGATAGCCAATTTACTAGCCGGGGTCATAAGAGAGTAATCTCAGACCTTCACCAGAATATGTGCGTTAGTTAGTTAGTTAGTTGTTTAGTACATAGTAATTTAAATAAAACCTGCAATCCTTCCCTAGCCAAATGGCGTCACACAGGCTCGATGCAAGCTGAGCTAGATAAAAGGAAAACTTATACAATTCGATGTATATATTTAATGAAAGAATTTACTGGGTGCATGCAAATGGTGCACATTTCTGTCCATCATTAAAATATAAAGCGTTTGGATTGTCTTTAAATGTACTTCGACCTTTTATAAAGTTTCCGGAATTACAGAGTGAAAAAAACATACTTAACCCATAATTATTAAATTCCCAACTTATTTCGTCTTTTTAAAATCAGAATAATAAACAGACTGTTCCAACAATTTAAAAAAAATAAATATTCTAGATGAAAATGGAGCAGAAAGGTAAAAAAAAAAGATTTTGGTGAAGTAGCATTTTTATTGTTATGCCAATTCCAATTTTTTCAGTGCTAGGTTGAGAAAACAAATGTTATTCCCATATTGTCATTTTGCAATCAATTATGTGGATTTGGTAAGAGAAGGTTTTAAAGTTTATTAAAAAGGCAATTTTTAATTTATATCATGAAAGTTATATTAGTTAAAACTAAAAAAAATTAAAATTACAAAGGAATAGTTGGAAATTTGTATTTTATCTTTATCCAAATTCTTTTACATAAATTCACACATTGATAAATATACAATGTCGTTCGCAAGCAACTTATGTCTTCTTAACATAATTATGCTTTTCAGAGACTATTTTTTAAAAAATAAAAACGTTTCGAAATCCATAAAATATATATACTTACTAATTAACTTTTTTTTTGTTGTTCTTTTTTAATCTGGAAAAACTTTGACACTTTTAAAGATGGTAATAATTATAAGTATTTTTTTTTTCATTTGTTAAATGATGTTTGGAGTGCTTTGTAGTGATGAAAAATTCATGAATTATTGAAGTAGATGCACTCCTTCATTATGTAAACAAAAAAGCCATATTAACATTAGGTTATGTCAAAACATTTGCTTGACACAAAAGGTTGAGCGACGGCTCTTTTCGGTTTTGCTCAACGCGTTGCATTAAAATATAATAATTAAGAATATATCATCATCACATCTTTAAGTCTCCAAAATATCACAGGCCCCCCTGCAATCGTTACGGTTGCTTGGCTCTTACGATGGTTCTTAGGTTAGGTGACACCTAATATTATTATTTAGTATCTGCTCCATTTCTCTCCAATTTAGTTTAGAATGTTGCAAAACTATTTAAGAAATTGGCTAAAATGCTTACTGTACTTGTATTGTGAATTATAAAAAAATGTACAAGGAATATAAAGATTAAAGACTGAGATTAAGCTAGGTGTTACGCACTGACTTGTATTGGGAGAAATTAATCTCCTTTTTTAATTTTAATTGGCTCGTTGTAAGCAGTGCCTTACTGTTATAGAGAACTTGTTTACATAATATTTCTCGTGCGTGCCCTCTGATTGACCCCGCATGAGACGCTGTGTTCACAAAGGGGTGTGGCTTAGGCCTTTGAAGTATTCTTGTTTACACCGCCAAACTACTAAAAATAATTAATCTGTTCCAAGTAGTGTTTTGTAGAATCATTCTGATGGTTCTAGAGATGTCATGTAGCTTGTCGAAGGCAGGGCTTAGGCGTCGGTAGACCCACCTATATAGGGGATTGACAGGCACGGAAGAGACGGAGATTTTTCACATAGATTTTCTTAACATTACGAGGCGCGTTTTATTCTTTGTGTATTTGTGTGCTCCTACTTATATGTGTTTATTTCGCATTATTTATTGGCATCATTATTTCTAATGGTATTAAATGTGTACCGGTACGAGATCTACCATACTGTAAGTTGAAGATTGTAATTTTATTTTATTTTTGTAATTATCTTAAGAAATAATAAATCTTAATTAATTGTAACTAGAAACTGTTTTGGGTCGTATCTTTAATATTGTTGATTCTATGGTATCGTCCTTTGTTAGGCACTGTTTATAACGAGCCAAATTCAAATTAAAATAGGAGATTAATTTCTCCCAATACAAGTCAGTGCGTAACACTAACAAAGGACGATACCATAGAATCAACAATATTAAAGCTATGACCCAAAACAGTTTCTAGTTACAATTAATTAAGATTTATTATGTCTTAAGATAATTACAAAATAAAATAAAATAAAATTACAATCTTCAACTTACAGTATGGCAGATCTCGTACCGGTACACAGTTAATACAATTAGAAATAATGATGCCAATAAATAATGCGAAATAAACACATATAAGTAGGAGCACACAAATACACAAAGAATAAGACACGCCTCGTAATGTTAAGAAAATTTATCTGAAATCTCTCCCTCTCTCGTCGTGTCTGTCAATCCCTTATATA
The DNA here is from genome assembly GCA_964033795.1 of Lymnaea stagnalis. Classification (NCBI taxonomy): domain Eukaryota; kingdom Metazoa; phylum Mollusca; class Gastropoda; family Lymnaeidae; genus Lymnaea; species Lymnaea stagnalis. The sequence goes on from CAXITT010000856.1 coordinate 66,560, forward strand.
GGTGGGTCTACCGACGCCTAAGCCCTGCCTTCTACAAGCTACATGACATTTCGAGAAAAATTCCAATCATTCTACCAAATAGTATTTGGAACAGATTAATTATTTTTATTCGTTGGCGGCGTAAACAAGAATACATCAACGACCTAACCCACACCCCTTTGTGAACACAGCGTCACAATTTCTCCCAATACAAGTCAGTGCGTAACAAATTGGGGGCATCTTCCGTGATAACCGAATCCACATTTTATTCTCATTAGTCCCAATTTTAACAAATTGTGGGTTTTTCCGAGGATAATTTTAATCCATAATTTGTATTACACCAATAATAAATTGAGTGTTTTTCTGTGGATTTTGACCCACTGTTTACTTTAATATACTCAGCTAAATTTGATTATACGATACCATTTTACGATACCAACAACAGAGCTGGTTACAATTTTTTTTTTTCATTAGTGTGTGCACTAAGCTTAAATTTTTATAAAAAACATTGTTATATTTTGCCTGTGTCAAAATGGATTTTGATATTGAAAACCCATCAGTAGAGGCATTAGAAAAATGTTCTAGGAAGGAGCTATTTTCCATTGCTAAAGCTCTAGAAATAAATGTAGCTCATTCGGCTGTAAAAAAGACCATACGAGACATGATCATCGTTCACTTTGTGGATGAAGACATGTTATCTGAAGATGAACTGGCCTCAGTCACACAACCGACTGATCCAAGTATGGAGCTCCAACTAAAGCTCAAACAAATGGAACTAGATGCCCAGAGAGAAAAAGAACGTGAGCTTAAACAGCTGGAGCTAAATAAAGAACGTGAGCTTAAACAGCTGGAGCTAGAAGCTCAGAGAGAGAAAGAAGAAAAAGAACGAGAGCTTAAACAGCTGGAGCTAGAAGCTCAGAGAGAGAAAGAAGAAAAAGATAGAGAGCTAACAATAAAGTTAAAACAAATGGAAATAACGGCCAATTTAGGAGCAATGGAAAATAGACTCACGGCTCCAGCCGGTCAGGGTTGCGATGCAATTAAATTTGCAAAAGTAATCCCTAAATTTACAGAAAAAGAGGTTGACCAATATTTTGCGCAGTTTGAGATAACTGCCCAAAATTTTAAAATTCCTGAAACTATGTGGTCCACCTTACTTCAACCAGCCTTGACCGGAAGGGCATCTGAAGTCTTTGTGTCCCTGAATGCGGAACAGCGCGGGGACTATAACCTAGTAAAATCATTAATACTTAAGGCTTATGAATGTGTCCCCGAAGCATACCGTAAAAAGTTTAGGGAACTGTGGAAACGTGATGGCCAGACTCATGTTGAGTTCCTCCGGGAAAAGGAACGGCTCCTGGACAAGTGGCTGCACGCAACCAACACCGAGACAGACTTCAAGAAATTCAAGAACCTCATTCTGATGGAGGAGTTCAAGAACTGTGTTCGTACTGAGGTGCGAATACATATTGCAGACCGTGGCGAAGGTGACGCACATACGGCAGCAGTGTTAGCCGACGACTTCACCATCTCACATCAACTTTCCAAGAATCCATCTGACACCAAAAATGACAGGCACAATAAGACAGCTGTATCAACTTACAGTAAACCTCCACAAAAACCATTCAAGCCCGGTACGAAAGAAATTGGTGCAAAAGACACATGTGCCTACTGTAAAAAAGAAGGACATACGAGGGATGATTGCTGGAAACTCAAGAAGAAAACTGAGAAGACCACACATCCTGGTACACAACACAAAGTCTCCGCTTGTACGTCTCGTCATACATCTGGAAACACATTTTCAAAATTCAAGAGTTTTTGCTCTCCAGATGTCCATACAAACTTCAAAGAGGTTTGTCACGACTCATCAAAGAGTTCCATTATGAACAATAAGGCTAGTTTTACTGACTCCAGCCAAGTTCCTGCTTCGACTGCGAGTTTTATGAGCTTGTCGCCAAGATCCTTTTGCTCCAAGAAGAGGTCTACCTCCAGAGGGCGTCTTACTGAGGACGTGTGTGCAAGTTTTGACGACTCTACCCAGAGTTTTACTTCCTCTACCCTAGCCAAATGTTCTCAAGACTCCAACAAGAGTTTACATACCAAGGTCCCAAAATTCTACATCAGAAACTACTGATGTCATACAAGACTTCATGCCTTTCATATCGGAAGAATTCGTATCACTGCCAGGTGATTTTTCCAGTCTACAACCAATCAAAATCTTACGAGATACAGGTGCTTCACAGTCCTTACTACTTGAGGGTATACTTCCCTTATCTGAATCTACTGCTACTGGGAGAAACATCCTGTTACGAGGTGTAGAGCTGGGATGCATAGATGTACCTTTACATCTCATCAACCTAAAATCTGACTTAGTCTCCGGACCTGTGGTTGTGGGTGTCCGACCAACATTACCATTGGACGGCATCTCGTTGCTGCTAGGCAATGACTTAGCTGGTGGGAAGGTGATAGCCGAGCCCATCGTTACTCATGAACCTTGTTTAAATGAAAATCAGGAAGAAGATCAAGAATTGTATCCAGCATGTGCTGTGACAAGGGCCATGAGTTCCAAGATCTCCACGAAAGAGATTTTACAAAAAAGCAATAAAATTCTTCCTGAAATTGACCTGGGAAAAACATTTTTTGCAAGTCTAAATGAAGAGGCTAGTAATTACAAGACTCCAACTCGAATGCAACTTATTGAAGATCAGAAGAGTGATCCAGAAATAGTCAAATTTCGAGAGAACGCTTTGACCCAAGAAGAAGCTGAACAATTCCCCATATGTTATTACCTTCAAGATGACATACTTTTGAGGAAATGGCGTCCTCCAGACGCAAATGCTGATGAAGAATGGAGGATAGTTCATCAAATAGTAGTTCCTACCCTATTCCGGAACAAAGTCCTGAACTTAACCCATGACTCACCACTTTCGGGCCATTTGGGAGTAAAGAAGACATATCACAAAATCACGTCGCACTTCTTTTGGCCCAAAATACAGAAAGTTGTGGTTGACTACTGCAGATCATGTCATACTTGTCAAGTGGTAGGGAAACCAAATCAGAAGATACCAGCATCTCCTCTTCAACCCATTCCAGCATTCGAAGAACCTTTCAGTCGCGTCATTATAGACTGCGTTGGACCTCTGCCAAAAACAAAATCAGGTCACCAATACTTGCTGACAATCATGTGTGCGTCAACAAGATTCCCAGAAGCTATTCCTCTTCGTAATATCAAGACTCCGAACATCGTCAAAGCCTTGACGAAGTTTTTTACATTGTTTGGTCTTCCGAAGTCTGTACAGTCTGACCAAGGAACCAACTTCAAGGCTGGAATATTTAAACAAGTGATGAAACAGTTGGGCATAGAACACTGCTTGTCGAGTGCATATCATCCTGAGTCACAGGGAGCACTTGAGCAATTCCATCAGACGTTGAAGAACATGATGAGAACCTATTGCCTAGAACAAGAGAAAGACTAGGATGAAGGCATCAACATGATACTGTTCGCCGCAAGAGAAGCAGTTCAAGAATCACTTGGATTCAGCCCCTTCGAACTGGTGTTTGGCCACACGGTTCGCGGTCCTCTTAAACTTTTAAAAGACAGGTGGATGTCATCGGCACCCACGGAAGGACTTCTTGACTATGTCCAAAAATTTAAAAGTAAACTTTTTAATGCCGTTAATTTGGCTAAAACACATTTAAAAGATTCACAATCTAAAATGAAAGTTTGGTATGACAAAAAGTCAAAATTCAGACAGTTTGCTTCAGGGGACAAAGTGCTTGTGCTGTTGCCGATACCAGGGCAGGCACTACAAGCTAGATATGTTGGTCCTTATGTTGTTGAGTCCAAAATCAATGATTTAAATTACATTGTGTTAACAACAGATCGTAAAAGAAAGAAACAGTTATGTCACATTAACATGTTAAAAGAATATTTTGATAGAAAACGTGATGATCATTGTCCATCCTCAGAAACAAATGTTAACACAATCTCAACTGTAACTTCAGTACTTAAAGAAAATGTTACTGAAACCTTTGATAGTGTCCCAGAAAAAGTTGGTAATTATAAACTTAAAAATTCAGAAATATTAGCCAACTTAGATAAGAAACTAGGACATTTGTCATTGTCAGAGAAGGATGTTGTTAAGTCTGTTATTGCAGATTTTGTTTTACTCTTCCCTGATGTACCTAATAAAACCAACATTGCTGTACATGATGTTGACATTGGCAATGCAGTTCCGGTCAAGCAACACCCCTATAGGGTCAATCCGGAAAAACTTGAAATAATCCGGTCTGAAATAAAGTTCATGCTTGAAAATGATATAATTGAACCAAGCTCTAGTAACTGGAGTTCACCATGTATTTTAGTCCCAAAGCCTGACAAAAGTTACAGGTTTTGTACTGACTTCAGGAAAGTGAATGCATTCACAAAGACTGATTCCTTTCCGATTCCAAGGATAGACGATCTTATAGATCGAATAGGTGATGCCAAATATGTAACCAAGATAGACTTACTATCAGGTTATTGGCAGGTTCCTCTATCTGACAGAGCAAAAGAAATCTCTGCTTTTTGTACTCCAGATGGTTTATATCAATATAAAGTAATGCCGTTTGGAATGAAAAATGCCCCAGCTACATTCCAACGTCTTGTAAATAACATTATTGCTGACCAGGAAAATTGCAGCGCCTATATTGATGATGTAATTATTTACAGTCAAGATTTTTCAACTCATGTAAACCAATTAAGATCTCTGTTTACAAAATTTTTGCAGGCAAATGTAACTGTAAATTTAAATAAATGTGAATTTTGTCATGCAACTGTGGAATATTTAGGTCACATAGTGGGTCAAGGTCATGTAAAGCCTGTTCAAGCTAAGATAAATGCTATTGTATCACTTCCACCCTCCACTACTAGAAAACAGTTAATGAGATTTTTGGGAATGGCAGGTTATTATAGAAAATTTTGCAAAAATTTCTCAGTTATTGCTTCTCCTTTAAGTAATATGTTAAAGAAAAATTCAAAATTTCATTGGTCAGATGCTTGTCAGGAAGCATTCGAAAACATTAAAAATATACTTGCTAATGCTCCTGTTCTCATTGCACCGGACTTTAACAAACAGTTTAAATTAGCTGTAGATGCCAGTGATGTTGGCATTGGTGCAGTTCTTTTTCAAGAAGATGACCACAATGTAGATCATCCTGTCTCTTATTTCTCAAAGAAATTTAACTCACATCAGAAAAACTATTCCACTGTAGAAAAAGAATGTTTAGGTTTAATTCTTGCTCTCCAACAATTTGATTTTTATGTCAGTTGTTCTTTACATTCAGTACTTGTTTTTACTTATCACAATCCTTTAACATTTTTGAATAAGATGGTCTCCAAAAATCAAAGATTGTTAAGATGGAGCCTATTTTTACAAGAATATAATTTGGACATCAAACACATCAAAGGCAAAGATAATGTCATTGCAGATACTTTGTCCAGAAATTAATTTTCACTTATGTTATTGTTTATAAGCTGTTAAGAAGCTTTTTGTCTAATATTTTGAGAGTAAGAAATGTACTTTCTTCAATTTTAATGGAAAAAGAATTCCATTTTTGAACAATGAATTTTTTTTCTTTTAAGAGGGGAGGTGTTATAGAGAGCTTGTTTACATAATATTTCTCGTGCGTGCCCTCTGATTGACCCCGCATGAGACGCTGTGTTCACAAAGGGGTGTGGCTTAGGCCTTTGAAGTATTCTTGTTTACACCGCCAAACTACTAAAAATAATTAATCTGTTCCAAGTAGTGTTTTGTAGAATCATTCTAATGGTTCTAGAGATGTCATGTAGCTTGTCGAAGGCAGGGCTTAGGCATCGGTAGACCCACCTATATAGGGGATTGACAGGCACGGAAGAGACGGAGATTTTTCACATAGATTTTCTTAACATTACGAGGCGTGTTTTATTCTTTGTGTATTTGTGTGCTCCTACTTATATGTGTTTATTTCGCATTATTTATTGGCATCATTATTTCTAATGGTATTAAATGTGTACCGGTACGAGATCTACCATACTGTAAGTTGAAGATTGTAATTTTATTTTATTTTTGTAATTATCTTAAGAAATAATAAATCTTAATTAATTGTAACTAGAAACTGTTTTGGGTCGTATCTTTAATATTGTTGATTCTATGGTATCGTCCTTTGTTAGGCACTGTTTATAACGAGCCAAATTCAAATTAAAATAGGCGATTAATTTATCCCAATACAAGTCAGTGCGTAACACTAACAAAGGACGATACCATAGAATCAACAATATTAAAGATATGACCCAAAACAGTTTCTAGTTACAATTAATTAAGATTTATTATGTCTTAAGATAATTACAAAATAAAATAAAATAAAATTACAATCTTCAACTTACAGTATGGCAGATCTCGTACCGGTACACAGTTAATACAATTAGAAATAATGATGCCAATAAATAATGCGAAATAAACACATATAAGTAGGAGCACACAAATACACAAAGAATAAAACACGCCTCGTAATGTTAAGAGAATCTATATGAAAATCTCCGTCTCTCGTCGTGCCTGTCAATCCCTTATATAGGTGGGTCTACCGACGCCTAAGCCCTGCCTTCTACAAGCTACATGACATTTCGAGAAAAATCCCAATCATTCTACCAAATACTATTTGGAACAGATTAATTATTTTTATTCGTTGGCGGCATAAACAAGAATACATCAAAGACCTAAGCCACACCCCTTTGTGAACACAGCGTCTCATGCGGGGTCAATCAGAGGGCACGCACGAGAAATATTATGTAAACAAGCTCTCTATAACACTAGGGTAGAAGCATGCCCTAAAGGGGGACATAACTGTAATGAATTTAGTTCATGTCACGCTGGTGCTGATTTAAAAATGTCATTGATTATTATTATGGCTAATTTTGGTGATTCCCACACAAAAGTTTGAAATGCTACGTCCAAAATTTCTGAAAGAAAAAGGAATTCAAGTATGCGCCACAATGCACCACTGTACTTTGAATTTGCATGGCTGTGTTCAGCACCCTCAATTTATTCACCCGACTCTTTCCTCATCCTGCTGATCAATGTTACAGCATGGGGTTGAATATAAGCTTCAGCCAACTAATTTCCAATGGGAATTCCACAACCGAAGTGAATTAAATTTAGGAACGCCACTAGGTGTCTTAATGCCACACTCGCACCCTTAAATATTGCCTTCCTCCGAAAGTGAAGTCGAATAGAATCTTTGAAATCATGTATAATCCCAAACGTACGTCTTGATTTTGAAATTTAAAAAAAAATTATGGAGACATCACTGCCAAGACGCATTTAACTTTCAAAATTTTACGGTGGCTTCGATTTCTGTTCTACTTCCCGATGAAAATAATTGCTAATTTTGGGGCCGATATTTACACTGCCTATTGGCGTAGCTAAGATTAGAGCAGATAAGGGCGGCCAAATATTTTTTTTTCCGCTCTCCCTTTTCAAGATACAAATTCTGTATTTTTCTGAAAATGCCGCACCTCCATATAAAGAAAACTTGATACCTCGATGGACAACCCTCTCAACCCTGAAACGCATTATTTTGAAACTCTAAAACCCATAATTAAATATCATCAAAGTACATGTAAGCGCCACCGATTGTCTGATACCCAGGTACGCGTGTACCATCTGAGACCCTATATTTACGATTGTGGCCACTGTACACTGGAACTGCCCGCCCCCCATGAAAATCTGAAATGCCCTCCCCCGGGGTGGATTTCTGAAAGAAACACCGGGTGGGGCGTATTGGGCGGTCCTCCCAGGGGGGGCACTAATCGAAGGGGTGCCTCCTCAGTCTAATTCACAGCTAATGTTTGTTTTCTCCTGTGTGTTGGTAATGATTTTTCTAAACAAGCGGCGGAAAATTAAAGGAAACCCAGTATGTCACCAATTCTGTTTAGAGAACTTCAACGAGAACACACTGACGAATAGGGCGTCTAGACAGCTGTACAATTACATTCAGAGAAAAAAATTTAAATTATATCAATTTACCTGGGCACACTTACTTACAGCTACATACAGGTCGATATGCAAAATTTTATCAATTTACCAGGACACATTAAAGCTACACACAGAGTGATTTGTTAAGTTAGATCAATTTACATGGACATAGAGCTACATACAGGGTAATATGTAAAGTTAGCTAAATTTATCAGGAGACAGTTACATCCTAATACAGGTCAATATGTCAAGTTCTATCAATCTACCAGGACACACATAAAAGTACAGGTTGATATGTTAAGTTAGATTAATTTACCAGAGAAAACAAACATTTAAATACAAGGTGATCTGTAAAGTTAGGTCTGTTTCATAGGATGCACACACTTCCAAAGTACAAAGGTGATATTTTAAGTCTAATCTGTTAACATAGAGAATACATAGACGTCAACGGATTATATTTAATGTTTAAATCTTTTCAAACAATCACCACATCATGTATCATGTATGTTGAAGCTTATTTATGCTCATTTAACTCTTCGATGTGCAATGATTCTTGAACTGAATGACCAACATCTGTTTCTTTCTCGTGATCATTTATGACTTCGAGGCGCAATAATTCTTTAACTGAATGACCAAAATCTGATCGTAATAAGCCAATATAGTAGAGTTGGTCTAGTTGTGTTTTATGATAAAATTATGTCTGTTGTCTTGGATCAATCTATTAAATAAGACATTAAAAGAGAATTGCGTGTATCTTTCCTGATCAATGCGGTCAAATTTAAGTGCCGCATCGCCAATAGAGGACGCTAACTTGTCGGTCTGGATGACCTGCAATAATCAAATAGACTTGTATAACCACAACTCTGACTGGTTATCCATTTGGCCTTACTGAACTTTTTTGTCTTCTGAACCAGACGGGGCCCTTGTTGACAATAACAAACAATGTGTTAGTCAAAGCGAGGCCCCTATAGGCAAGAAATAAACAATATATTGTTCAAACAAGGTTCCATTTGGCAAGAACAAACACTGTATTAGTATATACGGGGCCCCTGTTGACAAGAACAAACAATGTATTAGCTCCGACGTGCCCCCTGTTGACAAGAACACAAAATGTAATAGTCAAGATTGGCCCCTGTTGGCAAGAACAAACAATGTATTAGTCTATACGGTGCCCGTCTTGGCAAGAAAAAACAATGTTGTACCTGTGTTTTCATACCTTACGTTGCAAAATTTAATATACCGTCAACAATAGAGTAAATTATCGGACACATTTGGGACCCTGGTATAAGCCTACTTATTGATAGCCGTCCGACAGGAACCCAGGTATAAGCCTATTTATTGATAGCCGTCCGACAGGGACACTGGTTTAATACTATGTATGGTTTCCTGATGGACAAGGACCCATGAATATATCTATTTTTAGACACCATATGGACAAGTTACGTTTAGGAAGTTAGTCCATATTAAAAGACAGTATCTTATGAACTTACGGTGCAATATTTTACAGTGTGTTATATACAGTTTCCATTAAGGATATATACGGGGTGTAGTATCCCAAAAAGAAAGTACACATCTAGAAGTCCCTACTCCAATGAGGTCCCTTCCCCAGCGAGGGTCATTATCCCTTTAAAAACCATACCCCATTAATGTATCTACCTAAACGAAATCCCTACCCCCTTAAAATCCCCACACCATTGAGGTCCCTACCTCAGTAAGGTCCTTACCTCTATAATGTATCGATCCCCCGAGAGCTCCCTACCACTTTAATGTCCCTACCAAATTAAAGTCCGCCCCCCACCCTTTTTCATCAAGCCCATATTAGTCAAAAAAGATCTAAAAAGCTAAAAATTTTTACTTAAAAAAGTTGTGTCTATAACTTAGGACAATGTTCTAAAAGTTGACCCTAAATGTGTGTCTGGTAACCCCTGCTAAAGACTACCCTCTTGGTGTGTCTGGTACACCTCTGCTAAAGACTACCCTCCTGGTGTGCCTGGTACACCTCTGCTAAAGACTACCCTCCTGGTGTGTCTGGTACCCCTCTGCTAAAGACTACCCTCCTGGTGTGTCTGGTACCCCTCTGCTAAAGACTACCCTCCTCTAGTGTCTGGTACACCTCTGCTAAAGACTACCCTCCTGGTGTGTCTGGTACACCTCTGCTAAAGACTACCCTCCTGGTGTGTCTGGTAAACCTCTGCTAAAGGCTACCCTCATGGTGTGCCTGGTACACCTCTGCTAAAGACTACCCTCCTGGTGTGCCTGGTACACCTCTGCTAAAGACTACCCTACCTGTTGTGCCTAGTACGACGCTGTGAGAGACTAGCCCATTCTAAGTTGTAACCAGGAAACCTCTGCTAAAAAACCACCTCCCCAGCATTGTGAGGCACATCCCTGCTTGCACAAGATTGCACACCTCTGCTTGCACAAAATTACACATTTCTACTCGATATTATTTTTATTTTTTTAAATGTGTTTTCAAAAATATTATTTATTTATTTGTCGTTGAGCATAAATTTTGATTTGTTCCAATGGTTTTTACAAATGTAATCAGCTAACACCATTCCTCGCAACTGATTAAATGTTGGCCAAATCAGACAGTCAATGACTGACTCATTAGGCCTCATCATAGCTAGACATCGTAAAGCAACAATGGGAACAATACATTCAATCATACCAAGATATCATAGCGGCACATAGTAAATAAACAATAGGAAAAATAGATTCAATCATCACAAGATACCCTTGTAAAAACACAATATTCCATTAAGGTAAAAATTCACACTGAGACTTGGTCAAACTAAGCTAATGTCACTTTGACCTGGGTCAAACTAGGCCACTGAAATGTTAACCGGGGTCAAACTAGGCCACAGTCAAGTTGACCTTTGTCAAAGTAGTCTTTTTTCACGTTGACATGGGTTAAAATAGGTTCTGTAGTGTCTTGAATTACGCGTAGCCTTTGATATAAAACAGTTCTCGACAAACTACGGCCCGCGGAAACGTTGAGCCCACCGCCTCTTTTTATATGGCCCACAGGACACATCAAGACAGTTACATCTTTGTATTTGGCCCGTGAACTAAAAAGGTAAGTTTAATGGGAACATTATTTTATTTATCAAAGTAGGAGCTTTGCAGTGCACTGCTACAGTCTGCCTTGCAACCGCACTGCATGTAGCGCTCCTACAGCTTGTCATATCAACAACACTGTATGCAGCACTCGTAGAGCTTGTACTATCAACAAACCGTAGGCATGGCTTTTAGGGCTTGCCCCATCAACAGCACTGAAGTTAGCCTGTAGCACTCGTACAGCTTGTCATATCAATACCAATGTGTGTAGGTAGCACTCGAACAGCTTGCCATATCAATACCAATGTGTGTAGGTAGCAAAAGTACAGCGTGATCCATCAGCAGCGTTTCCATAACCGTTATAAACCGTCTTTACCAGGGTTTCTTTCAGCATATCTCCGGGAGGCACTGTCCCCCTCCCGGGAAAGGGCCCCCCTCCCGGGAAAGTGCCCCAGGATCAAAATGCGTACAACAATATAACAATTATATAATTTTTAAAAATTAATAAAACTACTTTTTGTCCCTTTAAAACAGTTTTAAAAAGAATAGTAACTGGGGCCTTAACCGATTACAGTTCGTTTAATTAATTAAATATCGCTAGGCTTGATATATTTTATGATCCGTATATTTAAGGCTAAACTTTTTAAAGGAGTATAGTATTCGATTATCGATATCGCACTGGTCGCTTCAGATTATATCCCGAAGGCTTAATGCCCGTTGTTCGCACATATCGGTATTTTTATTCATATATTTTTTGCTACCTCACAAGTTTAAAGACTTTAATAACACTGCATTAAATTACATTTACATCAATATCAAGGTCTACAATTTTAATAACAGTTCTTGCCAAGTATCAAACATGCACAATCTATTTTAAAAATTATATTTCATCATAAAAGCATGACATTTAAAGTAAAGTATAGGTGATAATTATAAATCGCATTGTGGCATTAACCTTAAAAAAATAAATACAAATTTCAGCATAACTATAAATTTAATCGATTCCCTGTGTATTGAGTTATATAAAATAGAAACTTAAATAAATTTAGACTACTAAAAAAAAAAACACATTGAGAATGTAACGGGCGCATAGAAAAAGTGCACATTCCATCAATTATTAAATCGAAATTGTTTTCTTTAAATGTGCTCTTTTGTAACAATGTTTCATGAATAAAAGAGATTATAAAAATACTTAGCCTATATTTATTATGCCCCACTTATTTGAACGGATTTTTAACAAATTTAATGTTTATTCAAAGATTTTTCAGGCAGTTAAAAAGAAAAACAGAAGATATTTAGAACTTACATTTCGTTAATCATGCCAATTCTATTAAATAAAAATTGTTGGTACTAGTTTAAGACAAAAATTCAATTCCTAATTTATTCAATTTTTATAAAAATCCACGTGTTTTAAAATATATATAAGAGGCAATTTTTAATTTATCTGAAAAAAATTTATAGCATTTTGAAATCCCAAATAAACATTTCAATCAACTGAATATTGGGAAATTTAAACTTAATTTGTATAAGATTTTCTTCAGATAGAAATACATTAATAAATAAATAATTTTATTTCGTAAAAAAAAAACAAAAAAATGTTTTCTATTAATAACAATGACATTCACAAACGTTTTTATGAAAATTACCATTTTGAAAACCCCAAAAATGTAAAGACCTTTCGACTTAACAGTTTTTTTCCTCTTTTCGACTCTGGTAAAACTTTGACATATTTAGAAAAAGTAATTATTATAAGTCATTTTTTTTTTGTTTCGTTTGCATTCAGATGTAAAAATGATGAAAGCAGTGGAGTTTTTTTTGCGATGGAAACCTCCCTTTTTGAAAGTTCATTTATTAACTATGTAGTTGACCCCCAAATGGTAAATCAAATAAGAAAGCCACATTAATATTTAGTAAAATAATTTTCTGTGTGCATCACTCAAGCAGAGTCGTCATTAAACTTTTGAGGGTTCTTTGCCACTGTTTGTTTAGTCCTCCCCCAAATTGCATTCAAATATGAGAAGTGAGAGAATGTATACTACACATCTTTAATTCCTTAATGTATCCGAGGCCCAGTGCAGTCCTTGTGGTTGTGCTTGGCTCATGCGTTGTTTCTATGGTTGGTTAAGTGGCACCTGCATTTTTTAAACTGACATCTCATCCTTTGCTCTCCAATTAAGTGTACAAATTTACAAATTTAATTAAATAATTTACTCAAATGCATTTTTGTATTTTGAATTGATCAAATTTCACCAGGAAATAGAAATACTCCAGAGGCGATACTAATCAAGGACACAGATCTTAAGAAAAATTAGAAGGCATAACGAGAGTTTTGGAAGAGACTCCAGACAGTTCCATTCAGCTAAGAATTTCAAAACTTCATATAAAAATTGTCATTGCAATAAATTAAAAAACGTCCCTTTAATCAAACTACAATGATTAAAATATTGGTTAGATCAGTGTTTACAAACATTGTGTAAATATGCAGCACACCTTACGAATTATTTGACTAGTCTCTTACATTGTGTTTTACTGAGTCTTAAACCTCCTAGGAATTATTTGACTAGTCTCTTACATTGTGTTTTACTGAGTCTTAAACATCCTAGGAATTATTTGACCAGTCTCACATCACTTACATTGTGTTTTACTGAGTCTTAAACCTCCTAGGAATTATTTGACCAGTCTCTTAAATTGTGTTTTACTGAGTCTTAAACATCCTAGGAATTATTTGACCAGTCTCACATCACTTACATTGTGTTTTACTGAGTCTTAAACCTCCTAGGAATTATTTGACCAGTCTCTTAAATTGTGTTTTACTGAGTCTTAAACATCCTAGGAATTATTTGACCAGTCTCACATCACTTACATTATGTTTTACTAAGTCTCAGATACGTATGAATTATTTGACAAGTCTTACACTCCTCGCGTTTTATTTTACTAAGCCTCAGACACCCTAGTCTCTTATATTATGTTTTACTTAGTCTAACAAACTAAATAATAACTACTTCTGCTTATAATAATTGAAGAATCTATCCATGTAACATAATAGACATTAATCCACATACAAAAATAAATGGCCCCTATTTCCATTGAACTTATTAAAAAAAAATTTGTGACTTACTACGGTGATGACCCTAAATAAATATAATATTATTAATAAATATGGTTGAAACACTACTGTACTAAATGTTCTACTGAATCATGCTGTTAAAGAAAGATGTTGACAACACACCAAGACATTGATATTCATAGGTACTGATTTATTTTGAGCTCCTATATGTGTTTCTATAAGTAACAACAGATTTCATAAATCTATTTGTTCAGGCAAGTACAGAGCTGTGGTGTGTAAGCTGAAGCTTCCGTCATCATGCTATTTTTATTTTTTTATATATTTTTTTTTTATTTAAATCAAAATCATTCAATATATATACAGAGTAAAACTAAAATAATTACAGGTAAATTTTCCGAACTTTTAACTGAACGAATTTTTTACATTATAATTGTGTGTACTAAATTAAACATTTGTTTCCATTATGAATTTTTAAACATGATGTCTAAATAAATTGGAATGATAAACAAATTATCTGAAGGTATTATTTTGTCATTATATTTGCTTCACTTATGTTTTGAATTATGTTTTGTATTTTAAATCTAAAAAGTGTTTCTGATGTAATGTTTGTGTAACTATATTTGTGGAAAAAAGCCTTAAGTCTGTCGTGCCATACATGTTTTCTGCATTGTGAAAGTAATAGTAGACTTATTGTTTGTTGTTTGTTGTTTATTTAAAATATTGATATTATTTTTGAAATAAAATTGTGTCATCTGCATATGCAATGACTTTCGTTTTATTACCCCCAGGGATCCTTACTCCTTAATACTCTCTTGCCTCCTATTTCTCTCTCACAACGTTTCAAAGGATAGGATATACAGGTAAGTGGAAAGGGGACAACCTTGTCTAACTGATCTATCAATTTGAATGACTTTAGAAATTTTGCTCTTAATTATAAGATTACTACTGTGGGACTTATATGAAATATGGACTTACAAAAATAATCTCCTCGTTTTTTTGTGTTGTAAAATTTTATGTAGGTATGTATGATCTACCCTATCAAAGGCTTTTTCTTGATCTAGTGATAATATGCAAGTTTGGATGTTTTTTTTGTCATTGGAATATTGAATAAGGTCTCTAATGAAATGATTGTGGTTCTGGATGTCCCTGCCGTTGATGCTGCATTGTTGGTTTATATGTATTAGAGTATTTAATTGTGGTTTTAATTTATTTGCTAGAGTTTTTGTTAGAATTTTATAGTCTGTTTTAAGTAAAGATATGGGTCTGTAATTTTTAAGTTGTGTTCGGTCTGTATCTTTTTTTGGTAAAAGCGTTACGAATGACGTATTCATTGAATGTGGTAACACATTGTTGCTGTAAGCTTCTTCTAGTGGGGCATGTAAAATTGGTCCAAGTTCTGTGAAAAAGAAAAGGTAAAATTCCGTTGTAAGGCCATCTGTCCCTGGTGTTTTATTTTTGTTAATGGTGGTCAGGGATGTTTTAATGTCTGTTAATGTAATAGTTTTGTCAATTTCTTGTGTTTGAATTTCATTTTGCTTTAGTGTAAATTGTGTGTACTTATCTTGTATATCTGATTAAGTTTTCTCTATTCCAAAAAGTTGTGTGTAGTATTTTTCAAATGTGTTTACCATCTTTGGCAACTCAGTGTGTGTTTCCCCTTTTGTGTCAATGATATGTCCTATCTGTCTACTTCTTTGTATGTTTTGTTCTATTGTTAGAAAGATCTTTGTAGTTGCCTCTTGGTTGTTAGTGAAAGTTCTACTCCTAACATGTGCCCCATTGTATTTATTTTGTTTAATTTTTTCTAGTTCTTCTTCTAATCCTTGTGTTTGAGGGATGAAACGGTTTTTTGCTTTCTCTGATGGTATGAGTATCTCTATTTCTTTTTCTCTTTAATCCACTTAATCAAAAAGGCAAAATCCAAAAGCAAAATCTATTTAACATAACTAATGTTATATATTTATATTCTATAAAATATACATTTATAGTTTCATGGTGTAATGAAAAAAAAATAAATAAATAAATGATTTTTCAAAAAAAAGGAATAATTGACAAATTATTCCATGAAACGTTTGTATTAAACTAAATTGTCATAGCAAAAATAAAAATAAAATGTCTTACAAAATCCTCAAGAATATCAACATAATTAATGTAGACATCAAAATTGACTGTTTCCTTTGACGAACATGTATTAGCAATAAACCCTCTTTTAAAAAGAAAATAGTCGTCCAAGGTGTGTGTAATCTTGATTTGAAGAACCATAAACATAAGTCATGAGCGTTTTCACAGTGAGTCTTTCTTAGCAGACATGAGAGATGAAAATAGGACAAGAAATAGAGACAAGTTAATAACTTAAGTGATCGCCATTGTTATTTCCAGAAGTTGGATTTTCAAAAAACACGATTGCAGGAAGTAAAATAATGTTAAAATATTACTTTAAAAATAATATTATCTAAAATGTGATGTTATTTTATCTCCCGTCGACCTCAATAGCAATATTCAAGGCTTTTTAACTTGTCGACAGTGATGTCATCGTCGTTGTGTTGATGCGGTTGCATAACTTTGCTTTCATTACTTGAGGCCCATTAATATTGAGTTAAGCTTTGAGTGGCCAGTGATTATTGATTTGAGATGTTAGAGGCCAATGATTCTTTGGTTGAGATTTTAGTGGTCAGTGATTCTTGAGTGGAGACGTGAGAGTCCAGTGATTCTTGAGATGAGATGTGAGAGGCCAGAGATTATTGTGTTGTGAGGAGAGAGGCCAGTGATTATTGAGTTGAGATAAGAGAGACCAGTGATTATGGAGTTGTGATGAAGAGACCAGTGATTATTGAGTTGATTTGAGAGAGGCCAGTGACTCTTGAGTTGTGATGAGAGAGACCAGTTGTTCTTGAGTTGATATGTGAGCGGCCATTTATTCTTGAGTTTTGATGTGGGAAACCAGTGATTCTTTAGTTGAGATGTAAGAAGCTTTTTCCTTTTATTCTTACGTTGAGATGTGAGAGGCCCTGGATTGTTGAGATTTGTAAGGTCATGTTGATTTACCTGTAATAATTTATTAAATTCGTTAGACATCAAGGTAACCAAAGTTTTTTTTTTCTTGTATTAGACATGGTATCACTAAATATAAAATGGTGGCATTCAACTGTGAATAGGACACACACACAAATGTTGTATTTATGCTAGAGTTTATCATCCACCTTATTTAAGTGTAATTAAACGGTATGAGGAGTAGAAACTATTCAAACAAATGTGGCTTAACTATTGCATTATGACAGAAATCAACAGAAAAAAGCAGTATAGATAATCTATATTCCTACACACCCTTGGACCAGAGCGACTGAACATCTACAATGGTTTGCCTCTAAAATAAAAACACAAAGTACACGACGTCATCAAACCATTTGTTGATCATGGTGGGGAAGAAGACAAACAAAACAAACATTTGATGGGTAAGTTTTCAGTAATAGGGAGAAGAAAACTGATGAATCTTTTGAGGACTATAATGTAATCTTACGCACCTTAGCTACATGAGGGATAGCAAGTGATAACTTTCAGCTACGACAAGATGGCGGTATAATAATACAAGAAATTAACGAATTCTTAAGTATATTATTTGAAGGAAATAGTCACTTTAATGGAAACGTATACTAAAGACTCGGGCCGGAATGTTTATTTTCATTTATGAGGGTGAGTACAGAACTTAGCTAGCGATCACCTCTATGTCTACTAATGTAAAAGTCTTCATTTGTCATTAAATGTTCTTTTATACAGTTGTAGACTCAGCTAAAGATCACCTCTCTGTCTACAGCAACAGGATTGACCGTTTCAATACTTAACTTTGTAACTCCTGTCAGATCCATACATCTAGGGAGGTATCGCAAAAATTATTTTAAAAGTTAGTAATATGTGACTTTGATAATTCATTGTACAACATTTATTAAGTTCACTTCAACATTTTTATAAAACAAAATTAAATAAAATTCTTTAAAAAAACACACTTTAAAAAAAAAAAAAAAAACAACAAACGCTTATATGTATACAATAAATGACCCCTAAAGTTGTTACAGTCATATGACTAAAAAAACATTATTATTTTATGCTTCCATGTTATAGACTAGAATAAATTACCCGATTTTATCGGGATAATATTGTCGGTTTTTTGCGATAATTTCTAACTGCTATTGCACAAATTTATCCCAATTTATAACGTTTAAAATGTAATGATATTTACGCAACTAGCATTAAGTTTTAAGAAGTGTTAATCTGCTATATGATACGCGTACTTTACACCATTTAACGCTCCTGAACTACTTTCCCCCCTCTAAACATGACCTTAAATTATCCAGTCTAAATTATCCCTCATTATATCACTTTTGTCACTAAAGAAGTTAGTTGAGGGACAATTACTACCCAAGAGAAATACTTCAGATTTTCCCCTTTTCGCGCCATTGAATAACAACTTTTTACTCTCAAATTTAAAATAAAAACATAATCTTAAATTTACAACAAAAACTATATAGTAATAATGGTACGACGCATTCAACGTGTGAACGAACTTAACGAATTGGTCAATCCAAGTAGACTTAGTAGTTGACACAAATAATTCTTGATCCCTTCTGGGAGGATTGTCTACCTTATTTTCCATTTAATGCATATTGGCTGTGTTGCTCAGGGTTGAAATGGGTAGAAAGACTTTGATATTGTATGCTTGTAATTAGTTTTAGTAGTGTTGCGTTTGTTTTAAATGTGGTAAATTATAGATTTTTTTTTTTTTACTCTTGTACCGCGCTTCGAGCCCTTGGGTATGAAGCGTGTTTTTGAAATACACTTTATTATTATTATTATTATTTGATATAGTAGAGTCTCCAAGAAATATAATATCTTAACTTATTTAAAGAACTAGAACTATTACCGTGAAAAAATGACGACTATTTTCATCAGCTTTAATATTTTCATGTTCAGCCCAACTTAAACTCAGAAATACAAACAAAACTTAATAATAATGCGACGAAATGATAGGAATATAAAAAGGTAGACAATGCTATTTTCTGTGCATGAAATATTTTGTAAAATTATCTCTCTTGGTAACACAATTTTTTTTCACAGTACAATAACCATTTTAAGAAATATATCAATTATATTATGAAAATTAAATTAATTTTAAAAATTGTCTTTTTTCTTTACAGGAATTCAAATTTAATATTTCAATGAAAGGTAATGATGTTGGTGTTAAATATCTAATAAAACCGTAACTAAAAGTTTTATGCTAAACTGGCTTCTGGTGTAGATATTTATCGCTTGAAAAAGAATGGATTAAATATAATAAATTAGAAACTTAAATCTTACTGCTTTTTTCTCACCTAGCTGAAGAGACATATACCTGACAATGTTTTAAATCTGTTAGTATCTGGTCGTGTGTCTGCGAGATTATTTATTAAGTTGGTATCTGGCCTTGTAACTGTGATATCATTTAGTCTGTTGGTATTTGGTATTTGTTTATATAATTGAGTCTGTTGGAATCTGACCATGTACATCTGGTATCATTCAGAGTTCGTATCTAGGATACGTGATCCCACTCCTCACATTCGCTAAATTGTGTGCCTTTGGTTTGACATTTACACAAATCCCTATATTCGGTTGGGTGAAATTCTTCCAGCACCAGCAATGGATGGTATGCGAAGGGGAAATAAAATACCCCGAGGCGAACACACAGCCTTGAAGAACACACAGCCTTGAAGAACACACAGCCTTGAAGAACACACAGCCTTGAAGAATACACAACCTTGAAGAACACACAGCCTTGCAGACACACAGCCTTGCAAGTCTCACTAACTTGCAGAACACACAGCATTGCAGAATACACAACCTAGCAAGTCTCACTGCCTTGCAAGAAGTGAAAGGCTCCTCAAACCTAAAGGATAAGAAAGCTCACCCGATACAAACAGCATCTTCCGAGTCGTATGCAGAGCTAAAGAGAAAAAAAAAGAAGGAATCACTATTGACTCCTGTGTCACAATTCTCGCCCAACACTATTCACTCCTCTGTCACAATTCTCGCCCAACACTATTGACTCCTCTGTCACAATTCTCGCCCAACACTATTGACTCCTCTGTCACAATTCTCGCCCAACACTATTGACTCCTCTGTCACAATTCCCGCCCAACACTATTGACTCCTCTGTCACAATTCCCGCCCAACACTATTGACTCCTCTGTCACAATTCTCGCCCAACACTATTAATTGCGTGTTGTGAAAGACATGGAGGCACCGCGGCTCCATACCTCTGTGTTTGTCGAAACGCGACGAAAACGGTACAAACTCAACGCTTTATATTTCTCCAATCTTTTTTTTCCCGGAACCCTTGGAAGTCGATCCGACAAACGTCGGCATCAAATTAGCGGCATCATATTTCATTCATCTTCGTCTTCAAAAAACAGGAAGAACTGATTTTTGGGGTGTTGGAGACAGGAGGCTGGGGCTGAAATATAAAAGAATGTAGTTGTCACCGGTAACGACTCTTTGTGCCAAGTGTAAGCTCGATAGGTTGAGTAGAAGTGGGTTAAGTTGTTGTCCGAACGACTGGCCAGACAGCTACACATAAAAAGGGAAATTAATATTAAACGATTTAATAATAATAATAATAATGATAATTACAATAATAATAAAAAAAATATAACAATAATAATAATAAAGATAAAAAAATTAAAATTTTAATTTAAAAAAAAAAAGTACACATTTCTTAATATTCGATCCTTACTTGTAAGGACGCAACACCAAATTATTCTCGCCATCCCTCCGTGGACCTCCCCTCCTTCCGCCCCCACTCCCCTCCAATAGCAATTGAGTCATCTCTTTGTCTCATTCCCTCTTCCTGCTTCTCTGTTATCTTCCCCCTTCCTTTTCCCTCTATCCTTCCTCCCATGTCCCTATATAAATATATCATTGACAGATCTCCGTCTTACTAAATTAAATCATCCTATTTGTGAGGCTTTAACCTTTCAAACTACTTTGTTGTGTTTACAACATGTCTGCTGACTTAGACTTCATCTCAGAACCAGGTCATGCAGTGTGTTGACAGAGGCGTAGTTAGAGCGTGATTAAGCTACAAGCAAGTTTAATATTGCTAATTAACCAACCCCCCATCCCCACTCCCAAACCAAACCTTTTAACTATGAAACTCAATATTTTTATTCATTAAAAAATTTCGGGTTATTTGTCAATGTTATATGTTAGAATTGCTAGTGCTATTTTATGAAACAATTTATTTACGATAAATTTTAGTTATTGATTTTTTAAACTTTTTTTTCATGAATAAAGTAAAGAAATGTTAAGAAAAAAGCAAGGGCTGACAAGCATGCATTTCCTACCTTCAAATAGAAAAGCATTGAACTTCAAGCATGCATGTCTGACCTTCAAATAGAAAAAAAAACCATTGACCTTTAAGCCTGCATGTCTATCCTTTAAATAGAAAAGTATAAAGTATTGACCCTCAAGCATGTATGTCTGACCGTCAAATTAAAAAAAAATGACCTTCAAGCATGCATCTCTGACATTCAATGTGTGTTATACATACCTTATATTGTCTGGAATATATG
Source organism: Lymnaea stagnalis (assembly GCA_964033795.1). Classification (NCBI taxonomy): domain Eukaryota; kingdom Metazoa; phylum Mollusca; class Gastropoda; family Lymnaeidae; genus Lymnaea; species Lymnaea stagnalis. Next base: position 88,255 of record CAXITT010000856.1, read on the forward strand.
TGTGGTCTGGATATATTTGTTGTTTTGAAATACATGTGTGTTGTAGATATCTTAGTTTGCATGGAATATATGTGTTTTGTAGATGCCTTTTTAAATGGAATATATGTGTTTTAGATATCTTTGTTTGTCTGAAATACATGTGTGTTATGTATATCTTTGTTTGCATAGAATATGTGTGTTATGCAGATATATGTTTTGCATGAAATATAAAATGTTTGTTGTAGATATATGTTTGTCTGGACTATATGCATGTTGTAGATATCTTTGTTTGCATTTAAATGTTTTAACAATTAACATATCCTGTGTTCCAAATGTGATCGTATTATTCTAGTTGACTATTTAAGTTGGTATAAAATAAAATAATATGATTTGCAAATTAGAATTCCGAGGCGGCCCTATTACAACACTACGGAACTGTAGCATCCATATATAAACTAGTATTGTTATTGTTATTATATTATGTATTGCGAAACTTGTTGAATAATTTCTATCTTCAATACTTGTAAATGTGATGTACTATCACAATTTATTTGTTTAAAATCACTCTTTTACCAGTCGTCCTCAATGCCATAGATACAGTTTGAAGTATTTTATCTTCAGGCTCGTATCACAATATATTTTTTTCTGTTGGTCAATGTGTTTTGATTTGCGCTAAAAAATAATAATAAAATTACCGTAAACATTTCCTGAAGCAGCATCCCCCCTCCCCACTAACATAAGTCATGAGCCGCCCTGTGCTAATTTGTTTTTCTCAACTCACAAACCAACCTTTAAATCTGACATAAGTTTATTGATTGTCTCTTAAGTTTATTCGAATTGAAAAGTCGGACAATTGTATAATACGTGTCTTCTAGATTCTCAAATAGGGTCAAGTGTACTGGCATATTAGATGATACTGACCATTTTTAAATCTTTACATACTGGCGTTGTGTATGTCATTGGTGGATGCTGTTCATGTGTCCCTCTAATCCGTAATGACATTTTGAAACCATTCCAGCGTACCTCATAACCATGACTATCTATTTAAACTTTCAAGAATATCGCATATCCGTCACATCCCATTGAAACTTACCAGCTTATCTTACCTCCGTGAAATTTCATTTAAGCGTGACCCTGTATTTAATATATCATTGTTATCTTTATTTGATCTGAATCTATTCTAAAATTTAATTTTTTTTTTTTTTAAATGCCCCATTAAAATCGATGTTCAATTTCATTCCTAGAAGAAAATGTTTTACCTGCCGGATGTAAGACATGAACTAGGGCCACTTAACTAATTTTATAAATAACTTTTAAACTATTTTTTTGTTTGTTTGAAGATCAACCTTTACAAAAGAAGTAATTCTCCAAGAGTTTGAGAACCTCTCTGGTGAGCTAGACAGTCTGAATTGAAATGTCAATAATTTTGATAGACAGTTAAATGTTTAAGTGCAGTCTGACAAATCACTTGGTATCATTTCAATCGGCAAATGAAGACACGCTTTTTCGGGTTAGAATTTCACCTTAGTCCAGCACCAAGCCTGTTTTGGTGAGTAAATTAAATACACATGAACATTGATAGTTTTTATTGCCTATTAGATGCATAAATGCAATTTTCAGACAGAATTTACAAAGAACGTCATTACAAAGAAATCAGCATTCTGGCTCAGAAAAGCCTTGCTTAGAACAGTCTTGAGAACAACAGCCCGCTTCAGAATAAGTTGTCGGAGAACAGCCTAGATAAGACCTAACTGCCTCAGAATAGCCTGCATCAGAGCACAATTCATCGACAAGGCCTACCACAGAACAGCCTGCATCAGAAACTCTGTTTTAGAACAGACTGCAACTGAACGGCCTTTTTCAGAAAAACCATTATCTGTAATGGCGTGCCTAAGATTAGCCTTCACCAGAATCAAATTGTATCAGAACAGGCTGCCTCATAACAGAACTCCACTAAACGGCGTGTCTCAGAACAGTTATAGAACAGCCTAAATCAGAATAGCCTAACCCCAAACAGCCTAGCTCTAAAAAAATTTCTCACAACAGCCTGAATCACACCATCCCGCATCAGAAAAAACAGCCTTTGAACAGCTTGATACAGATTAGACTGAATCAGAACAACCTGCATACAGGAATTCCTGCCTCAGAAAATTCTGCTCCAGAACGGCCAGCCTCATAACAGCGTGCCCCAGATCAGCCGCTCTCATTCTAGCATTCGTCAGAATAGCCTGCCTCGTAACAGCCTGCCCCAGATCAGCCGCTCTCATTCCAGCATTCGTCAGAATGTCCTGCCTCATGACAGCCTGCCCCTGATCAGCCGCTCTCATTCTAGCATTCGTCAGAATAGCCTGCCTCATGACAGCCTGCCCCTTAAAAGCCGTTCTCGTACCAGCATTCGTCAGAAATGCCTGCCTCGTAACAATATGTATTAAAAGGTGAGCATCCTGGTCGCAAAACAGTCGGCTCAGATAAATCTTCAAAAAGACAAACTGTTTTAGAAAAATCTGCATCAGAAAAGCCTTGCTCAGAACAGCCAGCCTAAGAACAATCTATTTAACAACAGTCTGCCTTAGAACGTCTGCCACAAAAAAATATAAATTAAAAGACCGCATTCAAGCCTAGTAAATGAATAAAATAGCAAAACGCGGTATGAGGAAGCTTGACTTAGAGAACAGGACAAAAAGATAAGGACGTTTATGCATAAAGTTTTCGTCAGCTAATATTAGAAATGAAAATGTCACAAAGAACAGAGCACACAGAACAACTCAAGAAATATAACTTGTTGTCGCCACAAGTGGGAACACAGGAAGCGAGAGAAGATACATATTTGACACTGTGAAAAATGAGGTCCACAATAATAATGGACGGTAAACCTGGTCCGTAAAGGAAGGCCTCAGAAATTTCTGATTCATAATAGCCTGCCTTAGAACAGCATTTGTCAGAACAGCCTACCAAAGAACTGGAGATCTCACAACAGCACACCACAGAACAGCTAATCACAGAACGTCCTGCCTTACAACGGCCGGCAAAAGAACTATCTGCGTCAAATCGACATTTCTGAGAACGGAAGTCTTACAACTGCCGACTTTAGAACAGCCTGCCTTGTAAAAGCCTTTTAAAGAAAAGCCTGCAATTAAAATACCGGCCTAAGAACATTATGTTTGTCCAATAACGGCTTGTCTCATAGCAGCATGAAAAAGAACAGTCAGTCAAAAAAAAAGACTGTCTAAGAACAGCATGCAACACAAAAAATACACAGAGTAGCCTGTTTAAGAATGATTCAGAAGTGCCTGTCTCAGAACAGAATGCTTCAGGATGACATGGCCAAAAAAAAACCTGCCAAATAACAGCCTGCCTAAAATATCTTTCCACAGAATTGTCTAATACAAACGGCTGACCATAAAAGGGCCTGCATCAGACATGACTGAGTCAGAACGTCCTGTTTTACCACCTCTTATCTAAGATACCTACAACAGAACAGCCAGTAACACACACGCCTGCGCTTGAAAATCCTGACTGAGAACAGCCTTTCTTATAACAACCTACCTAAGAATGGACGGCCATACTATAAGGCAGCCTGTCACTAAAAGCTTTCAAAGAAAAAAAGTTTCTCAGAATACCCTAAAGCCAAACAGAGTAGCTCTGGAAAGCCTTAATAAAGCCTGCCTCAGAACAACCTGTCTCGAAACACTAGCTCTTTGAATGCAACCAAGAGCTACGGTAGATCTACTTAAGTCATCGGATGAATTAAACTATTATCGTTTCTGCACCTGCATGAAATCCCCCGTTTCTAGAAATTTAATAACAGAGCCATGTCAAGATGACATAGAGCTTAGGCCCGCAACCAAAAATGTTAGGTTTTATAAATTAATATGTTTTAATATCGCTAATTGAACAATAAGTCACAAATGACTAACACACAATGACCAACGGTATATGCTAAATGTCAAAAGACAACCTACACATTCTAAATGTCATCGATTATAAAAAAGGGACAAATTCATGATACTCACTTCTATAAGAACGACTGTGTTGCAAAATATTGCGGTCCAAAGAATAAAATCTTCCAAATGTAACGTTCGAGAAACTCCAAGATTATGCATCCATCGGACATTAAAAAAAATTAAAAAATCACAATCCGCTGCAACAAAGTTAAAGTCAAAATTTTCAAGCAAAATGTTAAATATTGAGACAAGCTGGAATATCCAAATTTCTCCACAAACTATTGTCGACATATTTGTTCATAGCCGTACACATTTCCTGAAACATAAAAGAAAGAAGGAGAGGTAGCGACATACATCTCCAAGGTAAATCGCCGCTTGAGTGAAATGACTGACATCGTCAGCCAGCAAAGCAAAAGATATCTCAATAAGTTGAAACCTACGTACTAAAAAGCACTCAAGCCATAGATATTCGTTAAAAAAAACATGCAGCGAATATATAGTTGCACCCACGCTATCTGAATCCAATATGTCGTTTCCTCGAACAAAACAAAATGATGGAAAAAAGTCATTAGATGATGCGCTAAGTATGAAATCAAGAATCACAACAAGCAACATGGGCAAGATAGAAGTTTTCGACTAGATCGCCAGTCGGATCCACGTTGCTTTATCGCAAACACATAAAATGAAGCTGCCATTGAGTTGTTAAGCTAAGATGATGAGTCATTTTTTATTAAATTTGGCATCCTCATGTATTAAAAAAAAATAATACGGATAGAAATCAAAAGGTCATCAACATCTTAAGCCTAAATATGAATTCAAAGACTTACACAGGCCCGTTTCCATGCGGAGAACACAGGTAGCAGCCAAATGGAGAGTGCAAAGTATACGGTGAACCTGGATGGCAGCCAAATTGAGAGTGGAAAGTGTACGGTGAACCTAGGAAACAGCCAAATTGAGAGTGAAAAGTGTACGGTGAACCTGGGAAACAGCCAAATTGAGAGTGGAAAGTGTACGGTGAACCTGGGAAACAGCCAAATTGAAGGTACGAAGCGTAATAAGTAGCTACGGAAATCGTTTTCGTTCAAAGCTCAACATGGAATATTTGAAATTGGCACTGACAATGATACGCACTGTGTTAAACCAATCATGAGCGCTGATATATTAACATGGCAATATTTTGTAGATTCTTATTTTGCAGGTGTAAACATAAGTCTTGAACTACATTCAACCAACAATCAGTACAGAAGAATGTTTTAGTGGCTCAATATTTTTTTTTTTTACAAAAGCGATCACAACTGCTGGCAGCGCAGTTTTGATGTCTTAAGGATTCGAAAGATCGTTGAGAAACCTGTAAGGACACTGCTAACATACAATATATCTATTCCCATCGTTTGGCTGGTTTGATCTCACGATTTCATTCACAGTTAACCATAAATCGCTAGCAATCAATGAGAATTTGCATGCAGTCGAACAAAAAACAATTAATTTTTTTGCCCAAGATTACGATAAAATTGGAAACATTAATGTGTGACTTGATATTTTGCATTGCTTCTTAAGAAACAAAATATTTCGTATACATCAATGAATTCCAAATTATGAGATGCTTCATATGAGATAATATTTTTTTACTTAAGGCTTACCATACGTTCTTATTTATGTGATTTTACTCTCAAGAGAAAGGTTTAGAAACTGGATAGCAAGTCGATAATTTTGAAAGTGCCAAAAATCCTGCTAAATAAAGGTGTACTAGTTATGCTGCTAAGAACTCCCAATGCAAGGCAGAGGGTGTGTAACATTACATGAATGCTTGTAATGTGTTTTAAAACAACTTCATCACTGTAGAAATTATTACCTAATCAATCGTGCTTACACCGTATTACTGCCGCGAAGTGAATTGCGCCGATCATCACTACTCTATCCTTTATTTTCCATCGTCGACAATGCCCCAACAATACGAATTATGCAATAATCATGAACAAATCAACACCAGTAACAGAAACATTGCAAATCCCATCTACATGCATAGGAGCCAACATGATCAATAAATTGATCGTGGGCCCTTAAGATATAGAAGAAGAAGAAGAAATCTCAATGAAAAAATATTCATTCATGTTAAAATTGATCTTACATCTACCTTATTTATCTTATGGACAACTTTATTTAATATTGTCACAAATGTCAAGACTATGAAAATCATAAACGATTTTTTTTTCATTTATAACATATATTTTTCGTGTTGTCAGTCTATTGGCAAACCAAAGGTCGTCAGACAGAGCAGTCAACTAGTCCATCGTAATTATTCGATAGTTTTTCGACCAAGCCTGCCACCAACTTACCCATGTTGTGGTCATCTTTTATGTACAACAACATAATCATGAGATGGTCATCTATTAAGTCAACCAGCTGAAACATGTTTTTTGTCTTCTAGTTGGTCCACCAACTAAATATGCGTGGGCTATCTAGTAGATGCATCAAATTAAATATGTTTTGGTTAACTAGTAGGTCCACCAACTTATCCATGCGGTGGACATCCAGTAGATCCACACATGAAGCCATGTATTGGTCCTTTAATATGTCCACCAACTTTACCATGTGTTGGTCAATAAATAAGTTCACACACTTAACAATGTGTTTGTCATCTAGTAGGGCCCGCAATGTACCTATGCTGTTTTCATCACGGAGGTCGACAAACTTAAAAATATGATAGTCATCTTGTAGGTCCTCCAACTTAAACATGTGTTAATTATCTAGTATGTCAACCAAATATACATGTTTTACTCTTCTACTAGCTTCACTAACTTCAACATGTGGTGGACACCTAGTAGGTCCTCCAACGTACCTATGAGTTGGTAATCTGGTAATCCACCAACATAAACATGTTGTGGTCATCTATTAGGTCGACTAGATCATCTAAGTTTTACTAGTTTCAGTCATCTATTTGGTCCACCAACTTAAACTTATGGTGGTCATCTATTAGTTCCAACAATTGAAACATGTGTTTGTCATCTATTAGGCCCACTAACCCTAACCATGTTGTTTTCATGTAGTAGGTCCACCAAATGAATCATGTGGTTTTTGTCTAGTAGGCTCACCAACTTACCCATATGCAGGTCGATACTGAGGAGTTTCCTGAGGCAGCTTTTGTGAAAAGTGTGTTCTTTATTGGCCTTATGCTGGTATCATGCCCACGTTTGACATCCATAGAGCATTGACGAGAGAACTGCTGTGCTACATACATTGATCTTTGTTTCTCGTCTGATGTCTCTCCTGTCCAAAACAGTGCTGAGAAGTCTAGCAAATACTGCACAGGCCCTTACGAGCAGGATATACATTTCGTCATCTGGAGAGGGTGCTGCCCAGGTAAGTAAATGTATCCACCGCGTTAAGACGCTGTCCACTGATGTTGATGTTGGAATCAACGTAGAGCTTACTGGGATCTGGCTGATACACAACTTCCGTCTTCTTTGTTTTGATTTTGAGGCCAAAGTTGTTGCAGGCATCAATGAGATATCAACGGTGTGGTGCATTGTGGCTTCTGAGACAGAGTTAAGGGCAGAAGCTTGTTGTTTGATTTCGATTTTAGCCTAAAGCAACTTAGAGTTAAAAACTGATCCAAGTTTGTGGAAACGGATAGGCAAACCCGTGGTGGAGGTATAATAAGTTTACGACTTGTTTGTTAACGTCGAAACTGTATATTTTTTAAGGTAGAAAAGAATTTTGTAAAATTTTATTTTTATACAGCATTTGGCAGTGCCCATGATATCTGTACTTTTATTAATGGTCACAACTAAGTACTTATATGCGTCAACTTTCTCTATCCTTTAAGTTTTTATGTTGAGATCAGTAATTTGGAATTGCTCCACCATAATCAAAAAACATTTAACATTGTGCCTAGACGCGCTACATTTTTTAGATTTCAGTGGGAGAAATTTCATTGCACCAATTGATAAGGTCTGTAATTAAGTTGATGTATAAGGCTTCTATTTCAGCCAGCTAGGGTGGTATCTTCAGATCTTATCATTGGAATGGTATCGTTTGAGCTTTGAATATCATTGGTATATATTTTATACATCACAGGGAATAGAAAGCAACCTTGTGGCGCCCCGATACTTATTTCTGTGGTTAGAGATACATGGTCATTTACCTTGAGAAATTGTAATTGATTTGCTAAAAAAATCATTATCTAAGCTTAAATATTTTAATTTATTCCTAACGAGGAATTAGTCCGTATCACAAGCTGCAGTTGGATAGTGTTAAATGATGATGAGAAGTCTAAGAGAGACCCTGGCATATTTGTTTAAGGCTGTGTATGTGATGGTGAAGTCTCTCCAACAATAGTAAGACGGCATCCTAACTGCATCTGTCAGGTTTATAAGCGAATTCGTGGGTGTCAAGTTTTTGCTGTACTTCATCAAAAAAATTTATCTCAGAAAAAGTATCTGAAAATCTATCATGACAACAGAGATAAGTGCAACAGGACGTAAATAGTTGTGGCAAGTTACCTTTTTTTTCTTTGGAATTGGTATGATTTCTGACGTTTCCCAAAATGTTTGCATAGCGTAAGTTACATAAGATGTATTCAATATATAACAAACAATCTAGGAGACCTGCTCTGAGGCATAGATTAACGAGCCGATCACTTAATCTTTCTGGTCCAGCGGCCTTGCCAGGGTCCACATTTCTAAAATAAAGACAGAACATACTGTTCTGTAAACAAGAAAGTATCCTCCTGTGTAGTGCTGCCTTCTTTAAATGAAATCCTCATTTTAATGTGTACACTTTTAACGACAATACAATCCATTTTAGTCGTTAACAAAATTCTTCACATACCTACTCAACAAAGAAACAGTCATGCTTAGGAATATATCCTGTTATTTGTGTTAGTCGAGATTAGCTATAATATTTTCGCTACTAGTTCGGATACTACAATGTTTCTGATAGCATACGTATAATTTAAAAACAATTTATTTATTCATAAACGTGAGTAATTTTGTCTCATTAAATGTAAATTTTACGTTGATTAAGACAGTATTTAAATAACATTACACATTCTCAACGACTTATGTTTGTAAAGCGTTTATAACACATTTTTCCTGTAGAGACAAATAAAAGAAAGGCTTACACAACAGCCCTCAAAGAGCTAGGGAGAAGGGACTGACAAAACAGTCAAGTAGAAGCTAGAATTAAATAATTACTGAGGAAGGAAATAGAGAAATTTACTCATCAGTTAATTAGATGCTAGACAGAGAGGAACCTACTCATCAGCCAATTAGAGTCTAGAATTAGAGGACCTTACTCATCAGACAATTAGAGGCTAGAATTAGAGGACCTTACTCATCAGACAATTAGAGGCTAGAATTAGAGGACCTTACTCATCAGACAATTAGAGGCTAGAATTAGAGGACCTTACTCATCAGCCAATTAGAGGCTAGAATTAGAGGACCTTACTCATCAGCCAATTAGAGGCTAGAATTAGAGGACCTTACTCATCAGCCAATTAGAGGCTAGAATTAGAGGACCTTACTCATCAGACAATTCGAAACAAGAAAGAGAAACACACAATAGTCACGTATGTGTTAGGAATAAATAGAGGAAAGTAACTAATGGATTTACACAACAGCCCTGTTACTAGCATCCATTCGTCTCACTTTGACGGTGGTGTAGACTTGGCAGGACGACATCCAAAAGGATGGTTGGCCGATTGGTCTGCATTGACTTAATCAAAATAGCAGGTGGTCTCGAGTTCAAACCCACCAATGCCAAAGACAATCACGACAATCTCAAGGACCCCGGGTGGATGGGACACGTTAGCCTTGGAAGGAAAACTGTAAACTCTAACCATGAGCAAGAATGATCAATAAAGTTATAGTAGACACTCACAATATTTATATTCTTCTTCTTGGGATTATAAGCGTGTACCCTACACAGCTGATCACCTATCTCTACGTCGATGGATAATGCCAGTGGCGTCCCAAGAACTTTCGGATAGTTTCATTGTATCAATGTTAACCGCCAAAGTGATCCCATCTCCAGGTTTGAATTCAGTTTCCTTCTCTTGGATAAGTTTCCATTAAAGTTTAGTTAAAGTTAAGTCACATCCAATTGGAGCGATGTTGATGTTTTTTGCTTGATTTTGCTCAGATGGTTTTTTGTCGAACTGTATATCTTAGTGTCACTTGCTCATCCACCCTTCGAAGCCGGACGCTCACCCGTGGGGCATCCTAGTCTATTACTTCACACAGACCAGTGCAACCGACATCAACGTTCTACTTCAACGATATATGCAGCTTAATCTCTCACACACAAAAACAAGCCACGCCGTGAATATCACACAAAGGCCATCCTTTCATTCTATCAACAACTAATGCGTAATTTCTCCTTGCCCAAATACGTCCTAACTCTCTCAAACAATAGATACGGCTACACATGAAATCTCTGTACTAAATATATTTTCCCTACCGAACAGGACAACAGTGATTTAGACATAATAACATTGATTCTCATACCCTTGGCATATACCCCTATTCCGCTTAGATTCTACTCCCCCAAGTAGAATCTTCCAAAAATGAATAGTCAGGGTATGGGAACACTGTTGGGTCATACAACAAAAAATTGACTCAAAACAAACAACCCTGTTAAAATTACACTGTTCCATCCTTATTCTAATTACATCAAAGTTACAGCACGTGTTAAATCATCATTGCATCGTTATTATATACAATATAACTACAGTGACGAATATAATAGCAAGACAATGTAACATTTGTAACTTCAATGTATACCTCTACCCTCTAATTACATAAATTTTAGACATTTAAAAAAAGAAAATCATGGATTAGTAGTATCGCATCTCAGTAAATACTATTCATAATAAGTCAAAGATGAAAATATTTACAACGACCAAAAGCTATCAACTCACTGAATCAATGTCAAACTCTGTTAATGAATCACGTTTACCTAATTATACAAGTGTCCAAAATAAGAAGAAGAAAAATGTCAACATCCATGAACTCATGTGGACAGCCATGCATTGTCCAATCTAATATTAGCGTTTAAGAGGTAAATATTTCGCTTGTCCGACGCCTGGTAAAAAAGCGTGCACAAATCTTCATTAAACTTAAAGTCTGAGAAATATCTGCTCTTAACCTTCCAGCACTACCAGCTCTCATGATATAAATCATTTACTACAGCCATAATTTTCTCCCCTAACCCCACCTCAAGGAAAAAGCTCACCTACTTTACGGAAACTATGTTTTTTTCTCTTATGTTATGTGCACTTCAATTACACAAATTTCGGTCAGCCACGTATAGCGTATGACCTATGACGTATAACCTTTGACTTATGACCTAAGACGTTTGAGATGTGATGCATGACTGCTGCGTCGTTTTGGAAAATGTACGTGAGAAAATGTGTTCACTTTTTGGGTTGCAAGCAACAGTGAACAATGCAGTTTGGTGAAGGATTGAGTTTGTATTTTCCTAATGATTTCTGGTGCATCGTTGCAGTGTTCATCGGGGATTATTTTTTTTTTTATATTTTGAACGTCCGTTATCTTATTACTGGTTACGCCTTGTTGTAGACTTGTTTTACACAGCGTATATACAATTAAAGATTGATACATAATTTAAAAAGTAACCAATACATTTTTTTTGGCATACCTAAACATCAGCTTTACAAGGGCTAGGAGAGGACAACGGCTACGCATATTATTTTATGTTACTTACTGAGAGGTGGTGGCCAGTCTTGGTGGCGTTTATCTGCAGCTGTCAGCCCTATTGAAGACAGATAGAAAAAAAAGACCTGCAAAACAGTCCATTTAAGGCCTGGAAGAAAAGGAGACTTGCACAACAGTCTTTTAAAAGCCTGGAAGCATACGACTTAAAAAAGCACTGTTAAGGCCTGGAAGAAAAGGAGACTTGCACAACGGTCTTTTAAAAGTCAGGAAGCACAGGACTTATAAAAGCACTGTTAAGGTCTGGAAGAAAAGGAGACTTGCACAACAGTCTTTTAAAAGTCAGGAAGCACACGACTTAAAAAAGCACTGTTAAGGCCAGGAAGAAAAGGACATGCACAACAGTCATGTTAATAGCAGGTGGAAAATGACTTGTGTAACGAACCGGTTCCTACCAGGGTTCGTTAGATGTGTTTTTTCTTGGGTTATTATATTAATTACACATTTCATATATTCTTAGAGTAACGTATCTTGATATATAATCCCCCGGCAAATTTCAAATAAGACGGGTAAACCACCAATTAGGCTATTTATAGATACGCCTGAGTGTGGTTCCTTTATGAGTTGACCAACGCATAAAATATAATTCCTGATTACTACGCTACATGATATTTATATATTTTTTTTAATAACGCACTTTCGTTTGGTGCGTTCTATTTTCTTTTCGGAAATTAAATCGTCTCAATTTAAGTATTGTGTAAAAAATATTCGGTTTAAATATTGTTTGGACATGAGAATATTAATATAGTTCATGGGCGTGACATAAAAAGTTTGCAGTGACGTATCATGGGGCAAGGGGTGTAGCAAACATTGGGATTCTTAAATGTGCGTCACTTGAGTTCATGTTTTGTCAAGTAACTTTACTCGATGGGAAGTTCATTGCTATCGCCAATGTTTGACGGGCTATACCTAGTACTTAATAACTTAACTACATGTCCAACTACCATTATTCAATCACACCAAACTACACTTTAACATCACGTAATTTACCCATCTTACAAAATACGTCACAAAATACTAAGCATAATAGTTCAAGCAACACATATACTCTCTAAAAAACGCAAAATTATAATAAAAATTCAAGTCCTTCACGACAAAGAAGCAAAAGAATTGCACAAAATCCCTGAAAGGACCAATGAGAAAATGACTTGTACTCTCTCTCTAATCTTTGCTGTTGTAGCTCAGTTGACAAATATGAGCTTGAAGAATTGAACTGGTTTGATCTTTGAAACTTGCAGCAACAAATGGCAGGTATTTAAACGACTCTCTGCCAAAGTCTTTTCCCAATGTATTCCGCAAGCTATTCTTGTTTCACTTACATTAATAACAACAACATTCATAGTGGACCCTTTCTTTACAACCATCCGACGATTTTAAATGTGGCATCGATCGACAAATCATGGTGATCTTCTATTTGGGTCATGTTTTCTAAGTGTATATCGTTTTAGTGTGAACAGAAATAAGGCAGGATTTATGCAGAAATTATTGAAATATGTGCAAAGAGTTCATTCCAGCTTCAGTTTCTTTTCGAACATGCTTTTAAAGAATATCAAGGAAGTTTTCAATTAAATGTTTACATTATGAATAAGTAGACCGCCCCTGGGGACAACTCCTGCATCCGTTCAAGATTGAACGCCCCTGGGGACAATCCTGCATACGTTCATGATTGACTGCCCCTGGGGACAACTCCTGTATACGTTCATGATTGACCGGCCCTGGGGACAACTCCTGCATACGTTCATGATTGACCACCCCTGGGGACAACTCCTGCATACGTTCATGATTGACCACCCCTGGGCACAACTCATGTATACGTTCATAATTGACTGCCCTTTGGGACAACTCCTACATACGTTCTTGATTGACTGCCCCTGAGGACAACTCCTGCATACGTTCATGATTGACCGGCCCTGGGGACAACTCCTGCATACGTTCATGATTGACCACCCCTGGGGACAACTCCTGCATACGTTCATGATTGACTGCCCCTGGGGACAACTCCTGCATACGTTCATGATTGACGCCCCTGGGGACAACTCCTGCATACGTTCATGATTGACCACCCCTGGGGACAACTCATGTATACGTTCATAATTGACTGCCCTTTGGGACAACTCCTACATACGTTCTTGATTGACTGCCCCTGAGGACAACTCCTGCATACGTTCATGAGTGACCACTCCTGGGGACAACTCCTGCATACGTTCATGATTGACCGCCCCTGGGGAAACTCCTGTATACGTTCATGATTGACCACCCTTGGGGACAACTCCTGCATACTTTCATGATTGACCGCCCTTGGGGACAACTCCTGCATACGTTCACGATTGACCGCCCTTGGTGACAATTCCTGCATACGTTCATGAATGACCGCCCATAGGGACAACTCCTGTATACGTTCATTATTGAACGTCCAAAGGGACAACTCTTGCATACGTTCATGATTGACAGCCCCTGGGGACAATTCCTGTATACGTTCATAATTGAACACCCCTGGGGAAAACTTCTGCATACGTTCATGATTGACCGCCCTTGGGGACAACTCCTTCATACGTTCATGATTGACCGCCCCTGGGGACACCTGCTATACATGTTTATGATTGACCGCCCATAGGGGCAACTTCTGCATACGTTTACGACTGACCGCCCCTGGGGACAACTCCTGCATACGTTCATGATGGACTGTGTTTATTTGTGTGTGTGTGTGTGTGTTCATTCTAGTTTCAATAGCAATTTGAACACTTAAGAGGATTGTCCCTCGAAATCAATGCCCGACAGATCTCATTAACTTTGTTGAATTTTGGTCTCGAGATTTAGTTTGTAGTCTGTTGATTTATACATGATAAGTGTCTAAAACAAGTGTTCAGAGCAACCCTAAGTTGAAGCTTGACTTAAATCTTCATCTGATTAGAAATGTTTGCACCGCCTCATGTCTTCACGAGACGGCATTAGGATGAAATTATGTTGGAGTAAGCTCATTTTGTTGGGCATAAACAGCTGTGTTTAATATTTCTTCTGTCAGCTTTGGCTTAAACATATATTGATTTTTTTCAAACCCTTTTTTCAGCCATTACGTCTTTCAGCAACCTATGAGACAATAAACAATATGAAAATTTATATAGCTCATTTTTAATGACTACAATCAATTTATTTAGTGTCATTTTTAATGACGACAAACAATTTGTTTAGTGTCATATTTAATGACAACAAACAATTTGTTATACGCTTTATTCATTGACAACAAACAATATGTCTAGTGTTGTATTTAATGAAACCGAACAATTTGTTAAAAATTGTAGTCGATGAACACGAATAATTTTTGTTATTGTTATATTCAATTATAACAAACTATATGCTTAGTGTTGTACTCACAGATAAGAAACAATGTTTAGAGTTGTATTCAAGGACGGCAAATATACGGGTTTGCCAATAATGTATGAATTGTGTACTGAACTTCTAGTCAATCGATTTTTTTAGACTTGACATAAAGTAGATCCTCTTGGTATTTCCATTAAAAAGGGGCGTGACTAAAGACGCATTATATTGCCACCGGCAAAGGCACACATCATAAAAACTCATCGGTTTGTAGATAGCATTGTTTGAATAGAACATTCGTTTTTAAAAACGTATTTTCTATCTGACATATTTATTCTATCTTATTATTTAAGCTGAGAAGAAGAAGAAGAATTTGTTTAGCAGGATAGAATTCACAGGCGTCTCTCACTATAACACTTCGGAATCTTAATGTCCATATTTTCACACAAAATGTATTATCAGCATGAGGTTCAACGATTTTTTTATGTTTTCCTTTCTTTGATACATGTAAATATTAATTTACAATATATTTTTTTTTCTAATTAAATTTTTTGCAGTCTTCGGCATATGATAAAAGTTTTAAATATGTTATCTTCCGTCTCTTGTCCTAATACATTTTTATCTTTGTGTTTACGTGTTTAAATTTGCACAAAGCAATTAAAAAAAAACGTTTAAAATGTTCCTTAGCAGCACCCCCAGTAATGTAACCCCCATATGTCCTGAAGCAGTACGCCCACTAATGTAAGCCCCATATGTCCTGAAGCAGTACGCCCACTAATGTAAGTCACATATGTCCTGTACTAGCCTCAACACTCATGTAAGTGAAAATGTCCTGTAGCAGCAAACCCACTAATTTCAGTCACAAATGTCCTATAGCAGCACCCTCACTATTGTAAGTCCCATATGTCCTGTAGCTGCACACCAACTAATGTAAGTCCCATATGTCCTGTAGCAGCACCCCCACTTATTTAATTCACGAGCCACCATATTCTAATGTGTTCTACCCACTCAAAAACAAATGGTTTGCTCAAACATGGTTATTGATTGTCTCTTGATTCTAATCGCATTAACAATATGTCAGATTTATTTCACACGTATCTCATTGGGTCTCAAATCTGGTACAAGCGTACCGTTACATAAGAAAATGCTTTCCATTTGTTAATCTGTGTGCACTGTCGTTTAATAAAAAGTAAGTGCACGTTATTGTGTGTACCTCTAAATTTATCTGAACCGTTGAAGTTTCTCCATCACAATCCCAACTTCATGACATTCCATTGAAACCATTCAAGCAAAACCTCACATCTATGCCATTCTTTGATATTTTTAATCACAATCTCACCTCCCTGACAATCCTTTTAAAAGATTTCCAACACAATCTCATCGCCATGTCATTCCTTCAAAAGATTTCCAACACAATCTCACCTCCTTGACATTCTATTTAAACGTTTTACAAATGACTTTTCATCACGTCTTTAATTGCCGTCATTTGATTTCGACCTTGAACTTTTATAGTAGAAATAACATTATTTTGTAGCAATAAATCTCTTAACTTGCTATTATCTTTGGAGTTGAAAAAAAAAATCTTTATGATCTGAATATATTGTGAAGCTTTAAACAACTGTGCGAAATTGAGGATTTTCAATTTAAAAATTAGAAGAAAAAAAATTGTGTTGGTCAGATTTAACGAATGATTTGAGGATATGTTGAACTAATTGATTAAATACCGTTAGAATCACTATAAGGACGTTTACAATAGCTTGGTTTTAAGATAAGCCCAAACGAAAGACAGTTTAATCCAAAAGTTTGAGACCTCTCTAGTAAGGTAGGTAATCTAATTTTTTTTTTAAAATTAGTTTAGATGTTAAGCTATTTAAGAGTGGTCTGACACGTCACTTGGTATCTCTTCAATCGGCGAAGCAAACAATAACTTTGGTGTTTGAGTTTCAACTTAGCCCAGAACCATGACTGCTTTGGTGAGTACAGTAAATAGATATGATGATTGAAAATATTTAGTGTCTATTAGATGTGCGATTGCAATTGTTAGAAAGAATTTACAAAGAACATCACAGAACATCAATCAATAGTCTTGCCCTGAGCAGCCTGACTGTTCAAAGCTTGTCATGCTTGGATATGAATATATTTGCCAAGAACAGTCGCTCTCAGAACTGACTGCCTTGCATTAGAAAATTGCTAAACGATTTGCCTCACAAAAGCCTGTCTCAGAATGAACTGCTCCAGAATAGTATTCCTCATAACAGCCTGCCACAAAACAGCTTCTTTCAAAACGGTATGCCTCATAACCGTGGAAATTAAAAAAAGCCTGTCTCAGAAATTGAAGCCTCTTAAAATCCAACAATAAGACATCCAGCATTCAAACGGCCTGTCACAGAATGGCCTGCCTAAAAACAGCCTTCGTCTCAAAGCAGCCTGTACAAGAACAGTCTGTCTCACAACGCACTGACACATAAAAGCAAGCCTAAGAACGGCATGTCCCGAACTATCTACCTCAGAACAGTCTGCCTCACATCGTCATTAATCAGAACAGCCTAGATCAGAACAGCCTGTCCTAGAACAACCCGCCTTAGACTGGTTATCAAATTTACATTGTGCCACAAAACAACCTATCTCAGATCGTCCTGACACAGCAAATCGTGACTCAAATCGGCTTGCCTGAGCACGACTAAATATGAACGTCTGTCCAGAATGGTCTGCCTCAGGACAGTCTGCCTCGGAACGGCGTGAATTCAGAACAACCTGGATTAGAACACCCTGCCCCAGAAAGCCCATGAACAATGAAGCCTGCAAAAAAACAAAATAACATGTTTCATAATTGCCTGTCTTATAACAACCTTGTTCAAAAAGATCGGTCACATTATTGCCTTAATCATAACAACCTTCTTCAAAAAGATCGATCACATTACAGCCTGCCTTCAAATGACTTTAATCATAACACCCTTCTTCAAAAAGATCGGTCAAATTACAGCCTGTCTTAGAACGACCTTAATCATAACACCCTTCTTCGAAAAGATCGGTCACATTACAGCCTGCCTTTGAAGACATTAATCATAACACCCTTCTTCAAAAAGATCAGTCCTATTACAGCCTGCCTTAGAACAACCTTAATCATAACACCCTTCTTCAAAAAGATAAGTCCTATTACAGCCTGCCTTAGAACTACATTAATCATAACACCTTTCTTCAAAAAGATCGGTCACTTTACAGCCTGCCTTAGAATGACCTTAATCATACCACCCTTCTTTAAAAATATCGGTCACATTACAGCCTGCCTTAGAAAGACCTTTATCATAACACACTTCTTTAAAAATATCGTTCACATTACAGCCTGTCTTAGAACGACCTTATTCATAACACCCTTCTTCAAAAATATCGGTCACATTACAGCCTGTCTTAGAACGACATTAATCATGCAACAAAGTGCCTCAGAACAAACCTACTCAGGAAACAATGTCACAGAAAGGCCTGTCTCAAAGTCTCCTTGCATAGAACGTCATGGATCATAAGAGTCTGTGTCATTAGTGCCTGCTTCAAAACGACAACCGGAATTACAGCCTGCCAGCTTGTCTCAGAACTTCCTGACACTGAAAATCCTGTCTCAGATCAACTTGTCTCAAAAAAATATGACCCACAATAGGTCCTTTCTGAACGGTCTGCCTCAGTACAGTCTGCCTCAGAATTGCGTTACTCAGATAGCCTGGATCAGAACAGCCTGTGTCAGAACAGCCTGTCTTAAACGGCCAGAAAATTAAAGCCTGTCACAGAAAAGACCGCCATAAAAAGTCACTTACACATAAAAGACTGACTCAGAACAAACCTTCTTAGAAAAGCTGCCTAAGAACGGCCAATTCAGAAGGTTCTGCTTCAGATCCGCATGCCTTAGAATGGCTTGACTCAAAGCATTAAAAAACAGTCTGGATCAGAAAAGCCTAACACAGAAAAGCCTAACTAATAACACACTTCTTATAAAAAAGAAGTCACATTACAGCCTGCTTCAGACCGACCTTAATCATAACAGTCTACTACAGAACAAACTGCCTCAGAACGACAAGTCTCAGAAAAGACTGCAACAGAACAGCCTGTCCCAGAGTATTCTGCCTCATAACATAACAGACTAAAAGAGAACAGCCTGACTTATTTGGCCAGTCTCGTAACAGCCGTTCACAGGACAGCCTTTATCATAAGAGCCTGCAACAGAACATGTCTCCACACGTCATGCCTAGAACAACCTGCCTCAAAACAGCCTGTCACAAAATATTCTGCCTTATTATTGCAGTCTACAGAACAACTTGCTAAATAAGAGCCGCTTTCAGAACAATCTGCTAAGGAATAGCCTTCTGATAGCAGCCTTTTAAACAATGGACTGCCTTAGACCAGACTTCATCTGAATAGCTGCCTTCCATATTACACTCTGTTAAAACATCCTGACTAAGAACTGCTTGCCTTAAAATAGCCTGCCAGTAACAGCCTTCCTCGTACCAGCTTGCAACAGAGAAACCTGCCTCCGATTGACATTTTCTCAGAATAGCATGTCAATGACCAACCTGATTAATAAATGAATGTCCCAGAACAGCTCGCCTAAAAAACGAATGTCTGTGGATAGACTGCAACTCAAAGACCTCCAACATTAAAGCCTTTCTCAAAGCAGGCTGACTAATAACCTGGATCCTCACACAGTCAGCCTATCAGAGACTTCCTTATAAAAGCTTGCAACAGAATGCCTGACACAGAGTTGCTTTCCACAGAACGATATGTCTGAGAACATCTTGGCTCGAAACAGCCGCTCGCAGAATATCCTGCCTCATACCGTCATTCAACAAAACAATCTACCGCAGAATAACCTGTCCCAGAAAGACCTTCTTCATAACTGACTGATTCAAAACAGCCTTAGTCGTGATAATGTGCCACCGAGAAGAGTTCGCATAACAGCCTTCAAGATAACAGCCTCTCCAAGTACGGAATATCTCACAACCTGACTTAAATGAACTACGTGTATCAGAACAATTTCTTCAGAAAAATCCACCTCATAACACCTCGCCAAAGAACAGCATGTCCAATAAAAGCAATCTTCAGCTCGGCCTCCCACCTTAAAGCCTGCTATAGAACAGCACGACACAGAAGGACCGGTCTTATTAGAGTCTGCCAAAGAGAGGCCTTTATCAGAACGGCTTATCTTAAAATGGTCCGGCTCATAATAAATGACACAGAACAGCCTGACTAGGATTGACCTGCCTAATCGTACGGTATAAGAACAGCTTGTCTGCATCATAATGGCCTGCCCAAATACAACCTTCTTTAGAAGGGACGGCAATAAATATAATTATTTATAACATTCTGCAATAGAATAGCATCCCCCATAATAAGCTTGTCTAAAAACGCCCTGCCTCTAAACAGACTGCCTTATAATAGCCTGCAAAAATACAACTTTACTCATAGCTTGCCTAAGAACAGCCTGTCTCAGAAGAGCATGTCATTGAAACGACAGCATTTTAATATCCGGCCTGAGAACGGCCTGTCACAGAAGAGCTGGCATAACAACCCCCTGCTTTATAATAGCCTGCCACAGTGGAGTCTTTATCATAACTGCCTGTAACAGATCAACCTCCTTCAAAATGGTTTGCCTCAGAACAGACTGTCACTGAAAAGCATTCATCATAACAGTCTGCCTTGGAACACCCGTCCATATAACAGCTTGCCTTAGAACGGAATGTCTTAGAACCGCATGTCTCATATCAGCCTACCTCAAATCAGCCTTTCTCAAAGCAGCCTGCCATAGAACAATCTGCCGCTGAACGGCCTGACTCATATCAGCCTACCTCAGATCAGCCTTCCTCATAGAAGCCTGCCTTGCCGCTCAACTGCCTGATTCATATCAGCCTACCTCAGATCAGCCTTCCTCATAGAAGCCTGCCTTAGAACAATCTACCGCTGAGCGGCCAGACTCATATCAGCCTAACTCAGATCCACCAATCTCAAAACAATCTACCTCATTCCTGCTTGCTCATAACAGCATGCCACACAAAATTTTTCCTCGTATCAGCCTGCCATAGATTAGTAAAAAATTAGAATACCCTGCCTCTGAACAGCATGTTCCAGAATGGCCTGCTTAAGAACATTCCGTTTCAGAACATACTGGCTTATTTGATTGCACACGAAAGCTGCTGTAGGTCTATTCAAATACTTCGGGTGTTGTAAACCATTATTGTTTATGAAACTTCATGAGCTCATCAGCTTCGAAACATTTGATAACAGCAATATATTAACTGGTCTAATGAATTTATGAAAAAAGTCTGTGTGTGTGTTTTGGAGATGGTAGTCTAATTTTTCAAATCTTTTCTATCAATTTTTTTATAAAAATCTTTCAATCGTGTGTCTGAGTGTGTGTATGTATGTGTGTGTGTGTGGTTAAGGGGGGAGCGAGGTTATGCATTTAACGTATCTATATATGGTTTTACAAATTTAATATTGTTTAAAATAATTTTGCCCGTTACATAAACAATAAGTAACAATGGTGTCAAGAAAAACGATACCAAAAAAGAATATCAATAATTACTGATTCAAGTCAATATAAGTCTGCTTGATAGCGGCATTTTTCAGACAGAAGAAAAAGAAGAAAGTGCGTCAACGTCAAGAAACTTTCAAAAGGATTCAAACAGAAAAAGACAAAAAATAAAACGCATTTAGAGTCAAATAGAGACAAGAGAAGAGTCTTAGGGCCGACGAGAACCTATTGCATAATCTCATTAACAGAGGAGAAAACAGGAAAGCCTTAACATACAGAAACACGAGTAGCATCAGAAGAAGAATATATACAACAGTGACGAACACTTGGAAACACTCGAGCACATCCACCTGCATATCCTTGCATATCTCGATATCCTCCACAAAAGTCTGTCAACACAGTTTTTCCAAGCAGTACACATTTCCTTGAGAAAATGATATCATACAACAACGATTTGTCATTACCCTTAAGTGGCGCTACTATCTGTGAATTGTCAGGAAGAGACCCATACGTCTTCATAGTAAATCGAAATACGATGCATTTTCAGCAAGAAACACGCCATTTATCTCAATACGTGACACGCTACATAGTAGACATCACTAAACCCATATACATTCATTAAGAACATGCCGCGAACGAACAGTGCAACCCACGCTCTCTGGATCAAAACAATCTCTTCCTCAAACAACACCATATAACCAGATAAGACATGAGATGATTGTGAAGTAGAAGCTTAAAAAGATAGAAAGCAATACTTGCAGGATATCAGATTCCATTGTTCAACATGGTGTTTCAAACGAAATCGCCAGTCGCATCCATGTTGTTTTATCATGAAACATAGAATGAATATAAATGTTGATATCAAGAGTTTATGAGTGATGTTGAGGTCACGCTAGTTAATCGATCGTGTTTGATAGTTTTGTGTTGATGAGAAGATATTTCCCCCTAACGGATATTGTGCTAAGACGTAAAATGAACCCTATTATTTCATGAAGTGTTGCAGACTCTAGCAATCGGAATGCATGACTTTTAGTGCATAGATTAACAGTGTGAGAGTCTACTATAAGCAAATTTTGACAGAAATACTCAAGGGGTCTTGATTAGAGAAACCAGAAAATTTTGACGTTCCAAACAATGAAAAGGACGAAAATCACCCAACTCAAAAACAAGGACAACTGCTGTAAAGCAAATATGAACAACTATTTGCCCCAATGTTGTTTTGAAACAATAGTTTCTATCTCTGAATGTTTTGCTTTAAACATTTCGTACAATACAAATTTAACCTTTCAAAGCTCTTTCTCCTAGAAACTCTAGCGTACCTTCTATTAGAAACTAAGGACACATCATTTCATAACTTCTATATGAGCAATAAGAAAAATCTTGTCATAAATTCCATATGATCAATAGAAAAAATCTTTTGATAACTTCAATATGAAAAATAAGAAACTTCTTGTCATAACTTGAAGTCAAAACTCGTTTTACTTATAATTTTTTCCAAAATTTTGATAAAGCTTTCAAAAAAGTTATTGTTATAAAAAATGTAAAAAAACATTAAAAGAAAAATTCTTTGCCTCGTGGGTTTCCTCGTCTTTATCTAGTATTGAAATAGACCAAAGAGTCAATTCCTTTTTATTATGTTACTTTAATTTACAAAAAAACATTTCTTTTTCTTTTTTAGACGTACAGCAAGGCAAAAGGATAATGCTAGATTGGTGCAAAAAATTAATCCGAATTCCAAAAATGAAAAAAATAAAATACTAGAATAGTTCAAAGATTAATCCACATCCACGAGAGAAAAAAGTGTCATACTAGAATGGTGCAAAAAAAAATTAACAACATTCACGAAGTGGAAAGAGTATAATACTGGAATGGGTACAAAAATTAATCGACATTCACAAAGTGAAAAAAAATATTAGAATGGTGCAAAATTAGTCAACATTCACAAAGAAAAAAAAAATATAATACTAGAATTAGGCATAACTTAATCTGCATTCACAAAGTAAAAAAATAAAATACTAGAATGGTGCAAAAATTAATCCACATTCTCAAAGTGAAAAATAGTGTAATTCTTTTAAGGTTAGTAAGTCTCGTGAGTCTGTTGGTCGTCGTATTTATAGTGAAGCTATCGAAAACCTCCAGAACAAAAAGTCTAGAAGTTGAATAGTCATAGAGTAATTTCAATGTCTCAGTAGACTTTCTGGAAATTGTAAACACACTTTCCCAATCCAGTAAAGTGAGATAAATGTAACAACCCGAATCACAAATTTAATTGGTAACGACAGTAACTAAATCATAAGGGGAAACAAGGGAACATAATTAGGTAAACACGGTTTATAACGGACCCATGAAAAACTCTTTAACAGTTTCTACAATGCGTTCTAAAAATTATGTACAACTTACTATATAACACTCTGTAATAGACTACACCAATTATGTCATCATGCAATTGAAGAACACATCAAACTCAATCAGCCTTGTAATAGACTACACCAATTATGTCATCCTGGAAATGAAGAACACCTCAAACTCAATCAACCTTGTAATAGACTACACCAATTATGTCATCCTGGAAATGAAGAACACCTCAAACTCAATCAGCCTTGTAATAGACTACACCAATTATGTCATCCTGGAAATGAAGAACACCTCAAACTCAATCAACCTTGTAATAGACTACACCAATTATGTCATCCTGGAAATGAAGAACACCTCAAACTCAATCAACCTTGTAATAGACTACACCAATTATGTCATCCTGGAAATGAAGAACACCTCAAACTCAATCCGCCTTTACAAAATGTTTGATACTTTTGAAGTCAACGCAAAAGTACACTTGGACAATCACACAAATACACATGGCTATCCGTGCAAATACTAATGTCTAACCACGCACATACACATGGATAAAAGCAAATACACATGGTTAACCACGCACATACATAATATGGGTACCACACACATACGCATTGATAAAAACATACATACACATGGTGGACTACGCACATACATATGGGTAACCACACACATACGCATGGCAAACCACACACATATACATGGATAAAAACACACATACACATGGTGAACTACGCACATACACATGGGTAACCATACACATACACTTGGCAAACCGAACACAAAAACATGGTTAAACCACTCACATACTCAAGGATAACCCCCATAATACGCATTGCTAACCGTACAAATACACATGGGATTATTATGTAATTAAAAAATGCCGAGTTTTGATTTTAATATCATTTTATTTTTACACAGAAATATCTATTGCTGCTTTTTCTAATGAACCATTACGTCCCAGTGCGCTGTCAGGGTAAGTATTATTGTAATAAGCTATAAACGTCCCAGAGAGTTGTAAATGTTAGTATGATTGTAAAAAGTCATAATGTCTCAGTGATTAATCCAGGTAAGTATTATTGTAATAAGCTATAACGTCCGAGTGAGATGTCAAAGTAAGTATTATTGCACTAAGCCATTAGTTCCCAGTGAGTTTTTCAAGTTAAACTTTATTATAATAAGCCATTACTTCCTAGTGAGCTTTCAAGTTAAAAAAATATTGTAACAAGCTATTACTTCCCAGTGAGCTTTTCAAGGTAAACATTGTAATAAGCCATTATTTCACAAAGAGCTGGCAAGGCAAGTATTATTGTAATTAGCTATTACTTCCCAGTGAGCTTTTCAAGGTAAACATTATAATAAGCCATTATTTCACAAAGAGCTGGCAAGGCAAGTATTATTGTAATTAGCTATTACTTCCTAGGAAGTTTTTCAAGGTAAATATTATTTTAATAAGCCATTACTTCCCAAAGAGCTGGCAAAACAAGTATTATTGTAATAAGCTATAACGTCCCAGTGAGTTTTTCAAGGTAAATATTATTGTAATAAGCAATTACTTCCCAAAATGCTGGCAAGAAAAGTATTATTGTAATAAGCTATATCATCCCAGTCAATTGTCAAGGTAACAAGTATTGTAATATGCTATTACGTCCCGGTGAGTTGTCAAGGCAAGTATTATTGTAATAAGCTATAACGTCCCAATGAGTTGTCTAGAAAAGATTTAATTTAATTATAATAGTTGTGATTATTATTATTTTTTTTTAATCTATAGTAAAGCCTTTGATCATGTTTTTTTTTTTTTTTAAAGTATGTTTTTCACCTTGATGTAGGCCTTTAACGTAAGAGGTGGCATGTTATACTCAATCTTGTTTAGTTGGTTAACTTGTTGTAGGCCCCTTTTTTTTAATTTGAAGAAGACCTTGCTTTATGATAATATAGTATTTGGTTCAAATTGTTGAAGGTGTCAATTCCTAAGTTAACTTTGATTAATTAATTCGTCAAGAGTTTTCACGCTTTGAATACCTCGTACTATTCTTACTATCACTGAATAAACTCAAGTTCTTTTAATAATATTTGTAGCTTTAATGTCTAAGGATATACTATACACATCAACGCATGAATGTTGCGCTGCTCGCTATCAGACATAAATAATACACATCCTACTTCTACAAAGTTCCACTTAAGACGGCTGAACGACTAAAACGTACGCAACAATACTGTCTAGACAATACGTCACCCTCATCATTAAAATACGTCACAGAGTCAAGGTCGGGAAGGGCGTTCACTAACTAATTACAACTCTCAAACACACAACGCACTTTATGAACATAATATCCAGTCGCAACTATTACTAATGAACTCCTATACTTGACAGAAGGCCTTGGTTAAATTTTATGTACGCTTATTTCAAATTGTTGTAGGCCTTGTTTCCGCTTGATGGAGGCCTTAGTTTAAAATGATGTGGGCCTTTTTTCACTTTGACGTAGGCTTTCGTGCTACCCTATGTAGCACTTTTTCGACTTAATATTGACTTTGTTTCAACTTGATATAGGCTTTTGTGCTACTTGATGTAGCTTTTTTTCGACTTAATTTTGACTTTGTTTCAATTTGATGTAGGCCTTTGTGCTACTTGATGTAGCCCTTTTTCGACTTAATGTTGGCCTTTGTTCAATTTGATGTAAGCCATGTTTTAAATTTTGTGTAGGCCTTTGTTCAACTTTATTGGGCATACAATTATTTGATGTCGGCCTCGATTAAACATGATGTAGGCCTTTGTTCAACTTGATGTTGGCCTTGGTTTAATCTGATGTGGACCTAGGTTTAACATGATATATGACTTGGTTCAACATGATGTAGGCAAATAATATTTGTATCAAATAAAATAAATTGGTATGAATTTAGTTATTTTGAAATATTTGATGATTTCAATTCTTTTTGTAGTCTTCAAAAAAGTTTGTAAATCACAGTATTGATGGCATAAATCAAACTATTTAAAAAAAAATAAATAAAAAAAATTCTCGTAAAGCTTTGTCTTCTTTAGTATGAGCAGTTGTTTCCCTTTAGAAGGGTCATTAAACCATTAGCTTTGTCTTGTTTAAGATGAGCACCCGCATGTCTTTAGAAGGGTTATTGAACCATTAGTGTTGCCTTCTTTAATTTAAGCAGTTGTGTATTTTAGAAAGGTCATAGAACAATTCATTTTTCCTTCTTTAATACGAGCAGTTGTGTCTCTTTAGAAGGGTCATTGAACCATTAGCTTTGCCTTTCTTTGGTATGAGCTGATTTGTCTCTTTAGAGATGTCATTAAACCATTAGCTTTGCCTTATTTAGTATGAGCAGTTGTGTCTCTTAAATTGAACCATTCCTTTTCACATGTTTAATATAAGCTCCTGTGTTTTTTAGAAGAGTAATTGAATCATTAGCTTTGCCTTCTTTAGTATGAGAAGTTGCGTCCATTTAGAAGGGTCACTGAACCATTAGCTCTACTTTCTTTAGTATGAGACGTTGTGTCTCTTAAGATGAGTCACTGAACCATTAGCTTAGCCTGTCTTCATTATGAACAGTTGCGTTTTTTTTAGAAGGCTCATTGGCCATTAGTGATGCATTCTTTAGTATGAGAAGTTGTGTCTATTTAGAGGGGTCATTGAACTATAAGCGTATTTAAATTAAATATATAGCTTGAAAAGTAAAAAAAAAAGCGAGAATGGTGTTTGAATATATGTTGACATCTCTGTGCTAATAGACTTTACAATTTAATCGAATTCAAAATCTTTTTTTTTTCAGCATGTCTTTTTTATCATTATGTCTCTGCTTTCAGCATGCCGTTATTATCATTATGTCTCTGTTATCAGCATGCCTTTGTTATTCTTATGTCTCTGTTATCAGCGTGTCTTTGTTAATATTATGTCTCTACTATCAGCATGTCTTTGTTATCATTATGTATCTGTTATCAGCGTATCTTTGTTATCATTATGTCTCTGTTATCAGCGTGTACTTGTTATCAACAAATTTTCTGATTCAATTTAATTTCAATGTACAATTCTTTTATAAATAGACTGCACCCCCATCATGGCAAATCTGGACAAATTTATAAAATTTGACAATATGGGGACGACGTATTACACGTCGAAAGCCCACTACTCTGATGCCGTTCAATCTGCTGCTATGTGCAAATCAATCTGTGGACACCTCAGTGAGATAGAAGATAAAAAAGAAGAAGAACTAGTCCATGCTTTGCTTAAGCGTTTAAACTACGGTGGCGTTTTGATAGAAGGGACAAACAAGTACGACAAGTCCAAATGGGAGAGCGAGAGGACCCTAAAGAAAATAAACTACGTCAACTGGTGCCGTGGGGAACCCAATAATCATCTTAAAAATGAAAACTGCTTGACTTACATGAAAAATTGGGCTTGCATGTGGGACATCCCTTGTGTTTATGATTACAGAGCATTTGACATTCATTACTTATGTGAAGTCAAAAACACTTAAGACTGATGAAAGGATTATACATTGATTTATGGATGTTTGGGTTCGGAATTTTAATTCTAAATTCCTCGTGACCTTGTTATCAGAATGCCTTTGTTATCAACAGGACTTTGTTGCCAGTATTTCATTGGGTTTTTAAAAATTAAAACAAGACAGTCAACGCCAGACGTTAAAGAAGATGTGGTCGTAAGAAAAAAAAATATTTTTAAAACATGTGTTTAATTAGAATGATTCAAGCCATTCTTAGACTATTTCATAACATTTTTTTAAAAACATTATTCTTAAAAAATATAAAATTTCTGATGGTATCGATCATACATATGTAAAGTAAAATTATTAAAGTATGGTTGATTTTCAGCCACTTTGTAAACACATTTTCTGTTAAAATACGTAATTCTAAAAAAAAACGGGAAGTGTTAAATTTATTTATTTCAAATAAACAAAATAATTTAGAAATCTTAAAATATATTTGTTGTCTTTATTTTTGGAAGGAAATTATAATCAATGCACTTTTTTTTTTTCCTTTTCTTTGGCATTGATTTACATTTCAATCTTATCATTCCTTGTTTGGTATTGTAGAGAGTTCAGCCCCGGGTGTCTGGCTAATTGACACACGTGGCAGATAAATTATGACGAGGAATACAGGGGATGTCAATGATGTGGGGTAAACCCACAGTCGAAAACTGACCAACAAGCACGCGCATAAGATTGCAGCCTACGTTGACCGTTGATAAATTAAGACGTGGAATACAGCGGGCAGGGATGAGGGGTAAAACCCACTGTCGAATAGTGGAGAATCACACGCGCATAAGATTGTAGCAGACGCCACAGAACCAGAAAGCACGCGTTTGAAAGGAAATTGCTATAACTCAAGACTTTAGGAGGCAGGGGACGTAATCAGGCAGGCGTGAGATGAGAAGGAAAACCAACGGTACCAAGACTGACTGTCGAACCGTTGAATCTGTTGTGTTGTAATTATCCACTCGTGGCAATGAGTGTCTACTTGTCTGGTCAAGTCTCTCACTTGATCACACGAGCAGTATAGCTAATGTCAACAGTTAATACTACAACCAACGTCACAGGTTTGTAGCTAGGTAGGAGTTTATTTAACATTACTCCATTTTCTAGGGTTGATGTATAATTTCAGAATTGATAATCCAATTACTCGATATAGCAATCCAAACAGTTCGTCCAGTATATCCGCCATCAATCTTCCATCAGAACATCGACAAAAACTAACGCGTCATATCCCCTTACACAATTACGTCACAACACTCTCACACAAACGATACAGCTACACATACAATCTCTAACTAAACATCTTTTCCCTATCCAACATGAAAACAATGATCTACATATAAACAATAGTGATTCTCATACCTTTGACATATCCCCCCTCTTCCGCTAGATTCTACTCCCCACGTAGAATCTTCCAAAAATGATAAGTCAGGGTATGGAATAACTGTTGGGTCATACTGACTCATACAGCGAGTAACAATCTCAAACAAGTAATCCTATATGTATTATAGTGTTTACAATCATTAATCTAATTACATAAATTTTTCACGCATAAACAACAACAAAAATCATGGGTTATTTATATCATATCTAAGTAATTTATGTTCATAATAAATCAACGAAGAAAATCCTTACAATAGCATGATGATTTTACAACTAATCATCTGTAACATAAAACATTTTTTTAAAAATCGTTATCTTCACCTCCCAACTCATGGACTTGAAAACTCACCTCCTCCACAAACAATGTTTTCCCCTGACTATTGTCGAGATAAAAAGTCTGCAATAGTGTTTTTTTCTCCCTTGATATATTCAATGTCAAAATTGAATTTCTGTAAAATTAATGCCCATCTGGTGACTCTCGAATTACATAATTTAGCAGTATTTAGATATTTTAATGCTTGGTGACCACATTGAAGAATAAATCTTGCACCAAAAAGATAATAAAGCCAATTTTTGAATGCGCCATATTATGGCCAAGCATTCCCTTTCTATTTTTGAATAGTGCGTTTCCCTATCCATTAGTTTACGACTTATGTACTTAACGGGATGAATGATGTTGCTTCTGTTCTGTAAAAGACATGCCCCCATTCCCTTGGTGGAAGCGTCAGTTCTAACTGTAAAAGTTTTGCTATAGTCTGGTAACATTAAAATAGGTTTATAGTAAAATACTTTTGTATTGTGTCTAATGCCTGTTTGCATTCAAATGATCAAATGTGTCTTCAGTTCTTCTTCGTATATTTGAGGGGCCCACGATCAATGTGTTGATCATTCTGGCTCCTGGTTTTAATTCAGAGTTTTCCTTCTCTTAGGTGGGTTGCCGCCCAAGGCCAACGAGTCAAATCCACCCGTGGTGCTTGGGATGGCCTTGATTGGGATTGAACTCCGGACAAACGGCTATTTGGTTTGAGACAGTTTATACCACTCGGCCACCCAGCACCCATTCGCCCATCCAAATGATATTATTCGGTTTACCTTTTTGTGTTAGGTCCGTCAAAGGTGCCGTAATTGTAGAAAAGTTAAGTATGAACTTATTGTAATAAGAAAATAGACCCACCAAACTTCTAACTTGTTTCTTGGTCCCTGGGCTCTCTATTGTCAACAATTTTTTTTAAATTGTTGCGTCCGGTTTTAGTAATCCACCTCCTACAGTGTGTCCCAAAAAATTAATAAAATTTTTCCCCAACTCCAACTTACATGGTTTAACGTTAAATCCAGATTCCTTCAGGATAGTGAAGACTTGCCTCAGGACCTTTATATGGGTTTCCCAGTCCTCTGTATGTATGCAAATGTCATCAAAATATGTCACTGCGTGATCTAACTGCCCGAAGAGTTGCCTTATTATCCTGTTAAATGTTGCCGGGGCGGTAGCTATTCGGAACGGCATATATTTAAATTGATATAGTCCCTCTGGCCCATAAAAAGCAGTATATTCTTTACTAGCGTCGTGTATTGGTATCTGCCAGTAGCCCTTAGTTAAATCTAATTTACTAAAAAAACATTGCTTTTGCTATGTGAGCCAGTGTCACATCCTGATTTGGAATAATTTCAGCAACCGTTCTAGTTACAGCATTAAGTCTCCTATAGTCGACACAAGTTCTTAACGAGCCATATTTCTTCTTTATTAACACTAAAGTTGAAGAATATGGTGAGTTGATTCTTCTATGATTTCCAGGTCCAACATAACTTTAATTTCTTCCCTTAGCTTTCCCGTCATATGAGCTGGGATAATGTAGGGTTTTAATGTTATCGGTTTTTTATCTAACAGTTCAATTTTATATTCTCATATTGATGATTTTCCCGGAATATCAGAAATTAGTCCTTGAAATTCATGTAAAATCTTGTTTATTTCTTCCATATGTTTATCATTTAATTCCTTATTAATGTCTACCTCCGTGGATTCAGCTACATTTATTGTCGGTACATTCAGTTCTTCCTCGTCTGTGTTTGTGCTGTCCTCTGCTATCACCACGGCCACCCCAACATGGTTAACGTTAATTTTTTTCTCCTCCTTATTGATAGTTGATCCCATTCTGACAAAATACTTGACAATCGTATTGAGATGATAAACTTTCTTCGTATGTCCTCTTTTAAAATCAGAATTAAATTTTGATATAATTCTAGTTACTTCATACGGTCCCGCTGAAATCAATGTCAACTTGTTTCCTTTCCTTGACTCACACACTTATACTTTCTCGCCTATTTGAATTTCTTTTACAACTGCATTGTGGTCATAATATAATGTATGGTTTGCTGTCTTAGCTTTTGTGTTGGCTTGGGCCTCCTCCAAACCGGTTTTCAATCGATTCCTCAGATCAATAATGTATTCATATATGGGTTTATTTTCTTCATCAATATTTTCTTTTGTAAATAACGTTTTTAGAATGGACATGGGGCCTCTTACTTTTCTACCAAACATCAATTCATTTGGTGAAATCAACGTGGTCTCATTTGGGAACTTCCCTGTAGGCAAAAAGTATGGCCGGTAAAAAAATGACATGTAGAAACACGCCCACTAATGTAAGTAACAAACGTCCTGTAGCAGCTACCCCAATAATGTAAGTCACAAATGTCCTGTAGCAGCACGCCCACTAATGTAAGTCACAAATGTCCTGTAGCAGCAACCCAACTAAAGTAAGTCACAAATGTCATGTAGCAGCAAGCCCACTATGTAAGTAACAAACGTCCTGTAGCAGCAACCCCAATAATGTAAGTCACAAATGTCCTGTAGCAGCACGCCCAATAATGTAAGTCACAAATGTCCTGTAGCAGCACGCCCACTAATGTAAGTCACAAATGTCCTGTAGCAGCACGCCCACTAATGTAAGTCACAAATGTCCTGTAGCAGCACGCCCACTAATGTAAGTCACAAATGTCCTGTAGCAGCACGCCCACTAATGTAAGTCACAAATGTCCTGTAGCAGCACGCCCACTAATGTAAGTCACAAATGTCCTGTAGCAGCAAGCCCACTATGTAAGTCACAAACGTCCTGTAGCAGCAACCCCAATAATGTAAGTCACAAATGTCCTGTAGCAGCACGCCCAATAATGTTAGTCACAAATGTCCTGTAGCAGCACGCCCACTAATGTAAGTAACAAACGTCCTGTAGCAGCATCCCCAATAATGTAAGTCACAAATGTCCTGTAGCAGCACGCCCACTAATGTAAGTCACAAATGTCCTGTAGCAGCAACCCAACTAAAGTAAGTCACAAATGTCCTGTAGCAGCAAGCCCACTATGTAAGTCACAAACGTCCTGTAGCAGCAACCCCAATAATGTAAGTCACAAATGTCCTGTAGCAGCACGCCCATTAATGTAAGTCACAAATGTCCTGTAGCAGCAACCAAAATAAAGTAAGTCACAAATGTCCTGTAGCAGCAAGCCCACTATGTAAGTCACAAATTCCTGTGCAGCACGCACACTAATGTAAGTCACAAATGTCCTAAGCAGCCAACGCATTAATTTTAGTCACAAATGTCCTGTAGCAGCACGCCCTCTAATGTAACTCAAAAATGTCCTGTAGCAGCGCGCCCATTAATGTAAGTCACAAATGTCCTGTAGCAGAACGCCCACTAATGTAAGTCACAAATGTCCTGTAGCTGCATGTCCATTAATGTAAGTCAGTAGTGTCCTGTAGCAAACACAACCACTAATGTAAGTCAAAAATGTCCTGTAACAGCACGTCCACTTTTGTAAGTCACAAATATCCTGTAGCACCAGCCCAACTAATTTAGTCACAAATGTCCTGTAGCAGCACGCCCATTATTGTAAATCACAAATATCCTCTAGCAGAACGTCCATTATGTAAGTCACAAAAGTCCTGTAGCAGCACGCCCACTAATTTAATTCACAAATGTCCTTTAGAAGCACCCCAACTAAGGTAAGTCATAAATGTCCCGTGGCAGCACGCCAACTAATGTAAATCACAAATGTCCCGTAGCAGGACCCCAAATAAAGTAAGTCACAAAGGTCCTGTAGCAGCACGCCCACTAATAAAAGTCACATATATCCTGTAGCAGCACCCCAACTAATGTACGTCACAAATGTTCTGTTGCAGGACGCCCTTTAATGTAAGTCAAAAATGTCCTGTAGCAGCACGCCCACTAAAGTAAGTCACAAACGTCCTGTAGCAGCACGCCCTCTAATGTAAGTTACAAATGTCATGTACCAACACGCCCACTAATGTAAGTCACAAATGTTCTGTAGCAGCGCGCCCACTAATGTAATTCACAAATGGCCAGTAGCAGCATGCCCACTAATGTAAGTCACAAACGTCCTGTAGCAGCACGCCCACTAATGTAAGTCACAAATGTCCTGTAGCTGCACGCCCACTAATGTAAGTCACAAATGTCCTGTAGCAGCACGCCCACTAATGTAAGTCACAAATGGCCAGTAGCAGCACGCCCACTAATGTAAGTCACAAATGGCCAGTAGCAGCATGCCCACTAATGTAAGTGACAAGTGTCCTGTAGCAGCACGCCCACTAATGTAAGCCACAAGTGTCCTGTAGCAGCACCCCCATCTAACATAAGTCAAGATCAACCCGCCATATGCGTATTTGTTTTTTTACAACACACAAACAAATATGTTATTTTGACCTACGTTTATTGATCGTCTCTTGAGTTAATCGAACACACTTTTTATAACAGCTGTCTCATCCGTTCAAATTTAATCGCATTAAATAAATGGTTATTTTTTAGAACAGGTGTCCCTTTGGTTCTCAAATGTGGGTACCAGTACCGTCATATTTGACAATATCGACCATTTTTAAATCTCTGCACACTTGAGTTTTGAAAAAGTAGGCGCATGTTATTGAGGTTTTCCCTAAACTGTACTTAGTCATTGAAGCCGTTCCAGCAAATCTCAACTACATTTCATTCCATTTAACATTTTTTTTGTTGTTAAAGATGGTTATTTCAGAAAGCCTTTAATTTTTAGCCTTTGTTCTCATACTTGAACTCTTTTGTAGAAATGTCATTTCTTTTTAGTCATTGATCTATTTTCTTTTTGGTCTATCCTTTATGATTGCAATCTTGATATTTGATGTGAAACTATTCTAAAGTTTAAAAAAAAATATATATATATTAACTCATTTATGATTTTCAATTTACAACCAAGCATAAAATTTGTTCTAAATCAGGTGTAACACATATAATAAGTAGGTTAAAATTATTTAAAACACATCGTTAAAATTAGCTTAAGCACGTTTAAAGTACTTTTCATTTAGATGAGCTTGTCCAAAAGAAAAAAAAAAGTATGCAAAACATTGAGAACATCTCCGGTAAGGTCGATTATTTAGAGTAAGCGGTTCTCAACTTGTGGGTTTGCGATCCTTTTGGGGGTCAAAGGATCCTTTCCAAGGGGGTCACCTCAGACCAATGGAAAAAAAAAACATACAATCTACAGGTATGAAGGAGCTGCGAAAATAATTTTGCGGAAGAGGTCGCCACAACACAAAGAACCATATTAAAGGGTCGCGGCATTAGGAAGGTTGAGAACAACTGATCTAAATCGATTTGCTGGGGTTTTTGAACAGCGACAAGACCGCTTCAAACACAATAAAACAATTTTGATGAAGGATCGCACTGGAGTGTTTATTATCATCTTATTGTGTTCAAATTTAATGATGTCTTGTAAAAGCAATCAATCTGTCATCTACATTGGCAAGCATTCAACTGAATAGGTATAATACTAGAGAATACGAGAGTCTCTAGACACTGGATGACAGCACAACGACACTGTACTGCAGCCCACAGTCACTGGAAGACAGCCCACACACACTGACGCAGGCAACTATTTGATCTGACGACAAGAATGGCCACCAGATTTATGTTTTGGGGACTGACGCTAATCTTGGTTTTGCTTTTTTCAAATAAGTATACCTGGGTTGAAGGTATGTATTTTCATTAAAATTCTGTAAAAGTTTTAGAAATATGTCAATCAACATAATACTTATTGCATGTTTTGTATATACAAAAATGAATGCTTATTGACTTGGATCTCCGCGGTATTGAATTTATTTTGTTTATCATATTGACAATCAAGTTCTATAGAAGGTATGTACCCAGACGTAAACCGGTTCCAAAGTAGAATTTAAAGAACATGATGGCGGAAGTGTTGCCATAGGATTGACAGGGTCGGGAATCTGTTAACTTGGGAAGATTTTGTTGGGTTTTATTTTTTTTATTTTTTTTGCTTGACCGAGTCTGTGTTGAAAATTATACTGCCTAAATGATTACTAGTCTTTACTGAGTTTAAGCCACTTTGACACCAGTTACAAATAATATGTTTGTGTAAGAATAGCTTACTTTTTAAAAAAAATATTATGACTTATTTATAACAATACCTGAAATTAATTTCTTCTAAGTGGAATACACAAATGCTTGTGAAGTTAGTATCCAAACTATTGTTTAAAATTACACTCAGAACATCTTTTGACAATAGACACATTTGTGCACACAAATAAGAAGTAACCGTTGGTGAATTACATATATCTCTTATCGACTTGTAGCCCATGTTTACGTTACAATATCATATTTGTTATTGGGGTCCAAAAATTTTTTTTTTTTTTATCATTTCATCACCACACTGTCCATAAAACCTAAAAATTTAAAGCAAAGGCTTCCAGTTTTTGGCACCAACAAATCCATTTGTTGAAGCGTTACATGACTGCGCATCAAACCAAGATCACTTGTAATGGCGCGTCCTGCATGCTGCACAGATTAAGACCAGTTGCAAATGAGCGCCTTGCCATCGACACCAGATAAAATCCCTCTTCCTCTTAACAGCGCGTCCTGCATGCGACACCAACTGTGGTAACTTGTAACAGCGCGTCCTGCATACGGCATCAACCAAGTACCACCTGCGAAAAAAATTAACATTGCTTTTAAGTTTGTGACGCATCCTGCTTGCGTCACGAACCAAGATCACTTGTAAGATCGAGTCCTGTCTTCGTCACGAGTAAGATCACTTGTATATGCGCGTCCTGCCTGCGTCATCAAATAATATCGCTTTTAAGAGAAAGATCTGCCTGCGTCACCAAGTAAGATAATTTGTAAGACCGCAACCTGCCTGCGTACGCAACTAAGATAACTTGCAAGAGTGTGCCCTGCAAGCTTCAAAAACTAAGATCACTAGTAACAGCGCGTCCTGCCAGCGTCACCAATTCAGATCAATTTTAACAGCGCTTTCAGCAAGTGACACCAACTAAGATAAATTGTTCCAGCGCGTCCTGCCAACGTCACTAACTAAGATCAATGGTAACAGTGATTCCTGCCAATGTTACTAACTAAGATCAATTGTAACAGTGCGTCCTGCCAACGTCACTAACTAATATCAATTGTCCTAGCTCGTCCTGCCTACTTCACTAACTAAGATCAATTGTTTCAACGCATCCTGCCAACGTCACTAACTGATCAATTGTAACAGTGCATCCTGCCAACGTCACTATCTAAGATCAATTGTCTTAGCGCGTCCTGCCAATGTCACTAACTAAGATCAATTGTAATAGTGCGTCCAGCCAACGGCACTAACTAAGATCAATTGTATTAAGGCGTCCTGACAACGTCACTATCGAAGATCAATTGTCCCAGTTCGTCCTGACAACGTCACTAAATAAGATCACATTCCTAGGATCAATTGTAACAATGCGTCCTGCCAACATCACTAACTAAGATCAATTGTCCCAGCACGTCCTTCCAACATCACTAACATCAATTGTCCCAGCACGTCCTTCCAACATCACTAACTTAGATCAATTGTCCCAGCATGTCCTTCCAACATCACTAACTAAGATCAATTGTCCCAGCGCGTCCTGCTGGCGTCAACAACTAAGATCACTTGAAAGAGTGCGTCTTGCCTTCGTTAACAAACCAAGAGCACTTGTTGGGGTTCATCCTGCCTGTGCCGCCAACTAAGTTTAGTGCTAAGAGTTTCTTCCTTTCTGCGTCATTCACTAAGATCTACTGTAACATTTCGTCCGTCCTGCCTCACCAACTAATAAAACGTGTAATAGCGTGCCTGCCTGCGTCACCAAAGTAGATCATATCTAAGAGCGTGTTATGCCTGCGTCACTAACTGAGACAACTAGTAAGAATGCGCCCTGCCTTCGAAACTTACTTAGACCACTCTTAAGAGCGTGTCCGGCCTACGTAATCAATAAATACCACTGATAAGAGCGACTCCTGCCTGCGTCACAATCTAAAACAACTGATTAGAGTTTGCTTTGCCTGTGTCACAATCTAAGATCACGTGTAAGAGTTCGTCTTGCCTGCCTCACAAACTAAAACAACTGGTAGGAGCATGTCTTGTTTGCATCATCAACGAAGTCCATTGGAAACAGTGCGTTCTGTCTACGTGACCATTTAAGATCCCTTGTAAGATTATGTTCAGTCGGCGTCATCAAATAAGAGCACTGGTTCGAGTGTGTCCGGCCTGCGTTACTAACTAAGACGACTGGTAAGAAAACGTCCTTCTCATCAACTAAGAACTTTGTAAGAGCGCGTCTAGTCTGCATTGCTAACAAAGACCACTGGTAAGAGGCGTCCTGCCTGCCTCATCAACTAAGAACTTTGTAAGAGCGCGTGTTGTCTGCATTGCTAAATAAAACCACTGGTAAGAGTAAGTCCTTCCTACGTCATCACCTAAGGCCTACTTGTAAGAGCGTGTACTTACTGCGTCATCAACAAAGACCACTGGTAAAAGCGTTTCCCTCCCGCTGCGTCCGATCACTGGTGAGAGTGCGTCTTGTCTGCTACACAAAATAAGTTCCCATGTAAAGGCGCGTCTTGATTGCGTCACCAATTAAGACCACTGATGGGAGACCGCACTGGCTGCTTCATCATGTAAGGCCACTGATATGATTGCGAATCACCTGTGTCGCAAACCAAGATCAAAAGTAATATCGCGTCCTTACCGCGTCACAAACTAAGATTACTTGTAAAATTACGTCTGCCCTGCATCAACAAAAGAGACCACTTTTAAGAGCGTGCTGAAGCCTTCGTTACTATCTATGATCACTTGTAAGAGCATTTAAAGCCTTCGTCACAATCTACGATCACTTGTAAGATAGCGTCTTGCTTGCGTCACCAACTACGATCACTTGTAAGAGCGCATCCTACCTGCGTCACCAAAAAAGACCAATGGTAAGAGCGTGTTCAGCCTGCGTAATCAACTAGGACCATTGGAGATAGCGTGTCCTACCAGTGTAAGCATCTAAAATCACTTGTAGGAAAGCCTTCTGCGTGCCTCATCATCTAAGACCACTGGCAAGATGGCGTCTTGCATTTTGTCGATGATTAAGTTTACTTGTAAGAGAGTGTTCTGCTTGCGTCACCAACTAAGATATTTTGTAAAATCGTATCCTGCCTGCGTCACCAACTAATATATCTTTTTAGAGTGCGTTCTTTCTGCGTCATCAACTAATGCAACTGGAGAGAGCATGTCCAGCCAACGTCACTAACTAAGACCACTGGTAAGCGTGAGTACTGAATGCGTTATCAACAAAATTCTGTTGAATGCGTGTGTATAGCCTGCGACACAAACTATGATCATTTAAAATGTGCAGTATTATTGCGTCACCAAATAAGATCATTTATTAGATCATGTCCTGCTTGCGGCACCATATAAGATCCTGTAAAAGAGTGCGTGCAACATGAATAATATTCTAAGATTACTTGTAAAAGCACGTCAGTCCTGCGTAATCAACTAAGATAACTTGTAAGAGTACGTGCTGCCTGTGTCACAAAATGTGACAACTGATAAGAGTGCTTCCTGTCTGTGAGACAAACTAAGATCACATGTAAAGGCGCGTCCTAACTGCGTCAGCAAATTAAGGCCCCTTATACGAGAGTTACTGCCTGTCTGATCCAGTAAGACCACAGGTCAAGATTGCGACCCGCCTCTGTGATCCAGTACGACCAGTTGTAAAATCGCTTCCTGCCTGTGTGATCAAGTAAGACTACAGGTAAGATTGCGTCCTGCCTGTTTGATCTAGTAAGATCACAGGTAATATTACGTCCTGCTTGGTGATCCAGTAAGACCACATGTAAAATTTGCGACCTGCCTGTGTGATCCAGTAAGACTACATGCAAGATTGCATCCTGCCTGTGTGATCTAGTAAGATCACAGGTAAGATTGCGTCCTGCATCTGTGATCCATTAAGACCGCAGGTAAGATTGCGTCCTGCCTGTTTGATCCAGTAAGACTACAGATAAGATTGCTTCCTGCTTGTTTGATCCAGTAAGTCCACAGCTAAGAATGCTTCCTGCCTGTGTGATCAAGTAAGACCAGAGGTAAGATTGCTTCCTGCCTGTGTGATCCAGTTAGACCACAGGTAAGATTGCTTCCTGCCTGTGTGATCCAGTAAGACCACAGGTAAGATTGCTTCCTGCCTGTGTGATCCAGTAAGACAACAGATAAGGACGCTTCCTGCCAGTGTGATCCTGTATGACCTAGGGTATGATTGCTTCCAGCCTGTGTGATCCAGTAAAACAACAGGTAAGATTGCTTCATGCCTGTGTCAATGACAAAGATTACACGTAAGAAGGCGTCCTCCGTGAGTCACCAACTAAGATCACTGGTAAGTGTGCTCCCAGCCTGCGTCACCAACCAAGATACACTCTCAGAGTGGGTCTTGTCTTTTTCACTAACTAAGACCACTTATAACTACGTATGATGCCTACATCATCAAATACGACCAATTGAAAGAGCGTATCAGGCGTGCGTCACCATCTAAGATCCAATGCGAGAGTGCGTTCTGCCTGCGTCATCAACTAAGACCCCTGGTAACATGGTGTCCTGCCTACTTTATTAACAAAAATCACTTTAAAGAGTGCTTCATTTCTGCGTCACTAGCTTGGATCACTGTTAAGAGTTTGTCCTACCTGCGTCACCAAGTAAGACCAATTATAAAAGCGCGCCCTGCCTTCGTCACCAATGAAGCTAACTTGTAGGAGTGCGCCCTGCCTGCATCACCAACTAAGGTCACTTGTAAGAGTGCGTTCTGTCTCCGTCACCAACGAAGCTCACTAACTTTTAAGAGTGCGCCCTGCCTGCGTCACCAACTAATGGCACTTGTAAGACTGCGCCCTGACTGCGTCACCAACTAAGGGCACTTGTAAGACTGCGCCTTGTCTGCGTCAACAACTAAGGTCAAATATAGGAGTGCGCCCTGTCTGCGTCATCAATTAAGGGCACTTGTAAGATTTCGACCTGTCTGCGTCACCAACTAAGGTCACTTGTAAGAGCGCGCCCTGCATGTGTCAACAACTAAGGTCACTGTAAGAGCGCGTCCAGCCTACAGCGTCTTAAATCTCTAAAAATGAGTTCAAAGTGTTATTCATGTATTTTTTATGTATAACCATAATTAGTTTATTAAAAAAAAATTTAAAATAAATTTCTAAACGATATAGTTGTTTGTATTGCATACGTTTGTTCATTGGTAAATGGATCTTAAACAATCATAGGAAACGGATTAAACTTCATTAGCCAAGTGTCAATGACTTTCACAAATATTCCTTGTTAAATGTACAGTTTAAATTTTAGATCTTTAAGTGTCTGGACGGATGGGAGAATTGGATGAATAGATTGTCGGATGGATAGATAGATAGATAGATAGATAGATAGATAGATAGATAGATAGATAGATAAATAGATAGATAGATAGATAGATAGATAGATAGATAGATAGATAGATAGATAGATAGATAGATAGATAGATAGATAG
>CAXITT010000856.1:133295-155492 GCA_964033795.1 Lymnaea stagnalis
TAGATAGATAGATAGATAGATAGATAGATAGATAGATAGATAGATAGATAGATAGATAGATAGATAGATAGATAGATAGATAGATAGATAGATAGATAGATAGATAGATAGATAGATAGATATGTAGGTAGGTAGGTAGGTAGTATTATGATAAATCCATTTCCGACATTTTTATAACACTATTATATTGAAGATGCTGCGGACAAGTTATTTTTGTCCAACATATAATATTACAGCTCCTTATTATTTGTAGGAATCGATGAAATATAAATAATTGGAATTGGTATTAAATAATTATGTGCCCCCCCCCCCAATATGGATGTAAGCTCTATTATAAAAATACAAGAAATGAAAATAATTTATATTTGAATACAGTACTCCTAAAAATTCGGTTCGGTAGCCGCATTCAGCTCGCCAGCCACCTCTTTGCAGCCCAAGCATAACAATATATTTTTATTATAATTGTTATCTTAATAACTTTGCCCCGTTGTCCTATTTTCTTTCAGCCCGCACAAGTTTTTCATAAAGTATTACGGCCCGCCTTACACTTTGAGTTGTGCAGAGCAGTTTTAATCCAATCAATTAGTTTTAATTAACATTAATAATTTACGTTAATTGTGTACACAAGAAGGAAAACACTGTCTCTAAATGCCTTAAAACATATTTTGTTCTTTTAATAAACGGATTTCACAGAAGGTACTAGCACTTTGGTAATAATTATTCTTATCAATAACTATTAAATCATATATGTATATATATATATATATATATATATATATATATATATATATATATCGCCAGCAAAGTTCAAACGCCAACACAGTTCAATCACCATGCAGGCTATTTGTAGATACGCCAGAGTGTGGTTCAATAATGAGTTCACTGGCGCGCAAAATGTAATTCCCGATAACTACGCTATTTATGATATACTAGGATAAATGACCCGATGCTATCGGGATTATAATGATTGATCATTTGCGATAATTTCTGACTGTTATTACAAAAACTTATCACAATTCATAACTTTTAAAATGTAATTATATTTATGCTCCAAATATCATTTAGTTTTGAGAAGTATTTCTCTGCTATATATTTTAGGCCTACGCTACTACATATCACATTCTTAAACTACTTGTTTCCCTCTAAACCTGATCATAGGTGTAAATTATCCCTAATTATATAATTTTTGTCATTAAAGAAGTTAATTTAGGGACAACTACTACTTTAGAGAAATATTTTAGATTTACCACACTTCTGTAAAATATGTGTATAAACTTACCTTAAATGTACACCAAAAACTCTATATATAATATAAAAAAATAGTTTATATTATAGGAATTCGATATATATTGATATTTTCAGCAAAAACTAAACCTATTTTGCCTTTTTCTTTAATATATATATTGT
Source organism: Lymnaea stagnalis (assembly GCA_964033795.1). Taxonomy (NCBI): domain Eukaryota; kingdom Metazoa; phylum Mollusca; class Gastropoda; family Lymnaeidae; genus Lymnaea; species Lymnaea stagnalis. The sequence goes on from CAXITT010000856.1 coordinate 134,703, forward strand.
AAGAAAATCTTAAAACAAAGAATTCTTTTATCAAAAGAAGAATTGCGCAACCTTTTTTCACGTCTATAACAGATTTGAGACTTGTTGTTTCGTATTTTTTTAAAATTTAAATGGTTAATCTCATAAAATACAAATCTCTTTACTTCTTTCAAAGTAAAAACAAAAATATATTTTAATTTTTTGAAAGTAAATAACCAATCTCTATTTTTCAAAATTAATTTTTCAAGTGCCTAAGATGATGGGTTTCGATGTTCATTGGAATACTTATATAAATTTACAAAATATTTGTTAACGCCATTGATTTTCTTAATAGATTAACATATGTATATTTGTAAAATGAAAATGTAACATCTCCTTTCACCAATGATATACGATAAGAATTAACTATTTTGTCCTTGACGTACAAATGTACACATCTTATTTCCTACCTCTGACATGTATTTACCAAAGAAAATTAATTATTTGTCAAAATAATTCCTTTATTTTGAGACATATCTTGTGTTGCCTGGATCAAAGTAAACAACCCTCCCCCACCCAGATTTAAAAATAATTTAGAAACTTCTTCAACCGGATTGTAGTCCCTTCCATACCCAAACTAAAATAATTTGCACTTCATATGGTTCGTTCTTTTTTTTTTTTTTTTTTTAGTTTTAATTCAACCGGATTGTAGTCCCTTCCATACCCAAACTAAAATAATTTGCACTTCATATGGTTCGTTCTTTTTTTTTTTTTTTTTTAGTTATAAGTACACTCAATGCTATTTGGCTATAGAGTTGCGCTGCACGGTTTCATATAAACCGCATTTTCTTTTAGAATTATATTTTAAGGTTATTTTTTATAACGTTATAATTTTAATACAGGTATATTTTCGGGAAAAAAGTCAAATTTTTTTAAATACACATGTACAATGTGTGTGTGTTTTATTAACAATTTAAAAAGCAAATCAATTGTATTGATATGTTTACTTTTAAGATGGGAAATTACATTATCAGTTTTGTCACGCATGGTTATTATTATTAAATTTAAAGAAACCTAAGAGTTTTGGCGAAATAGGCTATTTGTGCTATGACGTCATTTGCATGATTATTTAGAACAAATTAATTGAAAATTTCATTTCGCAATATTAACAACGCACTAAAAGACGCGCTTTTAAACACTTATACAAACTTAAAATAGTTCCTTAGTTTATACTCTAAATGTATTTGTAATCTTCTATATATATAAAAATGAATGTTTGTATGTCTGTATGTCTCGTATGCGCTCCTACACCATTCATGCAATTGCAAAAAAACTTTGGTCAAATGTTTTCCAAAGAAATGGCCATTTAACTAAATTATTGAAAACCTTATAAGCTGTTCCGTTTCTAGCCGTTGGCCCTCAATTTTTTTTTTTCTTTTGTGAGCTTTGTACAAAATATTTTCCACATGCGCTCCTACGCCATTTATTCGATTCCGACAAAACTATGGTGAGATTTTACGAGCATGTTCATAAAGGTTCATAATTTATTAAAAACGTTTTAAAATATTCAGTTTTGAGCCAGAAGCCTTATATTCGTTTTTCCTTATATGAGCTATATAAATATATTGTCAAACCGTATGCGCTCCTACACCAATCATGCGATTGCTACAAAACTAAGTGAGTTGTTGTCCATGCGGCAGTGCAATTTACTGTTTTATTTAAACACTTTTAAAAATATTCCGTTTTCGGCCATTGGCCCTTAATTGGTATTTTTTCTTATATGAGCTTTGTAAAAAATAATTTTCGAATGCGCTCCTACGCCATTTTTTTCCATTCTGAAAAACTTTGATGAGATTTTGCAAGCATGTCCATAAAGGTTTCTAATCAATTACAACCATTTTAAAGCATTCAGTTTTGAGCCAGGGGCCTTATATTCGTTTTTCCTTACATGAGCTACATAAATATATTTTCAAACCGTATGCGCTCCTACACCAATCATGCGATTGCTACAAAACTAAGTGAGTTGTTGTCCATGAGCCAGTGCATTTTACTGTGTTATTTACACACTTTTAAAAATATTCCGTTTTCGGCTGTTGCCCTTAATTCGTATTTTGTTCTTTTATGAGCTTTGTATAAAATAATTTCCATATTCGCTCCTACGCCATTTATCCGATTGCAATTAAACTTTGTTGAATTGTTGGAAGCACGGCCGCAAAGTTTTTTTAAATTATTATAATCTTTTCAAAATATCCCAATTTGAGCCAGCGGCCCTATTTACGTTTTTTTCTTATACGAGCTATATAAATATAATTTCAAAACTTATGCGCTCCTGCACCATTCATGCGATTGCGACAAAACTTTGACGAGTTATTATCTATAAACATACCCATTTTACTCATTCATTACAACACTTTTAAAATATTCCGTTTTCGGCCGTTGACCCAAATTCATATTTTTTCTTATATGAGCTTTGTAAAAAATAATTTTCTATGCGCTCCTATACCATTTTCAGAATGCGATAAAAATTTAGTGAGATGTTGTTCTATCGCTCACAAAGGTTCTTAAATTACTACAACCGTTTTAAAATAGTCAGTGTTGAGCCAGGGGCCATATGTTTGTTTCTTAAAAAATGAGCTATATAAATATAATTTCAAACCGTATGCGCTCCTACATCATTCAAGCGCTTGCGATAAAACTGAGGTAAGTTGTTGTCCATAAGCCAGAGCATTTTTCTAAGCCATCATAACCCTTCTAAAATATTCCGTTGTTTTGGCAATTGGCCCCAAATTCGTGTTTTTTTGTCCTTACATTAGGAGCTTTATAAAAAATAATTTCCGTATGCGCTCCTCTTCATTATTAGAATGCGATAAAATTTTAGAGAGATGTTGTGCGCACGCCGCAAAGGTTTCTTAAATGATTACAATCATTTTAAAATACTCCGTTTTTAGCCAGGGGTCTTATATTCTTTTTTTCTAAATAAGCTATACAACTATAATTTCTAACAGAGCTAATGCATGGATGGATAGCTTTTTAATCAAATACAAATAGTGATATTAAATTGAGTATGTAAAAAATTAAGTAGGTTTCTGAAGTAATACAACAATTCTACAATATTCCATTTGTGGTGGGGGGCCCTAAATTCGTTTTCCACACTTCTATTATCTATATAAATATCGTATGCCTTTCTATACCATTTATTCGATTGTGATAAAACTTGGTCAAGTGAAATGCGTACTATCGAAAATGTTTCTAAATTAGAAACAATTTTTTTTTACAATATTCTGTTTGGGCCTGTGACCCTAATTTCATATTTTCTTCTAAGAGCTTTGTAACTATAATTTCAAACATAGCTATTGCATGTGTGGAAGTAGCTGAATCCGCCGGCAAATTTTTCAAATTTAGTACATCCATTGTACAATATTCCAATTAAGGCTTGGGACCCTATTCATTTTTTAAAAAAAAAAATGAGTTGCATCAATATAATTTATAACGGAGATATCAACACTACCGCCCTTGAAAAAATTACACATTTGTAGTAAAGCAGAGAAAGCACGTTTTTTACATTTTTAGTGTAGAGAGTACTTTTGTTATTTGTATAAATAAGCTTGAATTTTGTGACGTATTTTAGAATCGGAAATGACATCAAAATCGAGTGTTTTTTTCAACTAAGAGTATTTCTTGAATATAGTCTTATTATTTCTGAGTTGTTTTGTCTTATGTAAAGACATTCAACATGAATCGATGGTTTCTCAAGTAATTAAATAACACACTTGACAACGTAGGTATTGAACTATGGTCATTTTTACCGCTGGAATTTACGATTTATAAATTAATGAGAAACTATACACCTGGAAAACTCCTGACAACAATCAACGTATCTATTGTGCGAGGTGTTCATGTAAAAAGATGGGAGATCCTAACGTGTGAAAATTATTAACGTTAGGAATATTGTAAATTAATTTAATCAAATACAAACAGCGATATTTCATTTTGTTTGTGACATAACAAGTTGTGTTAATTGTGAAATACCATTACTAAGAACAGATGTCACAAAGCAATAATTTCGCTGTCAAATCAATTATACCACACAAAAAAAGTTGTGGGTCAATTTAAAACTCAAGCACGAAGGAAAAGTAGTCCCGATCTTTCGAAACAGTTGAGCAACGGAAAGCAAGACTAGAATCCACTCGAGTACGCAATGTTCCATACAGTTCACCTGAAACAGTCGAGCAACGGAAACCAAGAATCAAAACCGGCCGAGTAAGCAATGCTGAAACCCGTTTGTCTGAATCATTCGAGCAGCGAGAAACAAGACTGGATTCCGATAGAATACGCACTGCTCGATTCAGACGAACACTGCATGCTGAATTAAATCTTAATATTTTCAGTTAGGATGCTAATTATGATTACAGTCTTAATCCAAGTGTGGTTATTGGAACAATAGATCAATCATGCGTGTATTGCAGTGCCCTCAAATTTAAAAACGAAACACCGGGAATTTGCTGCGTGGATGGGAAAATGAAATTGCCAGATTTACATTCACCATCGGAACCATTATCAACGTTGGTATCAGGTGAAACAAGCCAATCAAACATTTCTTGGCAAACATACGTAAGTGCAATTCATGATTCCAAATGACATCGTTGGCTGCAACAAATATCGTGCGCGAGAATTGCATGCCAACATTTTAAGTAAAGTGCAAGGTCAAATTTACCATCATGTAGGATCTCTGATGCCAATGCCAAACACAGATCACAAATGTCTTCAAATGATTTCATGGGGAATGCTGATTAACAAATCAATCAACGTTGGCATATCAATACGGGCACTAAAAGAGAAATCGTCGCTACAATGCAAACGTTATTTTTGAAATACAACTAATTAATTCAAAGGTATAGAATTACACTTGAAAAGATGCCGACTGATCAATACAAAGTCATAGTTAGAGCAGACTAAACACCTGTCGGACAACATGAAAGACAATACAATGCACTAACAATTGATGAAGTGGCGATCGTTATAGTTGTTGAAGATTTTAACTCACGTGATATAATTCTTCATCACAGAAGTGGGGATGTTCAGCGAGTCTCAGAAACTCATCGCTCATACGATTGATTGCAATATCCTATTTTATTTTGGCAAGGAGAAGATGGATATCATTTTGACATCAAATTGAGAAATTCGAATAAGAAAGTCAGTGCCATGAAATACTATTCATATCGATTGATGATTCATGAGTTGGGAATGACCTCTCAGAATTGATCTGCAAACAAACTTTTCGCTCTTGATTTGCAAGGAGAAACGCACTTTGATATCGAAGCATTAGTAACGGTACTTTTGCTCAAATGAATCTTCCGAAATTGGTTACATTGAAGTTACTATTTTAAATGGAAAATTTAAACTAGGTGATGTACTTTTGCCATTCACCCCAATGATTCCAACAGACATGCCATTTGAATTCAAACGCCTACGGTTTCCGATGCGACACGCGTCTACAATGACTATTTACAAAGCACAAGGACAATCGCTACAAGTTTGCGGACTAATTTTGGAAAAACCATGCTTCGCCCATGGAAAGATATATGTAGCCTGCTCTCCCGTCGGACAATCTTCTGATTTATTCGTGTATATACCAGATGGAAAAACAAGAAAAACTTTGAGTATTTAAATCTCTTGAAGAAACATAACTAACATGCATACATTTTCTTTCTTTGAGTGGCATTCCAACGCATGCAGGGTACTCGCTAGTTATATATAAAAATGAATGTCTGTATCTTTGTATGTCTTTTTTGCGCTCCTACGCCATTCATGCGATTGCAACAAAACTTTGGTCAGTCATTTTCTAAATATCCGGCCATTTAACTGAGTCATTACATTCCTTATACAATGTTCCGTTTTCAGCCCTTGCCCTTATTTTGTTTAATTTCTTTTAAGAGCTTTGTAAAAATAAGTTCCATTTGTGCTCCTATGCCATACATGCGATTCCGATAAAACTTTGGTCCAATGTTGTGAGCATGCCCATAAAAGTTTATAAATTAACAAAATCATTTTATAGTATTCAGTTTTGAGCCAGGGGCTCTATGTTCGTTTTTCCTTATACTAGCTATATAATTAACATTTCAAACCATATGCGCTCCTACACCATTTAGTTGCGATTACAACAAAACTTGTGTGAGTATTTATCAATAAGCCTGTGCATTTTGCTCATTCATTACAAAACTTTTTAAACATTCCGTTTTCAGCCGTTGGACCAAAATTAATATGTTTACTTTTATGAGCGTTGTAAAAAATAATTTCCGTAAGCGCTCCTATACCATTTTTCAGAATGCGATAAAACGTTAGTGCAATGTTGTGCAACCACCCACAAAGGTTGTTAAATTATTACAACCGTTTTAAAAAATTCAAGTTTGAGCCAGGGGCCCTATGTTCGTTTTTTCTAATATGTGGTATATACATATAATTTCAAACTGTAAGCACTCCTACACCATTCAAGCGATTGCGATAAAACTGAGATAATGCAAGGATGGATAGCTTTTTAATAAATAATAAATTGTGACATTAAAATGTGTGTGTGACATATTAAGTAGGTTTCTGAAGTAATACAACAATTCTACAATATTCCGTTTGTGGCCGAGGGCCAAAAATTCGTTTTCCACCCTATTATTAACTATATAATTATCGTATGCATTTCTAGACCATTCATCCGATTGTGGTAAAACGTAATCAAGTTAAATGCGCACTACCGCTAATGTTTCTTAATTAGAAAAAACTTTTTACAATATTCCATTTGGGACAGTGACCATAATTTCATTTTCTCTTCTAAGAGCTTGATAACTATAATTTCAAACAGAGCTATGCATATGTGGATTGAGCTGAATCCACTCATAATTTTTTATAACCTAGTACAGCCATTTTATAATATTCCTTTTCATTTTCTTAAATGAGCTTCATATACATAATTTAAAACGGAGCTATCAACACTACCGTCCTTGAACAAATAACACATTTGTAGTAAAGCAGAGAAAACACGTTTTTCATTTTTAGTGTAGAAAGTATGTTTGTTATTTTTATAAATAAGCTTGAATTTTGTGACGCATTTTAGAATCGGACATGACGTTGAACACATGTTGTTATTTTTTAATTAAACGTATTTCTTGAATAGTGTCTTATAATTTCGGTGTTGTTTTGTGTTATGTAAAAACATTTTACATTAATCGATGGTTTCTTAAGTGATTAAATAACACACTTGACAACGTAGGTATTGAACTATGGTAATATCGTGATTTTAACGCTGGAATTTATGATTTATAATTGAATGTGAAGCTATACAACTGGAACGCTCCTTCCACCAAATGAACATACCTATTGTGCGATGTTTTCGTATAATGATATGGAAGAGCCTAACGTGTGAAAATTATTAAACTTAGCCATATTGTAAATTAATTGAATCAAATACAAACAGCAACATCTCATTTTGTGTGTGACCTAAGAAGTTTTGTTAATTGTGAAATAGAATTGCTAAGAACAGATATCACAGGCATTTGTAATATTCGCCACAAAGCAATAACTTCAATAAAACAATTATGCAACCCAAACTAAAGATATTGGTTTTTCTACACCTCAAGCATGAAAGAAAAAATCACCACGCGCTTCGGAAACATTTGAATAACGAGAAGCAAGATTGGAAACTGCTCGAGTAGGCAATGCTCAAACCCGTTCATCTGAAAAAAGTCGAGCAATAACAAGCAAGACAAGAAACCGCTCGAGTACGCAATGCTCAAACCTGTTCATATGAAATAGTCGAGGAAAAGAAAACAAAATTTACCATGCATGTCTGATGGGAAATCGACAAAACGATACCCAAGTGATTTAATTGCGGAAACGATCACTGGCAATAATGGCTATCCAATGTATCGTCGACGATCAACTGAAGATGGTGGCAAATCATTTACTTTAAAAGTACGAAACAATTATGTCGAAGGGGATAATCGTTGGGCTGTAACGTATTCACCGTTACTCTCGAAAACGTTCAAAGCACACATCAATGTAGAATATTGCAATTCAGTTAAATCGATCAAGTACATTTGCAAATATGTAAAGAAAGGAAGCGATATGGCAGTTTTTGGATTGGAAAAAAATCTGGATCAATCGACGAAGTCTACCAATATCAACTTGGACGCTACATTAATAGCAATGAAGCAGTATTGCCCATTATATCATTTCCATTCAATGAATGCCATTCAACAGGTGTTCATTTAGCAGTGCACCTTGAAAACGGACAGCGAGTGTACTTTACAACAGAAAATGCACGTGTAAGAGCAGTGTCGACTCTGTCAAAAACTGCAATTTTCTCATTGTGTCGGAATGATATTTTTGCAAAGACGCTACTCTACTATGAAGTTCAAACATATTACACATGGAATGCATCAGCGAAAAGTTTTCAATGTCGCAAACTGGGTAAAGCATTTGAAGAACACCCCAATTTATATTCGGCTGACGCATTTGGCTGTCTGTACAATGTTCACCCAAACAATGCAAAATACTTTTACTAGCGATTATTGTTAATCAACGTACGTAAACCAACATCCTTCCAAGAACTGTGAACAATAAACGGTCAAGTATGTGCCACTTATCGTGAAGCTTGCAAAGAATTAAAACTTTTGGAAAATGATGCTCATTGCGATACTTCACTCTCTGATGTATCGAATATTGCTCAACCACAGCACTTTGTTTGCAATCATATTGACACTTGCTTCCCATCCAATCCAAAAGATATCTGGAACAAATACAAAGATGACATGAGTGAAGACATCCTAAATCAGTTGCGTGCAACGAATAAAAATACGGACATTAAATTTACACCAAACGTGTATAACGAGGCATTGGTTTCGATTGAGGACATATGTTTGGCAATCTCTAACAAAGCACTGGTAGAGTTGAGAATCACTTCTGCTAATCGATCTGCAAACAAGCTTTCCAATCGTGATTTGCAATGAGCAATGCAATTTGACATAGAAGAATTAGGTACATTTGTTCAGATAAATCTTCCGAAATGGGCTCCAGAACAACCCATAGTGTATGACAGAAGTATGCATGCAATTACCAGACAAAGCGTAGGACTATATTTCCTAGATTCGCCCGGAGGCACAGGAAAAAATGTCCTAATTTCACTTATTTTGGTGACAATACGATCACAAAAATGAATTGCAGTGGCTACTGCATCATCTAGAATTGCAGCAACTCTTTTGGATGGGGGTCTCAACACCTGTTGATGAATTAAGTGCATGTCTAAAATCATCAGTATTATAGCGGCATGTACAGAACTCGACTTTGAAGATCAATATGCGTGTAATCCTACACAATGATGCATCCGCTGAACGTTTTGCAAATCAATTGTTGGACATTGGGAATGGAAAAATGCCAATGATGATTCCACAAAATGTATCATATTGCTAGCATGCTTCTGTAAATTTACAGCCCAAATTGACGAATTGATTCAAAAAGTTTTTCCAAATATCGTACAATATTAAAAAAATCATCAGTGGCTCAGTGCACGTGCTATTATAGCAGCCAAAACAACTATATCAATGCCATCAACTTAAGCATTCAAAATGAAATCCCAGGCAAAAAAAGGACATCGTATAAGTCCATCGAATCTGTATTGAATTAAGTCAAATTTGTCAATTATGCAATCACTTGATTTGCCAGGCATTTCATCGCACGTTTTAACACTGAAAATTGGGGTGTCTATTATTCTTTAACGAAACATAAATCCACGACTTTACAATGGTAACAAGTTTCAGGCGAAAATATGATCAAAAATACCATCTAAGCTACTTTTTTAATGGAACATTTAGGAGGAGAAGATATACTGTCGCCGCGCATCCCAATGATTCCAACAGATATTCCATTGTATTTGAATTGTCTGCAGTTTACGGTGCGACACGCGTTTGCAATGACTATCTAGAACGTGCAGGGACAATCGCTACAAGTTTGCGGACTAAATTTGGAAAACCCATGCTTTACCCATGGACAGCTTTATGTCCCCTGATCTCGCTTTTGAAAACCTTCTGATTGATTTTTGTATGCACTAGACGGAAAAAAATAAAAAAATGTTTGCCTATTTAAAAGCTCTATAAGAAACATAATTAAAATGAAACAAATTTATTTGTTTGATTGGCATTGCAAGGTATGCCGGGTACTCGTTAGTTTAAAAGTTTACTAAAATAAAGTTGATTTAAAATATTTTTTGCGCACTTAAATGTATTCGATTTCCGTAAAATAATAGAAAATAACTATGATAGTTTTTAAGAATTCTAACGTACTTAAATACTATCTACCTTTTAGCGTTATGTGACTCTAGCTCATCCTTATATACTAGAATAAATGACCCGATATTATCGGGATAGTAATGATAGGTCCTTTGCGTAAATTTCTAAGTGCTATTGCAACAAATTGTTACAATTCATAACTTTAAAAATGTAATGTTATTTACATTTCTAAAATCATTAAGTTTTGAGAATTATTTATCTGCTGTATAATATAAGCCTACCTTACTCCCTTTCACGCTCCTAAACTAATTTTTTTCCCTCTAAACATGACCTTAAAATACCCAGTCTAACGTATCATTACTTATATCAATTTTGTAACTAAAGGTATTAATTGAGGAAAATTACTACCTTAGAGAAATACTTTACGTGCCCTTGAATTACAACTTTTTTTTCTAAAATAATTATTAAAAAAAAATAATCTTAAATTTACATCAAAAACTATATATATATGGTATAAGTATATTTTATATGACAGGAAATTGATGTATATTGATATATTCATAAGAAATTTAAACCTAAAACAGACTTGTGTATCATTTTAAAAAAAATTAAATTGTTCATCTCATAAAAATACACCCCTCTTTACTTTTTGCAAATTAAAATCAAAATTATATTTTCATTTTTTTTAAAGTACATAATAACTCATCTCTATTTTTCAAAATTACTTTTTCAAGTGTGTAAAATGATTGGGTTTTGATATTTAAGAATATGGTTATATAAATATAATGCCATTGGTTTTCTTAATTGGTAAACATATGTTTATTTGTAAAAAGATAATTAAAAAGATCTTTTTTTCACAAATTTAAATCCATGGGATTTATTTATATTGTCATTCATGTAAAAACGTACACATCCTTTTTTCTACCACCGATATGAATGTAACAAAGCAGGTTAATTATTGATCAAATTCTTTCCCTTATTTTGAGGTGTATCTTGTATTGCCATGGGCAAAATGAAATTACCCATATTTGTAAACAGAGAATGCAACATCTATATTTTTTTTTAAAGGGAATACCATAGGAGTTAACGATGTTGTCATCCACCTAAAACTTTACACATCTTACCTCCTACCTTCGACATGTATTTACCCAAGAAAATTAATTATTTATCAATATCATTCCTTTGTTTTGAGACTTATCTTGTTTTTAGAGAAAAAAAAATGTGTAATTCAAGGGCACGAAAAGTGGTAAATCTTAAGTATTTTTCTAGCGTAATAATTGTCCATCAGTGTACATTTTAGTGGCTAATGTTATATAATTAGTGATTACTTAGACTGGTTAATTTAAGGTCATGATTAGAAGAGGAAAAAGTAGTTTAGGAGCGGGAAAGGGATTAGGGTAGGCGTATAATATACAACAGATAAACACCTCTCAAAATTTTATGATGATAGACACTTAAAAATCATTATATTTTTTAAGTTATGGATTGTGATGATTTTTTTACAATAGCTGTTAGAAATTATCGCAAAGACCTACCACGATTATACAGAAAACATCAGGTTATTTATTCTAGTATTGGCTTGGGCAAAATTAACTTAACCATTTTGTAAAAAGAGAATGTAACATCTTTTTTTCATAAATAAAATCCCATAGGAGCTAACTATATTGTCGTCCACGTAAACATGTAGACATCGTATTTCCAACCCCCGACATGTATTTAGCCAAGAAGGTTAATGATTTATCAAATTCATTCCTTTATTTTGAGACGTACTTTTTGCAGTCTTGGGCAAATTAAACTTATACAAATTTTGAACAAAGAGAATGCAACATCTCTTTTTCACAAATGTAATACCATAGGATTTAAATATATTTTCATCCATGTGAAAATATACACATCCTATTACCTAGCTCCGATATGAATGTACTCAGGAAGGTTAATCATTTATCAAATTCACTCCTTTATTTTGAGACGTATCTTGTGCTGCCTTGAGCAAAATGTACATATAAATATTTGTAAAAAGAGAAAGTGGCATTCATTTTTCTCAAAAAAAACAAAAAAAACATAGGATTTAAATATATTGTCAACCTCGTAAAAATTTACACATCCTATATCCTACCTCTGATATGTATATACCAAAGAGAGCTAATTATTTATCCAATTCATTCCTCTTTTTTTGAGACTATCTTTGGCTGTCTGAAAAAAAGGGAACAGCCCCTCCCCCCCCCCCCCAGATTTAAATAAATTTAGAAAATCTTTCACCGGATTGTAGTCCTTTCCATACACATACTTACATATTTTGCACTTCATATGGTTCGTTCTTATTTGTATGAGTTATAAGTTGATTAATGAATGCTATTTGGGTATGGAAGTACGCATCACTGATTGGCTTAAACTGCATTTTCTTATTAGAATTATACTTAAAGGTTAGAATTTATTTCGTTATAACTTTAATAAAAGTATATTTTTGGAATAAAAAAAGGCTAAATTTTTAAATGTTAAAATATTCAAAGATGAAATTTGTGTGTGTTTTATTAACAATTCAAAAACCAACAATTGTATTTATTAAGTTTTGTCAAGCAATGTTATTAAATTTAAAGAAACCTAAGGGTTTTCAAAATAGGTTATTCACGCTATGACGTCATTGGCGTGATTATTGAGAACAAATTAATTTGAATTTTATTTCGCAATATTAAAAACGCACTAAAAGACGCACTAAAAAATACTGATGTTTGGATTTTCCCGATAAATGTGATTACGGTGTACTTCTTTAAGCATGATTTTTTTTTCATAACTTTCAAACACATATAAAATGCGTAAAATAGTTCATTAGTTGATACTTTAAATGTATTTGTAATTTATAATAATAATATATTAACTTTTACAAAAATAATCGCGGATTTAAAATATATTTTGCCTATTTAAATGTATTTGATTTCCGTAAAATAATAGAAAATAACTATGATTTTTTTTAGGAATACGAACGTACTTAAAAAGTTCTCCCTTTTGGCGTATGTGAACCTAGCTTTTTCTTATATATATATATAATATATAAATATAAATATATTTTAATAAGGCAATTGTGTTAGCTGCGTAATATTTTCTGTTTGGAAATGAAATCGTCTCAATTTAAGTATAGTATAAAAAATGTTCTGTTTAAAAGTTGTTGGGACATGAGATTATTAATATAGTTTGGACAGCTGTGTCTTTCACGAAGTCTTCACTCATCTATGAGCAATTCTGCGACGTATGCTACGCCGCGGAACGTCTAGTGTATACATTTATTAAGACAACTATTTTTCTTATTTTTTGTGACTTCAAACACATTACAGTTGCTCAAAATTAACCAGTTGGCCAAATAATGACCTTACATAAATAACTAGTACTCATTTGCTATGAGATTTATAATCTAACGTTTACATTTTTGCCAAATCAAACGTATTATTTTTTTTAATCGTTTTAGCCCAGGAATTGTCAACAGACGACATATCTATTATATCATCTCTAACTGACAGAATCAACTGGTTGGAGAGGGAAATTGAAAGCATAATGACAAAACTCGATACGATGAGTTATCCTTTGAAAAAAGCAGATGGGTTTCAGAGAGACCTGGAAAAACTATTAAAACATGCAAGAGCAACGTTCTTCCATCGTTCTCGTGCTTATTTCGGATCGCGTTACTACCTCTCTCCAGAGTCCAACATTCTAAAGACGGATGTCGCAGAAGCCATGTGTAAATTATTAGGAGGCCATGTTGCTGCGATTGACACTATAGATGAACATAACTTCATTTATAGGTTTTTACATAGGTTTAAAAAAAATTACGAATTTGTTCTTATTGGTGGAAATGATGAGAAAGAGGAAGGCATCTATCGTCACGTTTTCAACGATCAAAGGTTGTACTTTTTCAATTGGAATAAAGGCTCAGATCCTAATGGCGGAAGAGATGAGAACTGTATCTACTTAGGATATAATTATAATTGGAAAATGGTTGATTATATTTGTTATAAAGGGAAAGCTGAAGTTAATTTTGGATATTTGTGTGAGACTTCAACATATGTGGGATATTATTGGAATGACCCATGATAAGACTTTGGATTCCCATATTTTATCATATTTTAAATCATTTGAAAATTATTTTTTTTTTTGAAAGCTTAACAAAATTATTCCTATTAGTATCGTAAATTAATATATATATATATAAATATATATATATATATATTTATATATATATATATATATATATATATATAAATTTTAACACTTTTCTTTATTATTTAAAATTTTTAAACAAAATTATTTCTATTAGTATCATAAATTTATATATATATATATATATATATATATATATATATTTATATATATATATATATATATATATATAAATTTTAACACTTCTCTTTAGTATTTAAACTGTTTGATGCTATATCTTCTTAACAATAAAAAGCAATTTTGAAAAAGAAATGCTTTATAATGCTCTACATATTGCTTGTCGATTTTATTTTCAACGTCTCTTGTTGATACAAGATACAAATAACACATTCTCCCCCATCAAAGAAACATATATATTTATATGTATGATTTTATTTTTCAATGTAAAAATATAAAAATAATTATTTTAAAAAGAAAATGTGAAGGAAATCAGCAAGAAAGGAATAATCAAACTAGTTCAGAAAATGCAAATAACTCAACAGTATTTGAAAAACAACATACAAATATTGGCAACGAATAGAGTCGTTCACAAATACTTGGCTGAGGAGTAGTCTAACATAAGAGGGTCAAACATCATCACAACCTGATATGTACTAGTCGGGATTGATCAACAGCTTTTTGCTCAAGTTATCCAAAGAAATATATATAGTTGGATTTAGAAAAAATGATCGAAAACATAAATACACACTCAACAGATATTTTGAAAAATTGGATACAAGTGACCAAAGAATGCAGAGTACTTGAAAATACAAGTGGTCCATCACAGTAGCTTACTGAGTGATACAAGTGGTCCATCACAGTAGTGTACTGAGTGATAAAAGTGGTCTACCACAGTAGCATACTGAGTGATGCAAGAGGTCCACCACAGTAGTGTTCTGAGTGATACAAGAGGTCCATGACAATAGTGTACTGAGTGATAAGTGGTTCTTGACATTAGTGTACTGAGTGATACAAGTGGTCCACCACATTAGTGTACTGGGTTATACAAGTGGTCCATCACATTAGTTTACTGAGTGATACAAGTGGTCTAGCACAGTAGTGTTCTGAGTGATACAAGTGGTCCATTAGTGTAGTCTACTGATTAATACAAGTGGTCTACCACAGTAGTGTACTTGGGGATACAAGTGGTTCATGGCAGTAGTGTACATAATGATTCATGTGGTCCATGACAGTAGTGTACTGGTGATACAAGTGACACATCACAATAGTGTACTGACTGACAAACGTGGTCCATCACAGAAGTGTACTGAGTGATACAAGAGTTACATCACTGTAGTGTACTGAGTTATGCATGTGGTCCATCACTGAGAGATACAAGTGGCCAATTGCAGTAGTGTACTTAGTGGTACAAGTGGCCCATCACAGTAGTGTACTAAATAAATAATACAAGTGGTCCACCACAGTAGCGTACTGACTGATACAATTTGTCCATGACAGTAGTGTACTGATTGATACAAGTGGTCCATGACAGTAGTGAACTGAGTGATACAAGTCGAACAGCACAGTAGTGTATTAAGGGATACAAGTGGTCAATCATAGTAGCGTATTAAGCGATACAAGTAGTCAATGACAGTAGTGTCCTGAGTGATGCAAGTGGCCCATTGCACAAAGACATGCTAATAACAATGATTTGCTGATTACAAAGAAATGTTAATAAAAAGACACACTGCTGACACATAAAAGTGTCATTAAGAAAGGTGTTTCGTTTAACTGCTTTTTTGTCGTAACTCCGGTGTCTTAAGGATCACATTGTGTGTAGAGGAGGGATCTAATACTTGGGGGGCGAAACATTTAAAACCTGCTCAGACAAAGACATTGTGTTTACATTCGTCAATCACTGCTATGTTTGATTACAAAGCCAGGACACTTGGGGTCCATTTGAGACTTGATTAAATACAGAGCTTATTGAGCTGAAGACATTAACACCCAGCAGATATGGCTTGGAATGGTGGGTGGAAATGGCGTTAGTTTAAAGTCATTGCAAAAGTATCTCTCGTCCAACACAATGACCTTTTAGAGAGATCAACGAACAATCTCATTCATCTTTAAACATTATTGTGATTTGTTTGTGAAGCAAAAAAACAGCGTTACAGGATTGGTTAGTTATAAATAATTTTGAGACCATTGTTGCAAAATAAAAACAAGTTCAAATACAATGATAATGATGCATTAAACAAAACGTTTCAACACTAGAAACAAATTAGTCTGATAACTGTTTTTATAGGTAGTAAAATTGATAATTAATTGACTTCATGATTTTTGTGAGTGGTGATCTATCCACTCAAGTCCTAAGAAAGCCAATTGTTTCAAATTCCAGTAAATATTACTTACTTGGTCTGCCGACATGTCCAGATCCAGATCCAGACCCACAGATCCATATACAGGTCCCGATATAGATCCAGCTTCATTTGGTCGAGGAATATGTGCTGAAGATGTGATAGGATACATTTAAAGACAGAAAAGAAATAGTGCAAGCATGTTATAAAATAGATATATATTAGTACAAACATGGTATAAAATATACATGTCTTTACCACTTTTTCAAATTATCTCTTTTCTTCTATTACTTCTTCATTTATAAAACACGTTTCCCGTTATTTCTCTTCTGTTGCATGTTTTTAAGGTACAAGAAAAAAAAAATTCACTTATTTATTCGGCTGAGTTATTTACATATAATTTAATACACTTCAAAAATGTGATTATACATAACTTTGTAGTTAAAACTAAGTCTAAACTATTTTAAAATTAAAACATTGCATTGGTGCAACTGATTTTCAGTAACAAGATAATTTAGTCTATTTATCCAGTTAAAAAACAACAACTAATTTTTAGTTGCAAGTTCAAAAAGCCTTTTTGTTAAGTTAAAAAAAAAAGATTGTTAGTAACAAGCTTATCGATTATATTGGTTAAGTTAAAAAAGGATTCTAGTTACACGATCATAGAGTCAATTTTTTTAAGATAAAAAAAAGTTTACACAAATATTATAATAAACAACACAAATCTCCTCATGTCTGTTATGAATTGACTATCAATTTTTGTTATGTCTTTTACGTATTCTTCTAATTTTAAAAAAATTATTTTTAACATTAAATTGTAAAAAAAAAAAGTTATAAATATTATAGACATATCTTCTAATCAAAGTTATCTATTGTATTCTTTAAATTAGTCACGTGGTTCTAATCTTTTATTATTTATATTACATTCATATTTTTGGGACCAAGCTATTACTCTTTAATGACCCCGGAAAGAAAGATACAGGCCTGCCTAGCAGTAACTGTGATGTCAAACATTTACTCACGGCTAATGCAATTTGAAAGGTTTGGAGATCTGACCTGTTCATTTTTGTAATAGAGGTGTTCTCTAAACCAGTCGCTAAGGCAACAACCTGTCTTCTACATATAATTACCCGCTCTTTTTACAAAGGTTGGTGTAAATCCCGTTGCGAATTGTGCAGGTAAAGCCATCTTTTATTCTGAATATTTCGAGAGAGAAAGACATCTTATCAACTTCAATCAGGTAAGGATATGGGTTACAAAGGCTGCGGTTGCAAAGTTTGGTGCCTGTATGTGCTTTAATAGCAGGGTTTCTTTCAGCTATATCTCAGGGGGGCAGTGCCCCCCCCCGGGGAAAGCCAAGTTCCCCCCGGTGAAAAAATATGTCCAACAATAAATCAACTGGAACTGCTGGCTCTTCCCCCCGCCCCCCCCCCCCCGAAAAATCAGAAGGCACCCCGCCCTGAAAATCTGATATGCACCCCCGGGGTAAAATTTCTGAAAGAAACACTGGGGATTTGGCTTCTAATTAACATGTCCCTAAGGCACTTTTTCCCTACGTAAAGCAAAAAGATGAGGTTTTCTGAAAATCTCTTTGGTGACAGGATGTGCCATAACACTTAAGCAGTTTTTCAGAATCAGAAAACGAGCTTTAAGGTTATGGAAATTAAAAGTTAATATAAATTTAAACCTTTTCGTAGCGTTAGAATGAGTGGCTCTAAGAGAACCCTGTCTAGTCATACCTTGAGCTCAAGTGACAGCTGCTTTTAAAATCTGCTAAGGATATAACTTGCGTCGGAAATAATACAACATTTAAACCGTAATTTCCAAAATTTCTCATCATTGCTACAATCTTCTCAATCTCATCATCTGAGTTAAGGGATGGCGTTTTTAAATTATTGAGGATGGGACGATAAATATAGTATGAAACTGTGAATATCTGCTTTCTATTAGGAAATATACCTGATCGTGAATGCTTGTGGCATAAGGTTGAGGAAGTTTATACAAGAATTCATTAAATTCATTTTAAAGTTGTTGGTTAAGATAAGGTTATAATAGATTTTGGGTTTATGATTAGTTGCTAAGGTTAAATTTAGGTTTTGTTTAGGTAAGTTAAAGGTTCGGTTAGGGTAAGGGTTATGGTAAGGTTACGTTTAGGGTTTGGGTTAGGGTTCGGGTTTGGTTTAAGTTTATTGTTTAGGTTAGTTTAAGGGTTAGGATTAGGGTTAGGGTCAGGATTAGGTTACGTTTTGTGTAGTTTTAAAGTTTAGGGTAGGGTTAGGATTAAGGTTAGTTGTTTGGATTAGCATTTGCTTAGGGTTAGGTTAGAGTTAAGTTAGGGTTAGGAAAGGTGATGATTAGTGTTTTGTTAGGTTATGTTCAGGGTTAAAGTTTGGGTTAGAGTTTTGGGTAGTGTTGGAGTTATTTTAGGGTAATGGTTGGGGTGGGATTTGTGTTAGTGTAAGATGAAACATTGAGATTAGGATAAAGGTTAGGCTTGGGGTTAGTTTTAGGTTTAGGGTTAGGTTAAGTTAGTTTTAGTTTATGATTAGGGTAGTGTGAAAGTTAGGTTTAGGTTAAATTAGGGTTTGGTTAATGTTACGTTTGTTTAGGCTTTTGGTTAGGGTAAGAGATAATGTTAGGGTTAGTGTTAGGGATAAGTTTAGTGTAATGTTTAGGGTAATGTTATAATTATGGTTACATTTATGGTTAGGATAAGGTTAGGGTAAGAGTTAAAATTAGGGTTAGTTTTATGATTATATTTAGGTTTCATGTTACTGTTAGTTTTAGTTTTAGGGTTAGGGTTAGGGTAAGGTTTATTTTTCTTGTTAGGGTTTTGTTTAGCGTTTGTTTTGGTATAGGGGTAGGGTTAGGTTTTTTTAGGGTCAGGGTTATTGTTAGTGAACTGTTTGGCTTAGCTTAGTGTAAAGGTAAACATTGGGGTTAGATTTAGTTTTAAGGCAACGGTTATGGTTAGGTCTTGGTTAGTATTAGGGTTAAGGTTATGCCTTAGGGTTAATGTGTTGAGTTAGTGTTAGTGTTAAGGATAGGGTCGGTTATGGTTAGAGCTACGTTCAATTTTAGTGCAATGGTTTAAAGTTAATGTTATTTACTGTTAGTGTTATTTTTAGTTTACTTTTGAGGAATAAGGTTATACAAGTAGTTTTTGTTTATGTAAAAAGAAGTTTTTATGTCTATATAGGTGTACTTATGTCTGGTGTTATCTCTATTTATGTAGTTATATTTTTTGTTGTAGATATATTTTCGGGAGTAGTTGTATTCGTTGATGCATTTTTACGAAGTAGCTTGTATTTCCGAAAATGTAGCCTAAGGGGGTCTGTAGTTATGTTTGCACTTGCAAAAATATATGCAGTTGTCTTCAGAGAAGTAGTTCTATATAGGTGTACCTATATATGTAGTTATGTCTATTTAAGTAGATATAGTTATTTGCAGGTGTAGATACATTTGCCGGTGTAGATGTAGTTACTGATATTAATTACGATATGTATTATGTTCCTTAATTGTAGCTGTAGCTGTGTGTATTATTGTATTTGCAGTTAATTGTAGTAGTAGTCTTTCATGTAAAAGTTGTTTTTGTAGATGTAGGAAAAAATTAATATGTTTATGATATAGTTATATCACTCTTTGTAGTTATCTCCATAATGTTGTAATTGTTTCAGTTTTATTTTATAAATATTTTCAAATTTAATTGAAGTCGTAGATGTTTTTGTGGTGTAGATACTGTTCCTGTATTTGCGCTTTTTGGAATAGAAGTAATTTTTTTTTCAGCTGCAAATGTAGATGTAGTCGCCGTTATAGAAGTAAGTTGGAGAATGTATATTTCAATTTAGTTGTACCTCGATCGGTATTTACATCTCTTTATGTAGTTTCAGTTGCAATTTGAGATTTATGTGATGGTGTAGATTAGTTATTGATATTAATTACGATGTAAATTATATGTATTATTTTAAGGTTTAGTGATGTTTGTAATTTTATTAGAAGTATTAAATTTGTATGTCGTGGCAAGATATACAAGTAGTTTTTTTTATGTGTAAAGGTAGTTATATATATTTATATAT
>CAXITT010000856.1:156119-206774 GCA_964033795.1 Lymnaea stagnalis
GATAGATAGATAGATAGATAGATAGATAGATAGATAGATAGATAGATAGATAGATAGATAGATAGATAGATAGATAGATAGATAGATAGATAGATAGATAGATAGATAGATAGATAGATAGATAGATGGATAAATAGATATATAAATAGATAGATAGATAGATAATAGTTAGACAGACAGATAGATAGACAGTTAGATAGATAGTTTGATATATAGATATATGGATAGACAGATAGATGGACAGATATATAGATATATAGATAGATAGATATATAGATAGATAGATAGATAGATAGATAGATAGATCGATAGATAGATAGATATATAGATAGATAGATAGATGGATAGACAGATAGATGGATAGATAGATAGATAGATAGATTGATAGATAGATAGATAATAGTTAGACAGACAGATAGATAGACAGATAGATAGTTTGATATATAGATATATGGATAGACAGATAGATGGACATATATATA
This sequence comes from Lymnaea stagnalis, assembly GCA_964033795.1. NCBI lineage: Eukaryota > Metazoa > Mollusca > Gastropoda > Lymnaeidae > Lymnaea > Lymnaea stagnalis. Next base: position 156,602 of record CAXITT010000856.1, read on the forward strand.
GATAGATAGATATATAGATAGATAGATAGATAGATAGATAGATAGATAGATAGACAGATAGATAGATAGATAAATAAATAGATAGATAGATATATAGATACATAGATAGATAGATATATAGATAGATAGATAGATAGATAGATAGATTGATAGATAGATAGATAGATAGATAGATAGATAGATAGATAGATTGATAGATAGATAGATAGATAGATAGATAGATAGATAGATAGATAGATAGATAGATAGATAGATAGATAGATAGATAGATAGATAGATAGGATAAGCTACGGATGAATGCGGATGACTGCAATAACAGTGGATTAATAAGGATGACCATGGATGACCATGGATAACTATGGATGGTTGTGGATCACCAAGGATGACAACATATGACAGCGGATGACAGCGGATGTCATTTTAATGACAAAGGATGTCTTTTGGTGACAGTGGATGACTATAGGTCACTATGGATGTCTATTGATGACAGCGGATGACTATAGGTCACTATGGATGACTACTGATTGCTATGGATTACTATGGATGACAATGGATAAAATGGATGAAAATGATTGATAATGTATGACAATGAAAAACAATGGATGACAGTGGATAACAGTTGATGGCACTGAATGACAGAGAATGACAGCAAATGACTATGGATGACAATGGATGGCAATGGATGACAGTTAATTAAAATTTATATTAATGGATGATAATGAACGACTATGTATGACTACGGATACTATTAATAAATATGAATGACTGTGGATAACTACGGATGACAGCGAATGACAGCGGATGACAGCTTATGGCATTAAATGAAAGTGGTTGACTATGGATGACATATGATGACTATAGATGACAATGAACGTCTTAGGATGACAATGGATAACTATTGATGACTATGGATGATAATGGATGACTATGTATGATAATGGATGACTATGTATGACTACGGATGACTATGGATGAATATAGATGACCATGGATAACTCTGAATGACTGTGGATCACTCTGAATAACAGTGGATGACAGCGGATGACAGCGGATGACAGCGGATGACAGTTGATGACTATGGATTACTATGGATGATTATGGATGACTATTGATGACTATTAATAACTGAATGACTTTGGATGACTAGGGATGACTATGAATTACTATGGATGACTGTGAATGATAATTGAATATTGTGGATAACTGTAAATTTCATTCGATGACAGCGGATGACTATGGATGAAAATAGATGTATTTGGATTGTTATGGATGACTATGAAGACAATGAATCGCTATGGATGACAATGAATAACAATGGATGACAATAGATGACAGTGGATTTCAGTTGATTGCAATGGATAACAGGGAATGAAAATGGTTGACTTTGGTTGAAATGGATGAGAATGGATAACATTGAATGACTTTAGAAGACTCTGTATGACTATGGATGACTATGGATATTAATAGAAACATAAGATGGAGTTTTTATGACAATATAATTTTATGGATGACTCTGCATGATTATGGATGACATTAAATGATAATGGATAACAGTGGACGAAAGTGGATGACGTTGGACGATAGCGGATGACAAATAATGATAATGGATTTAAAATGAAAAAAAAATTATGACATTTGATGAATACGGATACTACAGATGACTATAGATGACAATTGATGACTATGGATGACTATGGATGAAAAAAGATTAATATGGATGAATTTGAATAACCATGTATTTCTATGCATGGCTCTCGAGGATAATGGATAACAGTTGATGAGTGTGGAACATAGTGGATGGCAGTGGATGACAATGGATGACTGCGGATGACAGTTGATGACTATGTATGACTATAATAACTATGAATGACATTTGGATCACTATTAAAGACAGCTGATGACAGCGGATAACAGTGTGTCACATTAGATGCCTATGGATGAGAATGGATGAATATGGATGTGTATGGATGACTATGGATGACCATGGATAACTTTGGATGACTTTGTATAACTATGGATAACTATGGAAAACAATTGATGACAATTACGACAATTGATGACAGTGGATTATATTAAAAGACTGTGATGATTGTGGATGACAGTCGATGACAGCGGATGACTATGGATGACAATGGATTACAAAGGATGACAATGGGTGACATTTGTTGAATACGGATGACTATGGATGACAATGAATAAGACTGGATGAAAGTTGAAGACAGCAGATAAGCTGTAGATGAATTTGAATGACTGCGGATGACAGTGGATAACTTTGGATGACTCTGGATGACTATGAATGACTGTGGATCACTATGTACGAAAGCATATGACAGCAGATAAAAACAATAATTACTTTCAATTATTCAAAGTGGATGACTATGGATTACTATGGATGACTATGGATGAATATCGATGATTAGGGATTACAGTGGATTAGAGTGGATGATAGTGGATGCAAGTGGATGATAGCGGATGACTGCGAATTACTTTGGGTGGCAATGGATCACTATGGATAACTAAGTATGACTATGGTTGGAAATTGATGACAATTAATGACAGTGGATGAAAATGGATGACAGTTGATGCCTGTGAATGACAATCAATGACAGCGGATGACTATGGATGACAATGGATGAGAGTAAATAACAGTGGATGACAGCGGAAAATGCGGATGACTTCAGAGGATTTCGAATGACAGAAAATGATAAAGGATGACTGTGAGTCATCATGACATCAGATGACAGCTTATGTCATTGAATGCCAGTGCTTTACAATGGATGACAGTGGTTGACAATGGATAACTATTGACGACTGTAAATTACTATGGATATCTAGGGATGACTAAGGATTAGAATGGATGGCAATTGATGACAGTGAATGACATCGGATGAAGCTGATGACAGCGGATTACAGCAGATGACAATGGATGACAATGGATGACTATGAACGACTATGGATGACTATGGATGATCGTGGATGACTATGTATGACTATGGATGATTATGGATGAATGTGGATGACAATGAATGAATATGGATGATTATAGATGATAATGGATGATTATGGATGGTTATGGATGACTATGGATGGCTAAGGATTGCTATGGATGGCTATGGATGGCAATGTATGACTGTGGCTTTCAAGGATAACATTGGACAAACAATGACTGGCATTAATTGACAATGGATGACAATGGATGACAATGGATGACAATGGATAACAGTGGGTGGCCATGGATGACAATGGATGGCAATGGATGACAATGGATGACGATAGGTCACAGTTTATGTGAATGGATGTCAATTGATGATAGCAAATGACTGTCAATTGTATTGGATTACAGGTGATGACAATGGATGGCTATGGATGGTTATGGATGACTATGGATGACAATGAAAAATAATGGAGGACAATTATTGACAACTGATGAAAATGGATGACAATGAATGACAATAGATGACATTTTATGAAAATGTATGAGAATAGATAGCAGTGATAGAAGACTATTTAAGACTACGGATGATTATGGATGACAATGGATACATAATAATAAGTACGGATGACCATACATTATTATGGATGACACTGGATGATTCTGGATGTCATTGGGTGATTGTGGATAACTGTGGGTTACTGTTGATGCCATTGGATGAATACGGATTACAACGAAGGACTATGGATGAATATAAATGACTATGTATGACTACGGATGACTATGGATGACATTGGTTGACTGTGGATAACTATGGAAAACTATGGATATCTATGGATTACATAGATGTATTTGGATCGCTATTGATGACAATAGAACACAATGACGAGCTATGGTTTATCATGAACAACAATGCATGACAATAGATGACAGTGGATGGCAGTTGATGGAAATGGATAATAGCAAATTACAATGGATGACATTGGAGGAGAATGGATAACAATTAAACACTATTGAATACTCTGTGTGACTACGGATGACTTAGCATGTCTATGGATAGGTAAAATGAGTATCGGTGACATATATTATTATTGATGACTCTGAATATTATGGATGTCCGTGGATGAAAATGTATACAAGTGGATGACAGTGGATGAATGTGAATGATAGAGGATGACCAAAATTATAATGGATTAAAAATGATGACTATGGATGTCAATTGATTAATATGGATGAATTTGGATGAACATGTTTATGGATGGCTTTGAGAATTATGGATGACAATGGATGAACAGAGTGGATGAAAGCGGATTATAAAGGATAGCAGCGGATGACTGTGGATGACTAAGGATTACAATGGATGACTTGGGATAACCATGGATGAAAATTAATGAACATTTATGACAGTGGATGACAGTGGATGGCAGTTGAAGACTGTGATGATTGTGGATCACAGTCGATGACAGCGGATGACTTTGGATGACAATGGATCAGAATGGATGAGAGTGAATGACAGTTGAATACAGAGTATAAGCTGCGGATGACTGCAGTTGAAAGTGGATTACGATGGATTACTAGGGATACCTATGGATGGTTGTTGATCACAATTTATAACAACGGACGACTATGGATGACGATAAATTACAAAGAATGACTATGAAAGACAATGGATGACAATGGATGAAAATTGATGACAGTGAATGAATGTAGATGACAGTATTTGACAGCGGATAGCTATGGATGACAATGGATGACTGTGGATGACAGTGGATGCCAGTTGAAGAAAGCGGATTAATGCGGATGACTGCGGTAAACATTTAATGACTATGTATGACCATGAATGACTATTGATAACTATTGATGGTTGTTGTTCCCCATGGATGACAGCAGATGACAGAGGATGACTATGGATGGCTATAGATCACTATTTATGGCTATGGATTACTATGGATGAAAATTGATACAATTGGATGACAATGAATGAATGGATGACAGTGGATGAAAGTTGAGGGCAAAATATGACAGAAAATATCAGCAAATTATTATGGATGACAATGGATTGCATTGAATAACATTCTATGAGAATGGATAACAATGGATGATGCTGAATGACTTTGTATGACTACGGATGACTATGGATACCTATAAATGTCTGTGGATCAATAAGGATGACAGCGAATGAAAGGAAATGACAGCTTATGTCATTGAATGACAGTGGATGACTATGGATGACAGTGGATGACTGTAGAGAATTATGGAAGTCTATGGTTGACTATGGATAACTTTTAATGGCTATTGCTATAAATGTATGACAATTGATGACAGTAGATGCCGATTGATGACTTTGGATGACTGTGGATGACTATGGGTGACTATGGGTGACTATGGATGATAATGGATTCCTATGGATGATTTAGGATCACTATAGATGACTATGGTTGTCTATGGATGTATATTTATAACAATGGACAACAATGACTGGCCATAGTTGACAATGGATAAAATTGGATGATAATGGATGTCAGTGCATGATAGTTGATGACAATTGATGTGAATGGATGACAGCAAATGACTATGGATTACAATGGATGAGAACGGATAACAAAAAATAACGGTGGATGACAGTGGATGACAGCTTTGAGAATGGATGACAATGGATTACAAAGGATGGGAATGGATGACTGGATAAATACGGATGACTATGGAATACAAAAGATGACACTGGATGACAGTTGAAGACAGCGAATAAGCTGAGGGTTAATTTACATGACTATCTATAACAATAGATGACACTGAGTCACCATGGATGACAGCAGATGATAGCGGATGACAGCTTATGTCATTGGATGCAAGTGGTTGACTATGTTTGACAGTGGATGTCTATTGATGACTATTGACGACTATAAATCACCATGGATAACTAGGGATGACTATGGATGACCATGGATGGCAATTGATGACAATGGATGCAAGTTGATGACAGTGGATGACAGCAGGTGACAGCTGACGACAATGGAAAACTATGGATGTATATGGATAACTTGGTTGTCTATGGATGTATATGGATGAATATGAATGACTGTGGATGACTCTGGATCATTATGGATGATTTTTGATGACTATGTATGACTATGGATGATTATAGATGACTATGATGAATATTGATGACTCTGGATGACTCTAGATGACTATGGATGATTATAGAATACAATTGATGATTATGGATGATGATGGATGTTTATGGAACTATGTATGACTATGGCTGTCTATGGAAAACATTGGACGACAATGACTGGCATTAGTTGACAATGGACGGCAATGGATGACAGCAAATGACCGTGGATAACATTGGAAGGCAGTGGATCACATTGGTTAACCTTAGATAACAGTGGATAACAGTGGATGGTGATGGGAGACCATGGATGACAATGGATAACAATCGATGATAATGATTTGCAATGGATGAATATGGATGACTATGGATGACTATGGATGACTATAGATGTTATTGGATGACAATGGATAATAGTGGTAACGGTGAATGACAGTTGATGATTGTGGATGACTGAAATGACCATCGATGACAGAGTATGAATATGGATGACAGCGGAAGAGAGTTGAACAGAGTGGATATCAGTGGATAAATCCGGATGACTATTGATGACTATGGATGACTATTGATAACTATGAATGACTGTGCATCAATATGGATGACACCGGATAACAACGGATGACAGTGAATGACTATGGATGACTATGGTTCAAATTTGATGACAATTGATGACTGTGGATGATTATGGACGATCATAGATGACAATGGATAACAAAAGATTATATGAATTGCTATGGATGGGTATGGAAGACAATGACTAGCTATGGATGACATTGGATAAAAATGGATACATCAAATCACTACGGATGAAAATGGTTGAAGATGGATTATAATGAATAACAATTGATGATAATGGATGACTATGTATGATAATGTATGACTATGTATGACTACGGTTGATTTTGGGTCACTATGGATGACAGCGGATGAGAGCGAATGATAGTGGATGACTATTGATTACTATTGATGATTACGAATGACCAAGGATGCCTATGGATGACTATGGATGACAGTGGATTTAGTGGATGACTGTAGATGACAGTCTATTACAGCGGATGACTATGGATGACAATAGATGACTAAGGATGACAATGGTTGAATATGGATGTCTATGGATGAATTTTGATGACAATTGATGGCTGCGGTTGATTATGGAAAACTATAGATGACTATGGATGACATTAGATTATCTGGATTGCTATGGATGGTTATGGGAGACAATTGACTAGCTATGAATGATATTGGATAACAATGGATGACAATAGATGACCGTGTATGTTAGTTGATGACAATGGATGACAGCAAATGACAATGGATGACATTGGATGACAGTTTTTGAGAATGGATAAAAATAAATAACTATAGATGACTATGTATGACTACGGATGACTATCGATGGCAATGGATACATATTGATGAGTATGGATGACCAAATATTATTATTGATGACTTATGAATGATATTGGATGAGAGTGGATGACAATGGATCACAGCGAATGCCTGCTGATGACTTGGTCGGCTATGGATAGCTATGGATGACAGTGGATCACTATGGATAACTATGTATGACTATGGTTGAAAATGGATGAAAATTTATGATAGTTGAGCGGATTGGGTGATAGTGGATGACAGCGGATGACAGCTGATGACAATGGATGACTATGGATTTCTATGGATGATCATAAATGACTATGGATGACTATTTATGACTATGTATAACTATATATATGACTATGGATGATTATGGATGACTATGGATGACTATGGCTGACTATGGGTGAATTTGGATGGCTATGGATGACTATGGAAGACAGTAAATGGTTTGGATGACATTGGACAACAATGGATGACAGTGTATGAAAGTGGATAACAGTGAATGACAGTTGATTACTGTGGATGATAGCGGATGACCATAAAATATAATGGATAAACATGATGAAAATTGAAGAAATTGAATGAATACGGATGATTATGGATGACTATGAAGGACAATTGATGACTATGGGTTATTATTAATGACAATGGATTATTATGGAAGAATTTGGATGACCATTTATTACTATTGATTGCTTTGGAGGATTATGGATGACAGCGGATTAGAGTGAAACAGAGTGATGACAATGGATGACGGCGGATGACAGTTGATGACTATCGAATACAATGAATGACTAAGGATGATTTTGGATAACCATTGAAGACAATTGATGACATTGGATGACAGTTGAAGACTGCGATGATTGTGGATGACTGTCGATGACAGCGGATGACTATTGAAGGCAATTAATCAGAGTGGATGAGTGTGAATGACAGTGGAAGGCGGCGGATGAGCTACTGATGAATTTGTATGACTGCGGATGACAGTGGATGGTTATGGATGACTATAAATAACTATGGATATGTGTGGATTGTTGTGGATTCCCAAGGATGACAGCTGATGACAGCGGATTACAGTGGATGACAGCAGATAACAGTGTATGTCTTTTTAATGCTTATGGATGACTATGGATGACTATGGATAACAATGAATGACTGTGGATCATTATTGATTACAGCAGATAACTGCAGATGACAACGGATTACAGCGGATCAGAGCAAATTACAGTGTTTATTATATATGACTATGGATGACAGTGGATGACTATGGATGAATATGGATGAATATTGATGATTATGGATGAATATTGATGATTATGGATGCCTATCGATAACAATGGATGACTATGGATGACAGTGAATGATAGTGGATGATTGTGGATGTCTTAAATGACAGTCGATGACAGCGGCTAATTATGGATGACAGTGGATAAGAGTTGAACAGAAGAGATAACAGTGTGTGACTGCCGATGACAGTTAATGACTGTCAATGACATCTGATGACAGCGGATGACTTAGTATGCCAATAGATTTCTATGGATATCTATGGGTGACTTTGGATGATTATAGATTACTATGGATGACTCTACATAACTATTTATAACTATGGATAATTATAGAAAACTATGGATGGGTTTGGATGACTTTGTATGATTATGGATTACTTTGAATTACAATGACTGGCAATGGATGATATTGGATGACAGTGGATGACAGTTGATGACCATGTATGATAGAAAATAATTATGGATGACAGTGGATTACATTGAAAGACCATTGATGAGAACCGATTGCAAAGGATAACAATGGATGATTGTGGAAGACAGTGGATGACATTTGATGACTGTGGATAACAGCGGATGACTATGGATGACAATGGGTGACAATAGATTACAAACGATGACTAAGGATGACTATGGATGACAATGGATGACAATTGATGACCGTTGATGATTGTGGATGAAAGAAGATGACAGTGAATGTCAGCGTATGTGATTTTAATCAAAGTTGATGAATATGGATGTCTGTGGATGACTATGGAGGACTATGGATGACAATAGATGTCAATGAATGAAAATATATAACAGTGTATGACAATAGATGACAGTCGATGACAGTTGATGGCAGTGAATGACACAGAGTGAAAGCAAATGAGTATGGATGACAATGGATGGCATTGAATGAAAGTGGATGATAATGAATAACAATGGATGATAATGAATGACTATGTATGATTACGGATGACTGTGGATAACCATAAATGACGGTGGATCACTATGGATGACAGCGAATGACAGCGTGTGACAGATTATGTAATTGAATGACAGAGGATGAATAGGGATGACAGTGGATGATCATAGAGGACTATGGAATATATGGATGACAATGGATAACTATTAATGAGTATTGATGGCAATGGATGCTATGGATGTCTATGGATGACTATTGATGAATGTGGAAGACAATGGAAGACAATGGATATATATGGATGACTCTGCATGACAATGAATGACAATAGATTGCAATTGATAACAGGGGATAACAGTCGATGACAGATGATGACTTTTGTTGACTGTGGATGACTGTCTTTGACATCTGATGATAGCGGATTACATCGGATGGCATTAGTTGTCTGTAGATTTCTACAGATGTCTTTGGATGACTTTGGATGACTATGGATGGCTATAGAATAGTATGTATGACTATGGATGACAATGGATAACTATGGATAAACTATGGATGATTAAAAAATGTGGATGTTTTGGATGACTATATTTGACTATGGATAACTTTGAATGACTGTGACTGGCAATGGATGATAATGGATGATAATGGATGACTGCTAATGATAGCTGATGACTATGCATGACTATGAATGACTATGAATGACGAAGGATTTATATCGATGAATTTGGATGACCATGTAATATTATGCATTGCTCTGGAGGATTATGGATGACAGTGGATGAGAGAGTAACATAGTGGATGACAGTGGATGACTGCGGATGAGTATGGCTAACTATTGATAACTATGAATGACTTTGGATTACTATTGATGACAGCGGATGACAGCAAATGACAGTGTCACATTTGATGATTTTGGAAGATTATGGATGACTATAATAATCCACAATATTCCACTGTATTTCACTGTCATCAACTGTCATCCATAGCCATCCATATTAATCCGCTGTCTTTCGCTCCCATCCACTGTCATCCATAGTGATTCAGAGTCATCCATAATTATACATAGTAATCCATAGTCATCCGTAGTCATACATAGTCATCCATTATCATGCATTGTTATCGATTATCATCCATTCTCTTCAAATGGCTTACATTGTTATCTATTGTCATACATGGTCATTTCAAAATCATCAATAGTCATCAATAATTATTCATAGTCATCCACTGTCATCCATTATCATCCATTGTCATCCATTGTCAATTAAAACCAGTCATAGTCATCCAATGTTATCCATTTACAACCATAGTGATCCATAGCAATCTATAGTCATCCATAATCATCCATAATCATCCATAGTCAACCTATTTATCAAAGTCATCCAGAGTCATCCATAATTATCCATAGTCATACATAAACATCCATAGTAATACATATTCATACATAGTCTTTCATATACATCCATAGACAACCATAGTTATCCATATACATCGATATACATCCACTGTCATCAATTGCCATCCATTGTCATCCATTGTCATTCGTAGTTATACATAGTAATGTATAGTCATCCATTGTCATTAACCCACTGTCATCTATAGTAAAAAAACTGGCATCCAATGACATACGCTGCCATCCGTGGTGACTCACAGTCATACATTGTTATCCATAGTCATCCAAATTCATCTGCAGCTTTTCCGCTGTCTTCAACTGTCATCCAGTCTCATCCATTATTATCCATAGTCATCCGCGTTCATCCAATGTCATCTATTGTCATCGATTTTAATCCAATATCATCTATAGTCATCCGCTATTATCCACACTCATCCACTGCCATCTATAATCATAAAGAGTCATTCATAATAATATTTAGTCATCCATACTTATTCTTAAGTATTCATTGTCATCCTAAGTCATTCTTTGCATACATTATCTTCTATAGTCATTCATTGTTATCCATTCTTATCCATTTCATCCAATGTCATACATTGTAATTTGCTGTCATACATTGCCATCAACTGTCATCCACTGTCTTCCATAGTCATCCATAGTCATCAAAATTCATCTATTGTCATCTATAATCATGCACAGTCTTCCATAGTCAGCCATAGACATCAATAGTCATCAATTGTCATCCATAGTAATCCGCTGTCTTCCACTATCATAGATGGCTATCCTTTGTTATCGGTTCTCATCAATTATCATCCAATGTCATCCATTGTCATGCATAATCATTTGGTGTCATCCATTGTCATCAACTGTCATCAACCGTCATCCATTATTATCCATAGTCATCAATTTTCATCCATAGACATCCATATTCATCAATTATCATCCTTATCATCCATTGTTATCCATAGTGTTTCGCTGTCATCGACTGTCACTTATAATAATCCACAATTATCCACAATAATCCAATGTTATCCACTGGCTTCCACTGTCATCCATTGTCACACTTTGTCATCCATAGTCATCCATAGCAATACATAGTCATCTACTGTCATTCGCTCTCATATGCTCTCATCTGCTGTCATCCAAAGTGATCCTCATTCATTCTGAGTAATCCATAGTCTTCAATAGTCATCCATAGTAATTAATAGTCATCCATAGTCAACCTGTGTTCCAAAGTCATCCATGGACATCCATAACATCCTTTGTCATTATCTGTTATCTTCTGTCATCCGCTGTCATCAGCTGTCATCCACTGTCATTTACTGTCATCCACATTCATCCACTGAGTGTTAATTGTCTTCCATTGTCATCCATAGTCATCCATAGTTATCTATAGTGATTTATATTTGTCCATAGTCATCCACAGTCATCCACTGTCATCCATAGGCAACCGCTTTCATCCAATGACATAAGCTGTCATCCGCTGTCATCCGCTTTCATCCCTGGTTACTCACAGTCTTATATTGATATCCATATCATCCATAGTCATCCACTGTCTTCCGCAGTCATTAACATTTTTCCGCTGTCCTCCACTCTCATCCATTATCATTCATAGCCATCCGCTTTCATTGACTGCCATTCACAGTCATCAGAGTCATCAACTGTCATCTAATATCATACACAGTCATCCATAATCCTCCAGAGTCGTTTTAATAAAATATGGTCATCAATACTCATCCATATGTATCCATTGTCATCCATAGTAATCCGTAGTCATACATAATCATCGATAGGCATTCTAGATTTTTTATTGCTATCAATTCTTATCCATTGTCATCCAATATCATCCTTTGTCATTTGCTGTTATCCATTGCCAACAACTGACATCGACTGTAATCTATTGCCATCCATTCTCATCCATTGTTATCCATTGTCACTCATAGCTAGTCTTTGTCTTCAATAGCCTTCCATAGTCCTCCGCAGTCACCCATTGTCATCAAACTTTCATCCATTGTCAACCCTAGACATCAATATTCATCAATTGTCTTCCTTTGTTATCCTTTGTCATCCATAGTTATTCGATATTATCGACTGTCATTTATAGTAATCAACAATAATCCACAATTATCCACTGTCATCCACTGTGATCCACAGTCATCCATAGTCACACATAGTCATTCAATATCATTCGTAAGGTTTGACGTTGAACTCAAGAGGTGGACGCTGAACTCATGAGGTGGACGCTGAACTCGGGAGGTGGACGCTAACTCGCGAAATGGACGCAGAACTCATTAGATGGACGCTGGATTCGTGAGATGGAGGCTGAAATCACGAGGTGGACCCTGAACTCGTGAGGTAGACGCTGAACTTGGTAAGTGGACGCTGAACTTGAAAAGTGGACGCTGAACGCATGAGATGAACGTTAACCTCTTAAGGTGGACGATGAATTCGGGAGTTAGACACTGAACTCGTGAGCTGGACGCTGAACTCGTGACGTGGACACTGAACTTGCGAAGTGCACGCTGAACTCGTGAGGTTGACGCTGTTGTCGTGAGGTAGACTCTGAAATCGTGATTTTGATTGTGAACTCGTGAGATGGACGCTGAACTCGTAAGGTGAACGCTGAACTCATGAGATGGATGTTGAACTCATGAAATTGTCGCTGAACTCGTGAGGTGGACGATGAACTTGTGAGGTGGACGCTGAAATCATGTGGTGGACGCTGAACTTATGAGGTAAACGCTTAACTCGTTAGGTGGACGCTGAACTAGTGAGTTGGACGCTAAACTCGTGAGGTGGACACTGAACTCGTTAGGTGGACGCAGAACTTGTGAGGTGTACGCCGATGTCTTGAATTGGACGCTGAACCGTGAGGTGGACGCTGAACTCTAGGGGTAGACGCTGGACTCGTGATGTGTACGTTAGATCGTAAGTTGGACGCTGAACTCGCGAGGTGGAAGCTGAACTCATCAGTTAGACGTTGACCTCATCAAGTGGACGCTGAACTTGTAAGAAGGACGCTGAACTCGTGAGGCTTACGATGAACTCAAGGGGTGGACGCTGAACTCATGAGGTGGACGCTAACTAGTGAGGAGACGCTTAAATTGAGAGGTGGACGCTGAACTCACCATGTGGACACTGAACTCGTGAGGTGGACGATGAACTTAAGAGGTTGACGTTGAACTCATGAGGTGGACGCTGAAATCATGAGGTGGACGCTGAACTCGTAAGGTTGACGCTAACTTAAAAGGTGGACGCTGAATTCTAGAGTTGGACGCCGAACTCGTGATGAGGACGCTAAATCGTGAGTTGGAAGCTGAACTCAAGAAGTGTACGCTGAACTTGTGAGTTGGATGATCAAATTGGGAGGTGGACGCTTAATTTGCGAAGTGGACGCTGAAGTCATGAGATGGACTTTGACTTCGTGAGATGGACGCTGAACTCGTGAGGTGGACGCTAAAATCATGAGGTGGACGCTGAAGTCGTAAGGTGGACGCTGAACACGTGAGTTGGTTGCTGAACTCATGAGATGCACGCTGAACTCATGATATTGTCGCTGAACTCGTGAGGTGGACGCTGAACTTGTGAGGTGGACGCTGAAATCATTAGGTTGACGCTGAACGCGTGAGGTGGACACAGAACTTGTGAGGTGGACGCTGAAGTCTCGAATTGGACGCTAACACGTGAGGTGGACGCTGAATTCTAGAGGTAGACTCTGGACTTGGGATGTGTACGTTACATCGTAACTTGGACGCTGAACTCACGAGTTGGACGCTAATTTCGTGCGTTGAACCGGAACTCGTGGAATGGACTTTTAACTTGTGAAGTAGATGGTGAACTCATGAGGCTTACACTGAACTCGTCAGGTGGCCGCTGAACTCGTAAGGTGGACGCTGAAATTGGCAGGTGGACGCAGAACTCGTGAGATGGACGCTACAGTTTAGAGGTGGACGCTGGATTCGTGAGGTGGACGCTGAAGTCTCGAAATGGACGCTGAACTCTAGAAGTAGACGCTGGACGTGTACGTTAACTCTTGAGCTGAACTCATGAGGTAGATACTGAAGTCATGAGGTGGACGCAGAACTTGTGATCTGGACGCTGAAGTCTGGAATTGGACGCTTTAATTTTAAGATGGACGCTGAAATCGTAAGGTGGACGATGAACTCAAGATGGGGAAGCTGAACTCATGAGATGGACGCTGAACTTTTGAGGTGGACTCTGAACTCGTAAGGTGGACGCTGAACGCGTGAGGTGGACACTGAAGTCATGAGGTGGACGCTGAATTCATGAGGCAGACGCTAACTCGTGATTTGGATGTTATTGTCATGAGGTTGACGATGAACTCGTGCAGTTGACGCTGAAGTTTCGAATTGGACGCTGAAAGTGTGAGGTGGAAACTGAAATCGTGAAGTGGACGATTCTCTCTAGATGTGGACACTGAAATCATGAAGTGGACGTTAACTCGTGAGTTGGACGCTGAAGTCGTGAGGTCGACACTAAACTCGAGATGTGGACGCAGAACTCGTGAGGTAGACGCTGAACTCGTGAGGTTGACGCTAAAATTAGGAGGTGGACGCTTAACTCGTGAGGTGCACGCTGAAATCTTGAATTGGACGTGCAATTTGTAAGGTGGAAGCTGAATTTGAGAGGTTGACTCTGAACTCATGAGGTTGACGCTGAATTCGTTTGGTGGACTATGAACTCATGAGATGGACCCTGAACTCGTAAGGTGGACGCTGCACTCGTGAGGTTGACATTGAAGTCGTGAGGTGAACGTTGAACTCTTGATGTGGACGCTGAACTCTAGTTGTGGAAGCTGGTCTCGTGATGTGGACGTTAACTCGTGAGTTTGACGCTGAACTCGTGAGGTGGACGCTGAACTCATGAGTTGGACGCATAAGTTGTGAGATGGACGCTTAACCCGTGATGTGGACGCTGAACTCGTGAGTTGAACGCTGAATTTGTGAGGTGGTCGCTGAACTTATGAGATGGACGCTGAACTCGTCAGGTGGATGCTGAACTCGTAAGGTGGACGCTGCACTCGTGAGGTTAACACTGAAGTCGTGAGGTGGATCCAGAACTCTCGAGGTGGACGCTGAACTCAAGAGGTGGAAGATGGTCTCGTGATGTGGACGTTAACTCGTGAGTTTGACGCTGAACTCGTGAGGTGGACGCTGAACTCATGAGTTGGACGCATAAGTTGTGAGATGGACGCTTAACTCGTGATCTGGACGCTGAACTCGTGAGTTGAACGCTGAATTTGTGAGGTGGTCGCTGAACTTATGAGATGGACGTAGAACTCGTCAGGTGGATGCTGAACTCGTAAGGTGGACGCTGCACTCGTGATGTTAACATTGAAGTCGTGAGGTGTTTCAGAACCCTCGAGGTGGACGCTGAACTGAAGAGGTGGAAGATGGTCTCGTGATGTGGACGTTAACTCGTGAGTTGGACGCTGAACTCATGAGGTTGATGCTAAACTCGTAACGTGGACGCTGAACTTGTGAGGACAATGCTAAAGTTGTGATGTTGACGCTGAACTCGCTAAGTAGGAGTGGACGCTGGACTCGTGATGTGTACTTTAACTGGTGATGTGTACGTTAACTCGTGAGTCGGACGCTAAACTCATTAGATGGACGCTTAACTCGTGATACGGACGCTGAACTCGTAAGCTGGACGCTCAACTCGTGAGGTTGACATTGAAGTTGTGACGTGGATGAAGAACTTGTGAGGTGGACGTTGAACTCGTGATGTGGACGCTGGAAACATAATGTGGAATCTGAACTCATGAGGTTGACGCTTAAATCATAATGTGGACGCTGAACTCGTGATGTGGACGGAGAACTTATGAGTCGGATGCTGAAATCATGAGGTGCACGCTAATTTCGTGAATTAATGCTGAATTTTTGAGTTAAAAGCTTATCTCGTGAGATGGATACTGAACTCGTGAGTTGGACGCTGAACTCGTTAGGTGGACGCTGAACTCATGAGGTTGATGCTAAACTCGTAACGTGGACGCTGAACTTGTGAGGACAATGCTAAAGTTGTGATGTTGACGCTGAACTCGCTAAGTAGATGTGGACGCTGGACTCGTGATGTGTACTTTAACTAGTGATGTGTACGTTAACTCGTGAGTCGGACGCTAAACTCATTAGATGGACGCTTAACTCGTGATACGGACGCTGAACTCGTAAGCTGGACGCTCAACTCGTGAGGTTGACATTGAAGTTGTGACGTGGATGAAGAACTCGTGAGGTGGACGATGAAGTCTCGAATGGAAAGATGAATTTGTGAGGTGGACGTTGAACTTGTGAGGTGGACGATGAACTCTGTGGAGGACGCTGAACTAGTGATGTGGACGCTGGAATCATAAGGTGGAATCTGAACTCATGAGGTTGATGCTTAAATCATAATGTGGACGCTGAACTCGTGATGTGGACGGAGAACTTATGAGTCGGACGCTGAAATCATGAGGTGGACGCTAATTTCGTGAATTAATGCTGAATTTTTGAGTTAAAAGCTTATCTCGTGAGATGGATGCTGAACTCGTGAGGTGGACTCTGAACTCGTGAGGTGGTCCTCATTTTGTGAAGTGACACTGAACTCGTCAGTTGGACGGTGAACTCGTGAGGTGGACGCTGAACTCTAGAGGTGGACGCTTGACTCGTGAGTAGACGTTAACTCGTTATTTAGACGCTGAACTCTTGAGGTAGACGCTGAACTCATGAGGTGGACGCTAAACTCGTTAGGTGGACGCTGAACTTGCGAGGTTGACGCTGAACTCAAGAAGTGTACGCTGAACTCGTGAGATTCATGCTTAACTCGTGATGTGGACGCTGAACTCTTGACGCAGACGCTGAACTCTTAAGCTGTATGCTGATCGCTTGATGTGGACGCTAAATTCGTGAGGTGGATGCTGAATTCGTAAGGTGGATCAATATCTCGTGAGGTGGACCTTGAAATTTTTAGGTGCACGCTGAACTCGTTATGTGGGCGCTGAACTCATAAGATGGACGTTTACCTCTTGAGGTGGACGCTAAACATAGAGGTGAACGCTAAACTCATGAGATGGACGCTGAACTCATCAGATGGACTTTAACCTCATGAGGTGGACGCTAAAGTCGTGAGGTTCACGCTTAATTCGCAAAGTGGAAAATGAGCCCATGAAATGGAAGCTGAACTAATGAGATTGGCGCTTAATTCGTGAGGTGGACGCTGAACTTGTGAGGTGGAAGCTGAAATCGTGATGTGAAAGCTGAAGTCGTGTGGTTGACATTAACTCGTGAGATGGACGCTGAAATCATAAGGTGGACGCTGAACTCGTGAGGTGGACGCTGAAATCATTAGGTGAACGCTGAACTCATAAGATGGACGCAGAACTCTTGATGGGGACGCTGAACTCTAGATGTGGAAGGTGGTCTCGTGATGGGGACGTTAACTAGTGAGTTTGACACTGAACTCGTGAGGTGGACGCTTAACTCATGAGTTGGACGCAGAAGTCGTGAGATGGATGCTTAACTCGTGATGTGGACGCTGAACTCTTGAGTTGAACGCTGAATTTGTGACGTTGTCGCTGAGCTTATGAGATGGACGCTGAACTCGTCAGGTGGATGCTGAACTCGTAAGGTGGATGCTGCACTCGTGAGGTTGAAACTGAAGTCGTGAGGTGGATGCAGAACTTTCCAGGTGGACGCTGAACTCTAGAGGTGGAAGATGGTCTCGTGATGTGGACGTTAACTCGTGAGTTGGACACTGAACTCGTGAGGTTGACGCTGAACTCATGAGGTGGTTGCTAAACTCGTAACGTGGACGCTGATCTTGTGAGGTCAATGCTCAAGTTGTGATGTTGATGCTGAACTCGCTAATTGGATGCTGAATTCATCAGATGGACGTTGACAACATGAGGTGGATGCTAAACTCGTGAGTTGGAAGCTGAACTCGTGAGGTGAACGCTAAACTCGTGAGGTTAACTCTAAACTCGTGAGGTGGACGTTGAACTCGTGATTTAAACACTGAAATTGGGAAGTGGACCCAGAACTCAAAAGTATGACGCTGAAGTCTCGAATTAGACGCTGAACACGTCAAGTGGACTCTGAACTCTAGAGGTGGACGCTGGACTCGTGATGTGTACTTTAACTGGTGATGTGTACGTTAACTCGTGAGTCGGACGCTAAAGTCATGAGATGGACGCTTAACTCGTGATATGGACGCTGAACTCGTAAGCTGGACGCTCAACTCGTGAGGTTGACACTGAATTTGTGAGGTGGTCCCTGAAGTCTCGAATGGAAAGCTGAATTTGTGAGGTGGACGTTGAACTTGTGAGGTGGACGATGAACTCTGTGGAGGACGCTGAACTCGTGATGTGGACGCTCGAAACATAAGGTGGAATCTGAACTCATGAGGTTGACGCTTAAATCATAATGTGGACGCTGAACTCGTGATGGCGACGGAGAACTTGTGAGTCGGACGCTGAAATCATGAGGTGGACGCTAATTTCGTGAATTAATGCTGAATTTTTAAGGTAAAAGCTTATCTCTTGAGATGGATGTTGAACTCGTGAGGTGGACTCTGAACTCGTGAGGTTGAAGCTCATTTTGTGAGGTGACACTGAACTCGTCAGTTGGACGGTGAACTCGTGAGGTGGACGCTGAACTCTAGAGGTAGACGCTTCACTCGTGAGTAGACGTTAACTCGTTATTTAGACGCTGAACTCTTGAGGTGGACGCTGAACTCATGAGGTGGACGCTAAACTCGTGAGGTGGACGCTGAACTTTCGAGGTTGACGCTGAACTCGCGAAGTGTACGCTGAACTCGTGAGATTCATGCTTAACTCGTGAGGTTGACGCTGAACTCTTGACGCAGACACTGAACTCATAAGCTGTATGCTGATCGATTGATGTGGACGCTAAATTCGTGAGGTGGACGCTGAATTCGTAAGGTGGATCGATATCTCGTGAGGTGGACCCTGAACTTTTGAGATTGACGCTGAACTTGTTATGTGGGCGCTGAACTCATGAGATGGACGTTTACCTCTTGAGGTGGACGCTAAACATTGAGGTGAACGCTAAACTCATGAGATGGACGCTGAACTCATCAGATGGACTTTTACCTCATAAGGTGGACGCTAAAGGTGTGAGGTGGACGCTTAATTTTCAATGTGGACGTTGAACCCATGAAATGGACGCTGAACTCATGAGATTGGCACTTAATTCGTGAGGTGGACGCTGAACTCGTGAGGAAGAAGCTGAAATCGTGATGTGGAAGCTGAACTCGTGTGGTTGACGTTAACTCGTAAGATTGACGCTTAAATCATAAGGTGGACGCTGAACTCGTGAGGTGGACGATGAACTTGTGAGATTCACGCTGAATTCGTAACATAAACCTTGAACTCGTGAGGTGGATGCTCAACTCGTCAGATCTATTCTTTTTTTTTTTTGAGATGGATGTTTATTTTGTGAGGTGGATGCTGAAATCGTGAAGTTTGCGCTGAATTCGCGAGGTGGACGCTGAACTCTTGAGATTCATGCTGAACTCGTGAGGTGGACGCTGAACTTTTGACACGGACACTAAACTCCTAAGCTATACGCTGTTCGAGTGATGTAGACGCTAAATTAGTGCGGTGGACGCTGAACTCGTGAGGTGGATGGATATCTCATGAAGTGGACCGTGAATTTTTGAGGTGGATGCTTAACTCGTGAGGTGGACGCTGAATTCGAGAGGTGGGCGCTGAACTCGGGAGTTAGACGTTGAGTTCGCAAAGTGGATGCTGAACTCATGAGATGGATGCTGAATTCGTGAAGTGGACGCTGAACTCTTGAGGATGACAATGAACTCGCGAAGAGGACGCTGATATCATGAGGAGGGCGTTGATCTCTTTGCGTGGACGTTGAACAGTTTAGGTGGAAGCTGAACTTATGAGATGGACACTAAAATCGTGAGTTGGATGCTGAACTCGGAAGGGAGACTTTGAGTTCAGTGAAGTGGAAATGAACTCATGAGATGGACGCAGATCTCATGGCGTTGACGCTGAACTAAAAAGATGGAAGCCGAACTCGTGCGATGTATGCTGAACTCAGTAGTTGGACGCTGAACTCACGAAGTGGACGCTAAACTCATGAGAAGGACGTTTACCTCTTGAGGTGGACGCTTAACATTGAGGTGGACGCTAAACTCATGAGATTGACTCTGAGCTCATGAGGTGGACACTGAAATTGTCAGTTGGACGCTGAACTCGTGAGGTGGACGCTGAACTCGTGAGGTTGATGCAGAACTTATGATG
The DNA here is from genome assembly GCA_964033795.1 of Lymnaea stagnalis. Lineage (NCBI taxonomy): Eukaryota > Metazoa > Mollusca > Gastropoda > Lymnaeidae > Lymnaea > Lymnaea stagnalis. Next base: position 177,873 of record CAXITT010000856.1, read on the forward strand.
TAGACACTGAACTCGTGAATGGGACACTGTAATCATAAGTTTGATGTTCAACTTTTGAGGCGGACGCTTATCTCGTGAGGTTGACGCTGAAGTCGCAAAGTGGACGCTGAACTCATGAGATAGACGCTGAACTGATGAGGTGGACTCTGAACTCGTATTGTGGACGCTGAACTTGTGAGGTGGATGGTGAACTTGTGAGGCGGACACTGATATTTTCAGGTGGTCGTTAAAATCTTGAGGTGGACGCTGAAATAATGAGGTGAAAGCTGAACTCATTAGGTGGACTCTGAACTCATAAGGTGGACGCTGAACTCGTTAGGTTTACGCTGAACTCGTGAGGTGGCCTCTGACATTCCGATGGACGCTTAACTTGTGACGTGGAGGCTGAACTCATGAGATAAACGTTGACCTCTTGAGGTGGACGCCGAACATTTGATGTTGGCGCTGAACTCATGAGGTGGGCACTTAACTTGTGATGTGGACGCTGAACTCTAGAGATGGAAGCTGAATTCGTAAGATGAACGCTGATCGACGGTAAGTATGATAAGATCGACGGAGAGTATGATTCAATCGACGTTGATTGGATCAAAGGTATCTCTGATTGGATCGACGGTGTATATGATTGGATTAAAGGAGTATATGATAAAATCGACTTTGAGTATGATTGAATCGGCTGTGAATAGGATTGGATCGAAAGGGTGTATGATATGATCGAGGGTGTCTATAAATAGATTGACGGTGACTATGATTGGATTGATGGTGGCTATGATTGAATCGACAGTGAGTATGAGTGGATTGACGGTGAGTATGATTTGATCGATGGTGACTATGATTGGAGTGACGTTGACTATTATTTGATTGATGTTGTCTATGATTGTATTGAAGATATCAATGATTGGATCAACGTTGACTATGATTGGATCGACGGAGAGTATGATTCAATCGATATTGATTATGATTAGATGGAAGTCTAGTATGATTAGATCGACGGTGTGTTTCATTGGATCGATACTGATGTTGATTGTATTGACGGTCAATATGATTGGATCAACGGTGACTGTGATCAGATTGACGAATTGTATGATGGGATCGACAGTGGGTATGATCGGATCGACATGTATATGATCGGATCGACAATTAGTATGATTTGATCGTCGGTGAATCTTATTGGCTCCATGGTAAATATGATTGGATCGGCGGTGAGTATTAGTGGATCGACGTCGAGTATGATTAGGTTCACGTGGATTATAATTTGATCTGCGGTGTCTCATATTTGTCGATGGTGAATCCGATTGGTTTTTAGGGGGCCTCTCATTCGATCGATGGAAATAATGATTGGATCGACGGTGAGTATGATTGGATTGACGGTTAATATAAATGGTTCGACCGTGAGTATGATTGGATCGACGGTAAGCATAATTGGATCGACGGTGTGTATGATTTAAACGACAGAGACTTTGAATCGACGGTGAGTATGATTAAATTTACGAATAGTTGCATTAGATCTACTGTGAGTATGTTTGGATCGACGGTTACTCTGATTTGATAGACGGTGACACTTATTGGATCGACGTTGACTATGGTTGGATTTACGATGACAATGATTGCATCGAAGGTGACTATGTTTGTATCGTCGATAATAATGGTTGGATTGACGTTGAAAGTTATTGGATCAAAGATGTGTAAAATTCGATTGAAGGTGAGTATGATTTGATTGGCGGGCAGTATGAATGGATCGACGGTGAGTATGATTGGATCGTTGGTTGCTCTGATTGCATCGACAGTGACTTTCATTCGTTCGAATGTTACTCGATTGGATCGAATGTGTCTATGATTGGATCGAACGTGATTCTCATTGGATAATCGGTGACAATGTTTTGATCGTCGGTAAATCTGATTGGATTGATGGGGACTCGATGATTAATTCGACGATGACTTTAATTGGATCGATGGTGACTCTGATTCGATCAACGGCGACACTGATTGGATTGACGGTGACATAGATTCGATTGACGGTTACGCTGTTTGCTTCAATGGCCTGTCTGATTGGATCGACGGTTACGGTAACTCTTCTATGATTCAAGGTGGCCCTGATTAGATCGAAAGTGGCTCTGATTTAATCGACGGTTACGGTAACTCTTCTATGATTCAAGGTGGCCCTGATTAGATCGACAGTGGCTCTGATTTAATCGACGGTTACGGTAACTCTTCTATGATTCAAGGTGGCCCTGATTAGATCGACAGTGGCTCTGATTTAATCGACGGTTACGGTAACTCTTCTATGGTTCAAGGTGGCCCTGATTAGATCGACAGTGGCTCTGATTTAATCGACGGTTACGGTAACTCTTCTATGGTTCAAGGTGGCCCTGATTAGATCGACAGTGGCTCTGATTTAATCGACGGTTACGGTAACTCTTCTATGATTCAAGGTGGCCCTGATTAGATCGACAGTGGCTCTGATTTAATCGACGGTTACTCTGATTGGATCGACTTTGAGTATGATTTGATCGATGGTGTATATAATTAGATTGATTGCGACAATGATTGGATCGACAGTGTCTATGATTAAACCGATGGTGAGTATGATTGGATCGACCGCGAGTAGGGTTGGATAGATGGTGAGTATGATTGGATTGACGGTGAGTATGTTTGGATCGAGGTCAAGTATGATTGGATCGATGGTGACTCTGATTGGATCTAAGGTAAGTTTATTTGGTCGACGGTGAATATGATTGGATCGACGGTGAGTATGTTTGGATCGACAGTGAGTATAATTGGTCGACGGTAAGTATGATCAAATTGACGGTGTGTATGATTGGATTGATTTGGATTATGTTTCGTTAAATGGTGACTATGATTTAATCTTCTTCTTCTTCTTCTATATCTTAAGGGCCCACGATCAATTTATTGATCATTTTGGCTCCTATGCATGTAGATGGGATTTGCAATGTTTCTGTTACTGGTGGTGATGAGGAAATTATGCACTAGGGGTTTGAAGGCTTGAGGCAATAGACACAAATGCGTCTAGTGTTGTCGCCTCAACTGTTCCTTTTGAAAGATGGTTCCAGTCCCTGATTGTCTTGGGCAGGAATGAGCAGCTCCTATACTGGCTTCTTGCTGGTATGAGCCTGAATTGCCTGTCATGGCCTCGTCGCTGTCTATGGGGGAGAGGGACGAGTTTCTGTTTAATACTGGAACAGTGGACCAGCCCATTATTTATCTTGTACATCATGGAGAGCCTGGATTGTCGTCGTCGTTTCTCCAATGGTGACCAGCCTAGTGTTTCTAGCATGCTGCCAACACTAGAGGTATTCCTGTAGCGGTTTAGGACAAAGCGTGCTGCTCGTCGCTGGACCGCCTCCAACCTGTCAATGCTCTTCTGGGTAAATGGGTCCCAGACTGAAGATGCATAATCTAAAATCGGACGGATAAAGGCTTTATATGCTCTTTCTTTCACACAGGAGTTGCCAATCTTTAGATTTCGCCTTAAGAACCCCAAGGCTTGGTTTGCTTGGTTACATACATTGTTAATATGCTCGTCCCAGCGGACCTCTCTTTGAATGGTAACACCCAGGTACTTTACGGAGGAAACTTGCTCAAGAATATGGCCGTGCAGTTTGTATTGGTAGTGTAGAGGAGTACAACTTCTAGAGATTGATAGTGTCTGGCACTTGGCAGGGTGAAATTCCATGTCCCAGCTCATCTCCCACTCAGCTAACAGATTGAGATCCTGTTGTAGCTGGTCCTGGTCAGATCTGTTGGCGATCGTCCTATACACTGCTGTGTCATCTGCAAACAGTCTTGCCTGTGATGTCAGTTTCTCCGGTAGGTCATTAATGTATGCTAGGAACAAACAGGGGCCCAGGACTGATCCCTGGGGGACCCCTGACTTCACATTGACAAAGGAGGAGCTTGTACCGCCCACCACTACTGCTTGGCGTCGGTGGCTGAGGAAGCTAGAGATCCATGTTTTAGTGGTGCCTTGAATCCCATATATCTGGAGTTTGTGTAGAAGCAAACTATGATTCACCCGGTCAAATGCTTTTGCGAAGTCCATTACTAGCACTTCAGTCTGCTTGTGGTTCTCCAGATTGGTCATCAAGTTTTCTACAAATTCGAGAAGCTGGGTCTCACATGACCTATTGACTCGGAAGCCATGTTGACAGTCATTGAGTATATTTTTGCTTTCAAGATGCTTCATGACAGAGCTTACGATTATGACTTTGACTATGAATGGATCAACGCTGACTCTGATTGGATCGATGATGTCTCTGTAGGGATCAACGGTGACTCTGATTTGATCGACGATGACTCTGATTGGATCAACATTGACTGTTATTAAATTAACGGTGACTCTGATTCTATCCAAATTGACTCTCATTGTATCGACGGTGACTATGATTATGATCCAAGTTTACTCTGATTTAATTAACTGTGACATTGATTGGATCGACGCAGACTCTGATTGGATCGACAGTGAATATAATGCGACGATCGGTGAGTATGAATTGAGCGACAGTGATTATGATTAGATCGACGGTGAGTATGATTAGATCAAGGTTGAATATTAATGGATCGACTGTATGTATACTTTGATCGACGGTGAATATGATTTAAAAAACAGTGGGTATGATTATATCCACCTTGTTGTTAATTGGATCGACGGTGAATTTGATTTAAATAACAGTAGGTATGATTATATCCACGGTGTTGTTAATTGGATCGACGGTGAATTTGATTGTATCGACTGTGAGTATGATTATTTGTCGGTGAGAATGATTGGATACACAGTGAATATGATATGATTGACGGTGATGATGAGTTGCTCGACTTCGAGTATTATTGGATGGACGATGAATATGATTGAATCGACGGTAACTTTTACAGGATACACGGTAAATATGATTTGATCGACGGTGAGTATAATTGGATAGACGGTAAATATGATTTGAGCGACCTCGAGAATGATTGTATCGACGGTGAGTTAAATTTGATCGACGGTGACTATGATTGGGTTGACGGTGACTCTGATCAGTTTGAAGGTGACTATGATTGAATCAAAGGTGAGTATGATTGTATCAACGTTGAATATAATTGGATCAATGGTGTCTGTGAATGGATCAGCTGTGATTCTTATTGGGTCGTCGGTGACTATGATTTGATGGACTGTGACTCACAGTGTGAGAATGTTTGAATCGTGTGTGAGTATGATTGGCTTGACGGTGAGTATGATTTGATCAACGGTGAGTAGATATTGGATCGACGGTAAGTATGATTAGATCGACGGATACACTTTTTGGATCCACTTTTAATATGATTAATCATCGGCTACTCTGATTGGATAGACAGTAAATCTTATTGGAACGTCGGTGACTATGGTTGGTTCGACAGTGACTTTAATTGCAAAGACGGAGACTATGATTGTATCGTCTGTTACTATGATTGGATTGACGATGACTATGGTTGTATTAGCTTTGACTATGATTGGATAAACTTTGACGATTGATTTGATAAATTTGACTATGATTTGATTGATGTTGAGTATGAATAAGTCGACGGTGAGTATGATCGGATCGACTGTGTGTATGAATGGATCGACTTCGAGCATAATTGGATCGGCGGTGATTATGATTTGATTGACTTGACAATGGTGGTTGTTGTTGGTTGTTGGTAGTTGTTGATTGTTAATGGTGGTTGGTGTTGTTTGATAGTGATTGATATTTGTCGAAGATGGTTGATGTTTGTTGATATTGGTTGATGGTGGATGATTTTAGTTGATGGTAATTGATATTGGTTGACGGTGGTCAAAATTCAGAAAAATTCTTTAAATTTTTAAAACTTTCTAGAAGTTTCAAAAAATTTAATCATCATCATCATCATATCACCGTCATCATCATCTTCATCGACATAATCATCATCGTTATCATCATCGTCATCATCATCATCGTCATCATCATCATCATCATCATCATCATCGCCATCGTCATACTCATCGTTGTCGTCATCACCGTCATCGTCGTCACCATCATTGTCATCGTCATCGTCGTCCTCATCATCATCATCATCACCATCATCACAATCATCACCACCATCATCACCATCATCACCATCATTACCATCATCATCATCATCAACCATCAAGAAACATTAACCAACTTCAACTAACTTCAACAGGGATCAACATTTATAAACCACAATCCACCAACATCAACCAACATAATCCATTATCGACTTACATCAACCACCATCAACTAATATCAACCACCATCACCCAAAATCAACAAACATCAACCAACTTCAATCACCATCAAATAAAATCAACCACCATTAACCGACATCAACCAAAACCAACAAACATCAACCACAACAATCTAACAACAAACATCACCCATTATTAACAAACATCAACCAACATCATCTAACATAAATCAGCAACCTCCGACAAACACTAACAACCAAGATAAACCAAAATAAATTAACATCAAACAATATCACCCATTATCAACCAACTCCATTCAACAGCAACCAGGATATACCAGAATCAACTAATATCAACCAACATCAACAACCATCAACCAACATCAACCACCATCAAGCAACATCATCCATCATCAACCATCATCAACAAACTTCAACTACCATCAACCAAAATCAAACACCATCAACCATTATCAACAAACTTCAACTACCATCAACCAAAATCAACCACCATCATCAACCACTACCAACAACCATTAGCCAACATAAACCAAGATTAACCAAAATCAACCTCCACCAAACACGGTAAACCAAATAACTTCAACCAATGTCCACCATCATCAACCTTCATCCATTAAAGTCAAACAACAACAATAACCATCAACCACCATCAAACACTATCAACCAGCTTAAACAAACTTCAACCACCATCAACAAACATAAACAAATCTTATCCATCATCAAACACCATCAACAAACATGAACCATCATCAACAAACTTCAACCACCATCAACCAATATCATCCACTATCAACCAAAATAAACAAAAAACAACTAACATCAACAAACATCAACCACAATCAACCAACATCAACTATCATTTACCAACATCAACCAAAATCAACCACCATTAACAATCATCAATCTCTATCAACCATCATCCATTTAAATTTTAAAAAAAACATAAAAAGCATTTAACACCATTAACCACTCTCAACCAAATGTAAAGAACATCAATCAACATCAATAAGCAACCATTATTTAATAAAACATTAACCACCATCACCAACATCAATTATTATCAACCAACACAAATCAACATCAACTAACATAAACCAATATAACAAAAAAAACATTAGCCACTATCAACCAACATCAACAAACATCAACCACCACCAAACCCCTTACAACCAACATCAGCCAACATCAATCACCATCACTCAACATTAACGACAATCTACAAACATCAACAACTATTATCCACAATCAACCACCATCAATCAGCATCAACCAAAATTAACCACATTAAAACAACATGAATCACAATCAAGAAAAATCAACCAAAATCTACCAATCCATATATCTATTATCAAACAAACCCAAACCAATATCAACCAAGTTTACTCAACATCAAACAACATCAACTACTATCATCTACTATCAACCAACTTTAAAAAACATCAACCACAGTCAAACAAAATCAATCAACAAAGATAAACCCCCATCAACCAACAGCAGCCTCAATCAACCAACATCAACCACCATCAACCAACATCAAACACCATCAACCATAACCAAACAATATGAACCACCAATAACCAAAAACAACCAGAAAGTACAAAATCCATCCCTATCAGCTAACATTAACCACCATTAACCAACATCCACCAGCATCAACCAACATAAACCCCAATTAAACCAAAATCAAACAACATCAACCACTATCAACCACCATCAACCTACTTGTACAAACAGCAACCACCGACAACCAATATCAATCACCATTAAAGATCATCAACCACCATCAACCACCATCAACCACCATCAACAAACATCAACCAACATCAACCAACATCAACCACCATTAACAACCACCAACCAACATATACTACCATCAATAACCATCAACCAAAATTCATCAATATCCATTAAAATAAACAACGATCAACAACATCAAAAAAGATCACCGAACTTTAAACAACATCAAATAACATCAAACGCCATCAAACGCCATAAACTAAAAGCAAACAACATTAACATTGTCAAACACCATCAACCAACATCAACCATCACCGACCAACATCAACAAAAATTAACAACCATCAAACAAAATCAACCACCATCAGCCAACATTAACAAACATAAACTACCTTAAACCAATATCAACAATCATCAACAAACAACAGCAACCATCAACAAGCATAAATCAACATCAACAATCATGAAGCATCATTAATCACCATTAACATACATCACCAAACATATATCAACATCATACAATATCAAACAAAATCAACCACAATCAACCAACATGAACCATCATCAAAAAGCTTCAACCACCTTCATTTAAAATTAACTATCATCAAAAAACAAACTTCATTCACAATCAACCCCCATCAACCAACATCACCCAATTAAATCCAATGTCAACCAAAATCAACCACAATCCATTAAAATCAAGCAATAACAACAAACATCAACCATTATCATCCACTATCAACAATCTTTAAACAGCATCAACCAACATCCAACATAAACAAACATCAACCAATATAAACAAACATGAACCAACATTAACCTACATCAACCACCATTTACAAAAAAAAATATCAATATCCATTAAAGGCCATTAAACCACTTTTAACCTCCATCAACCAACATCAACCAACATCAACAACCATTAACCAACATCAGCAAACATCAACCACAATCAACCAACTTCAATCACTGTTTACCAACATAAACAACCATAAACCAATTTAAACAACCATCAACAAGAATCAACCAAAATCAACCACCATAAACTAACTTAAAGAACCATTAAAAAACATAAGCAACCATCAACAAAATTACACTAATATCACCCACAATCAACCAACATCAAACACCATTTACCAACATAAACAACCATCAACCAACATCAACAACCATCAACAACAATCAACCAACATCAACCAGCATAAAACAATATAAACAACCATAAATCAACATAAAAAACCATCAAATTACATCAATAAATATGATCCAGCATTAACCAACATCAACAACCCTTTACAAAATCAGCCAATATCAACATCGATTAAAGGCTACTAATCACTATTAGCAGCAATAAACAAACTTCAACCAACATCAACCATCATCAACAAACATCAGCCACCAAAAACAAATAAAATAAACATCAACAACCATCAACCTCCATCGATCACCATTAACATACATCAAACAACATCAATCAACATCACCCAATATCTACCAACATAAACCAATAGCTACTAACATCAACCACCATCAACCAGCAATAACTAACTTTAATCAACATGAACCATGAAATACAACTATCTAACACAAACAACCTATATCAACCATAATCAACCAACATCAACCATCATCAAACATTATCAACAAACATCAACCAACATCAACCACCATCAACTAACATCAAGAAGAATCAACAAAAATCAACAAACATCAACAACCATAAACTAATATCAACCAACATCAACCAACATCAACCAACATAAACTAAGATTAACCATTATTAACCAACATCAACAAACATCAATCAATATTAACCAACATCAACTAACATAAAACAACAATCTCAAACAACTACTATCAAAAATATCAACCAACATCAACCAACATCGTTTACCATAAACCAACATCACCCAATATCAACTTACTTTAATCAACATTGACCAGTAAATACCACTATCACGCAATATCAACCATTATCAACCAACATAAACCAACATCAACCACCATCATTCAGCTTCAACCAACTTCAATCAACATCAACCAGGATATACGACTATCAACAAATATCAACCAACATCAACCACCATGAAAAATCATCAACCAACATAAACCACCATCAACCAACATCAACAAATATTAACCACGATCAACGAAATTCAACCAACATCAACCCCAATCAACCAACATCAACCAACATAATTAAAATTCAACCATAAATCAAACAAATTCAACCAACAGCAAACAACATCAACCACTATCAACCACCATCACCAAGTATCAACCAACTTCAATCAATATTAACCAGTATATACCACAATCAACTACAATCAACCAACATTAAACAACATCAACCAACTTCAAAAAACTTAAATACAAATCAAACATCATCACCCAGCATCAACCGATTTCAATCAACAACAAACAACAACAACCACCATCAACCAACAAAGACAACAATAAACCAACACAAACTAACATCAACTAAAATTTAAAAAAAACATTAACCACCATCAACCAACATCCACCAACATCAATGATCATCAAACCACATGAAAAATCATCATCCAACATCAACAAACATCAACCACCATCAGCCACAATCAAACAACATCAACCACCCTCAACCAACATCAATCACCATCAACCAACATCAACAACTATTAAACCAGATCAACCAAACTCAACCAACATCAAACAACATCAACCACTATGAACCAACATCAACGAACGTAAACCAGCATCATAAAACATCAACAACCATCACCCAGCATTAACCATATTCAAACAAAATCAACCAGGATATACCTCAATCAATTAATATCAAACAACATCAACCACCATCAACCAACAGCAACCCCAATGAAACAACATCAAAAAACATAAAAAACACAAACCAACATCAACTAACTTCAACTAACATCAAAAAAATTAATCAACCATCAACTATCTTCCACCACCATCAACCGCCATCAAATCCACTTTAACCAACATCAACCAACATCAATCTCTATCAACCAAGATGAACCACCATCAACCAACATCCACGACCTACAAACAACATTAACCAAAATCAATCAAAATTAACCACTATCAACCACCATCAACCAATTTTAATTAACATCAACCATATCAAGCCCCTATAAATCATCATAAACCAACATCAACCACAATCAAACAATGTCAACCAAAATCAATCACAATCAAAAACAATCAACCCACAAAAACCACCATCAACCAAAATCAAACCATAAAAACCCATATTAACAACCTATAACCAACAGCAACCAAAATCAACTAACATCATCCAAGAGCAACCACCATCAAACTACATCAATTAACATCAATCAACATCATCCACAATCAACTAACATGAACAACGATCAACGAACATCAACCAACTCACAAACAACATCAATCACTATCAACCACAATCAACAATCATTAATTAATCACGATCAACCAACATTAACAAATATTAACCATATTAACAGTTTAAATCAACATAAAAAAACATCAACCAAAATGAATCAACATTAACCAACATCAACAATCTTCAACTTCATCAACCAACATCAAAATTCACCAACAACGATCAGCCTACATAAATGATCATCAATCAACAAAAACCTACATCAACCATCATGAATTAACATCAACCAAAATCAGGCACATTTAACAAGCATTAACCAAAATAAATATATATCCAACACTATTAACCAACATGATAAAAGGTAAATCAACATTACTAGCTTCAACAAAAATAAACCCATATCAACCATAATCAACCACCATCAACCACCAGAAACCAACATCCACCAACATAAACAACTATCAAACTCGCTTCAACCAACATCAACTAACATCAATCAACATAAACCAACATGATCAAACATCAACCATAATCAACAAACATCAAACAACATCAAATAACAACAACTACTATAAACCATCATCAACCAACGTCAACCACTATCGACCACCATCAAGCAGCATCAACAAACATCAACCACGAACAAATAACAACAACCAACATCAACAAGCATCAAACACCATCAACCAAAATCAACCAACATCAATTAACATCATCCATCATCAACCATTATCACGAATCGAAAAAAAAAATAGACCAACATCAACCAACGTCAACAGCCATCAACCACAATCAACCAAAATTAATCAACATCAACAAATGTAAACCACAGCCAATCACTATCAACCACCTTCAACAAACATCAACCTACATCATCCTGCATTAACAAACATGAAAAAACATCAATCATTATCAACGACCATCAACAAACATTAACCAACCTCAAATATCATCAACCAGTATATACCATCATCTACGAACTTTAATCAACTTCAGCCATCGTCAACCAATATCAATCACAATCAACCAACATCAACCACATCAACAAAAATCACCCTATATCAATAACCATTAATCCCTATCAACCAACATCAACCACTATCTAAAACCACAAAACAGGGTACAAACCATCAAACATCATCAACCAGAATAAATCAAAATAAACTAACATCAACCACCATCAACCAACTTCAACCGCCATCAAACTCCATCAACAAAAATTTTAAAAAAAATCAAACCTCGTCATACAAAATCAAATTATAACATCAACCAACATCATTAAACATCAACCACCATCAATTAATATAAACCAACATCAACCACAATCAGCAGCAAACAGCTCCATCAACCAACATCATTAATCATCAACCAAAACAAATCAACTTCAACCACCATCAATTAACATTAACAAACATCAACCCCATTCAACCGCCAGTAGCCTACATAAACCAATATCAACCAAAATTAACCATTATTATCCAAGATCAACCAACATATAGTAACTTCAAACTCCCTCAACCTCCATCAACCTCCATCAACTAACATCGACCAACATCAACCAACGTCAACCAACATCAACTACCATCAACAAAAGTGAACCACAGTCCAACAACATCAACCACCATCAAACAACCTCACCAAATTCAAATAACATCAACAACTACAAAACAACATCAACCAACATCAACAACCATCAACCACAATCAACCACTATCAACAAAATCAACCAACATAAACAAATATCAACCACCAACAACCACCACCAACCAAACATCAACTAGCATCAACCATCACCAAACAAAATCAACAAACATAAACATCAAATTACACCAACAGCAAAAAACATCAACCACAATCAACCAATATCAACAAAGATCACCCAAAATTGACCATCATCAACCGTCATCAACCACCATCAACCAAAATCAAACAATATTAACAACCATTAACAACCATCAACCACTTTCAACCAACTTTAACCAACTTCAACCAATATCAACCACCATCAACCAACATCAACAAACATCAACCAAAACAAACCGCCATTAACTAACATCAACCAACATCAAACAACATTAACCACAATCAATCAACTTCCACCAACATCACCCAACATCAACCACCATCAAACCCGCATCAATCAACATCAAAGAACATCAACCAACATGAACCACCATCAAGCAACATCAAAGAAAATCTATAACATTAACCAACATCAATCATCCTCAACCATTTTCATCCACCATCAACGAACGTCAAACAACATCAGCTACAATCAACCAATTGCATTCACAATCAACCAACATCAACCACCATCAAAAACAATCAACCACCATCATAACTATAAACCATCATCAAACAACATCAACCAACATCAACAACCACCAACCAGCATAAATGATCATCAAACAACATCAAACAAAATCAATCAACATCAACTAACATCAACCACCTTCAACCAACATCAACAAACATCACCCAATATTAACCAATATCAACCAACTTCAACCGCCATCAAACTCCATCAACCAAAATGTCACATATCTTATATTTCGATATCAATTTTGTTTCGTAAAAATAATTTATTATTTTGTTAAATAGAAATAACAGGAAGTTAAGGAATTTTTTGGATAGAGCGAGAGAAGTTAGCGGTCAAGGCGGTTGGCAAGGCTTATATATATATATATATTTGGCGCTGGCCATGTTTATTCTAGTTATTGATCAATATCTTAATATTGATTTGTGAAGTGTACCGAAGAAGTTAAAAATGTGATATCTATACTTATCTGTAGTAACATTATTTCATTTGATGTGCTGTATTCAAGTATTAAATATATAGCGATGCAAATAGTTTTCGTGTCTTATTATTAACTATTGATGGACGACTGTGATTCAGGACAAGTAATACACGTCAATCATTGCAAGTAACGTAACCATAATCAACACATATATATTGTACGCTACAAAAAAAATAACAAAAAATTGAACACCATCAACTAATAGCAACCAACACCAACCACCATTACCCGCAATCATCCAACATCAACAACCATCAACCAACATTAACTACAATAAACAAACATCAACAAACATCAGCATCCATCAAACCCCCATCAACTAAAATCAACTAATTTCAACCAAAAGCAACCATCAACTCCATCAAGCGACTCCAACCATCATCAACAACTATCAACCAACATTAACACCATAAACCAACCTGCACTAACATATTACACCATTAAACACCAATCAACCAACATCAACCACAATCAACCACAAACAACCAATTTCAACTAACATCAACCAAGAGCAAGAAACATCACCCTATTTGACCGAAATCAACCACCATCAACCTCCATCATCAGTTTCCAGCACTCATCCCTCGTATGTCATTCTTTTTTACAGTAGACACATGTCTCGTTTGCACTTGTTTCCTTGGTACTAGGTTTGTATGACTTTTGAGGAGGTTTACTGTAATTTGATGCAGCTTTCTTATTTGATATCAAATGACTTCTGTAAATGTTAATGTGAGATGGAAAAATCATCAGCTAACACTCCTGCTGTATCTGCGCCACCTTCGCCACGATCTGCTATATGTATTCGCACCTCAGTACGAACACAATTCTTGAACTACTCCATCAAAAAGTTTATTGAAATTTTTGAAGTCTGTGATGGTGCTCGTTGCTTGCAGCCACTTTTCCAGGAGTCGTTCCTTTTAACGGAAGAACTCTACATGAGTCTGGCCATTACGTTTTCACAGCTCCCTAAACTGTTTACAGTATGCTTAGGTGTCATATTCTATACCTTATTTTGTGTAGATTGTGGTAACTCACTACTTGTCTTATTTGTTATCTTATTTGGTGTAACATTTTGGTATCTTATTTCGTTTCAAATTTTGTACCTTATTTTGTTTCACATTTGTTATCTTAATTGGTATCACATTTGGTACCTCATTTGGTGTCACATTGGGTATCATACTTAGTGTCACAATCAGTGCTTTTTGGTGTCACATTTGGTACCTTATTTGATGTAGCATTTGGTACCTTATATTTTGTCCCATTTGGTGCATTATTTGGTCTCCCATTTTATATTTCATTTGGTGTCTCATTCGGTACCATTTTTGGTATTACATTTGGTACTATATTTGGTGACCCATTTGGTACCTTTTTGGTGTAACATTTGGTTCCTTATTTGGTCTCCCATTTGTTATCATATTTGGTCACCCATTCGATACCTCATTTGAATACCTATTTGTTACTTTTTTGGTATCTCATTTTGGTACATTATTTGGTGTCGAATTTGTTACCTTATTTGGGGTAACATTTGGTACCTTATTTGGTGTCACATTTGGTACATTATTTGGTTTCTCATTTTGGTACCTTATTTGTTTCACATTAGGTAGCTTTACAGGTGTTCCGTTTGGTACCTTATGTGGTGTCAAATTGTGTATTTTATTTGGTGTCACATAAGTACCTTATTTGGTTTAACATTTGGTACCCTATTTTGTATCCCATTTGCTACCTTATTTGTTGGCATTTTTGGTAACTTTTTTTGTTGACACATCAGGTATCTAATTGTGTGTCAAATTTGGTTCATTATTTGGTCTCCCAGTTGTTACATTATTTGGTATCCCAATTGGTACCTTATTCTGTTTCCCATTTGATACCTTATTTGGTCACATCAAGTACCTTATTTTGTGTCCGCTTTCTTTTTTTGTGTCACATTAAAACCTTATTTTGAATAACATTTGGTACTTTATTAGATGTTACATTTATTATTTTATTTTGTGTCCATTTTGGCACCTTAATATATATCCCATTTGATACTTTATTTGGTGTCTTATTTGATACTATTTTTGGTATCACATTTAGTACATTATCTAATGTCCCGTTTAGCACCTTATTTGGTGTAATATTGGGTACCTTATTTGTTCTCAGATTAAACCTTAATTGGTTTAAAATTTAGTAACTTATTTTTGTGTCTCATTTGGTAACATATTTTGTCTCCGACTTGATATCTCATTTTGTGTCTCATTTCGTACCTTTTTGGGTATCACATTTGGTACATTATTTTGTGTCCCATTTGGGACCTTATATGGCGTAACATTTGGTACCTTATTTGGTGTAATGTTTGGTACCTTATCTTGTGTCCCATTAGGTACCATATGTGGTCTCCAATTTGATAATTTATTCGGTGTCCCATTAATCAGTGTCCTATTCGGTATCTGATTTAATGTCACATTGGGTACCTCATTTGGTTACTCATTTTATACCTTATTTGGTGTCTTATTTGATGCTATTTTTGGTATCATATTTGGTACATTATCTGTAGTCCCGTTTGACACCTTATTTGGTGTAACATTTGGTACCTTATTTTTGTTATATTCGGTACCTTTTTTACTGTCCCATTTGGTAGCTTAATTTGCTTTACATTTGTCACCTTGTTTGTTTCACATTTGGTACCTTATTTAGTGTCATTTTCAATAATTTATTTGGTGCCTCCTTTGGTACCTTATTTGGTGTCACACTTGGTACCTTATTTGATGTCACATTTGATAACTTATGTCAAATCCTATGTGTACCTATTTTGTGTACCTAATTAGTGCTCGATTTGGTACCTTGTTTGTTGTCAAATTTGGAAAATTATTTGTGACACATTTGGTACATTCTTTGATTTCTCATTTGGTACCTTATTTCGTATACCATTTGGTACCATATTTGGTGTCACATTTTGTTGATTATTTGTGTCATGTTTGTTACCTTCTTTGATTCCCACTTGCTACCTTATTTGGTGTCCAATTCGGTACGTTATTTTGTGTCAGATTTTAAACTTTTTTTGGTGTCCAATGTTTATTCTTATTTGGTGTCATATTTGCTAACTTCTTTGATTTCCCATTTGGTACATTATTTGGTGTCCCATTTGGTAACTTATTTGGTTTAACATTTTGTAACTTTTTGGTGTCACATTTGGCACCTTATTTAGTTTCTCATTTTGCTCCCTTATTGGTGTCACATTTGGTGTCCCATTTGGTACCTTATTTTGTGTCACCTTCGGCTCATTATTTGTTGTCTATTTGGTACCTCATTTGGTATCCCGATTAATACCTTTTTCTGTGTTCCATTTGTTACCTTATGTTTTCACATTAAGTACCTTATTTGGTGTCATTTTTGGTACTTTATTCAGTGTCCCAGTATTTGGTGTCCTACCTTATTTGGCTTCACATTTCGTACCTCATTTGTTGTCCCGTTTGGTACCTTACTCGGTGTAGAATGTGGTACCTCATTAGGTGTCTTATTTGCTTTCTTATTTGGTATAACATTTAGTTCCTTATTTTGTTTCACATTTGTTATCTTTTTGGTGTCTTAATCGGTATCTTATTTTGTTTAGCATTTGGTACATCATTAGTTGTCTTATTTGCTATCTTATTTGGTGTAACATTTGGTACCCTTTTTGGTGTCAAACCTGGTACCTTATTTGTTTTCATATTCGGTACCTTATTTAATGTCCCATTTGGCGCCTTATCTGGTGTCACTTTTGGTTATTTATTTGGTGACATATTTTGAAACTAATTTGATGTCTTTTTGTTAACTTATTTGGTGTCACCCTTGGTTTGTAACATTTGTTGTAACATTTAGCTGATTATTTGCAACACATTTGGTGCATTCTTTGATGTCTTATTTAGTAACGTATTTGGTGTCCCAATTGATCCCTTATTTGGTGTCACATTTGTTTGACTATATGTGTCATATTTGGTGCCTTCTTTGCTGTCACATTTCCTACATTATTTTGTGTCCCATTTGGTACCTTTTTTGGTGTAACATTTGGTTCTTTATTTGGTGTAACATTTGGTACCTCATTTGGTGTAGAATTTGGTACCTCATTAGGTGTCTTATTTGCTATCTTTTTTAGGGTAACATTTGGTTCTCTTTTTTTAGTCAAACTTGGTGTCATATTTGGTACCTTATTTAGTGTCCCATTTGGCACCTTATTTTGTTTCATATTTTTGTTACCTTATTTGGTGTCACATTTGGTACTTTATTTGGTGTAATATTTAATAACTTATTTGGTGTCTGCTTTTGTACCTTATTTGGTGTCACACTTGGTACTTTATTTGGCGTCACATTTGATACCGTATTTGGCGTCACATTTGATACCTTATTAGTTTACCCATTTGTTACCTTATTTAGTGTCACATTTAGTGCCTTATTTTGTCACCAATTTATTACCTCAATTGGTGTCACTTTCGGTACCTTATATAGTGTGCCATTTGTTGCATTATTTAGTAAAACATTTCGTACCTTATTTGTTGACCCATTTGGTACTTATTTGTTGTCCATTTTGGTACCTTATTCGGTATCAAATTTGCTATCTTATTTGGTGTCCCTTTGGGTTACTTATTTGTTTTCCTAACTGGTACATTGTTTGTGTCACATTTGTTCTCAGGTGAAGTTTCCCAGTTTATATCTAATCTGGGTAAAATTTAATACCGATTTGGTGTCCAATTTTGTTCATAAATGGGGTTAAATTTTGTACCTCTTTTGTTGTTCCATTATTCGGTGTCCTATTCAGTACCTTATTTGGTTAAAAATTGAGAGTGCAATTTGGAACCTTATATGTTGTCACAACTGTAACCATATTTTGTTGTGAATTAGGTACCGTATTTTGTCTTACTTGGTTTCTTTATTTTAAAAACTGGTACATTATTTGTTATCACATTTGTTCTTATTTTGGTTTCACTTTGGTGTCCCTTTTGATTTAAAATTTGGTATTACATTTGGAAACTTATTTCGTGCCATATTTGGTACCTTATTTGGTGTCCCATTTTGTACCTTATTTTGTGTTATATTTTGTATCTCATTTGAATTACAATTTCGTACATCATTTGGTGTCACATTTGTTACCTTATTTGGTGTCGCATTTGTTTTTTTTTTTAATTTCGTATCTTTTTTGGTGTAACATTTAATACATTATTTTGTGTCAAATTTGGTTCTTTATTTGATGTCCCATTTGGTTCCTTTTTAATTTTACATTTGGTACCTCATTTGGTGTCACATTTGGTACCTTATTCGGTATCACATTTGGTAACTGTAACTCATGCTCTGACATGCTATTTCTTAGGGCGTTATATCAGTAGCATGGTCACTTGTTTTTTATATTAATGATTCAGGATGCCGCCTTAGACTTCTTCCATTCTTCCACTTACTTATCCAGTCACTTATCCAGGCACGCAAAGAAGTATACTGAATTCTGATTAAACTGACAGTACTTTATTATATCACAATTTACACTGATAATATTAATAATAATCCTTGCATGAGTGTAATCATTTCACATATCTATATATAATATTCCACCTCTCAGAAAAACACGTCCTCACTCAGCTACACTATTCAATCATCTGCCCCTTTTATCAACCTGCAAAGCGTGGAAACGACCGCTTTACAAAAAACATAATTTGCTCTACAAAAATGTGGGGCTCACTTTTGCTTCTCAAAAATACAATTCCCTTGCTCTCCTCGTGGGAAATATGGTCAACACAATTCAATGTTCACTCATGCTACCTCTCTGGTTTCTTGTGAAAACATGGTCTGTTACAGTAACTTATTTGTTGTTACATTTGGAATCTTTTTTTGTGTCTTATTTAGTACCTCATTCGGTGACACATTTGGTACCTCATTTGGTGTCCCATTCGGTACCTTATTTTGTGTTCCATTTGGTACATTAGTTGGTGTTATATTTGGTCACTTCTTTGGTGACTTATTTGGTACGTTATTTGTTATCCCAATTGGTAACTTGTTTGGTGACCCATTTGATACCTCATTTGATTCACCATTTGGTTCCATATTTGGTGTCACTTTGTACATTATTCGGTGACACATTTGGTACATTATATGGTGGCTTTTTTGGTACCTTGGTATAATTCACATGTGGTACCTTATTTGGTGTCCCATTTGGTACCTTATTTGGTGTCACATTTAGTACCTCATTTTGTTAACCATTTGGTACCTCATTTTCTGTCCCATTTTGTACCTTATTTTGTTAACCATTTGGTACCTCATTTGGTGTCACATTTAGTACCTCATTTTGTTAACCATTTGGTACTTTATTTGGTGTCACATTTAGTACCTCATTTTGCTAACCATTTGGTACCTCATTTGGTGTCACATTTAGTACCTCATTTTGTTAACCATTTGGTACCTTATTTGGTGTCACATTTAGTACCTCATTTTGTTAACCATTTGGTACCTCATTTGGTGTCCCATTTTGTACCTTATTCGGTGTCACCATTGTTACCTTATTTTGTGTCACATTTCGTAATTTATTTTCTGAACCCCTGTGGTACCTCATTTGGTTCCCATTTTGTACCTTATACGGTGTCACCTTTGTACCTTATACGGTGTCACCTTCGGTACCTTATCTTGTGTCCGATTTGGTAACTCATTTATCGCTCCATTTGGAAACAATTTTGGGTTAAAATTGTAAGCATATTTAGTTGTGAATTTGTTTTCTTATTTTATATCATATATGGTTCCTCATTTGTTGTCCCCTTTTGCCCTTCTTTTTTTTGGTGCTCAATTTTTAACCTTTTTTGGTGTCATATTTATTACGTCACCTGTTGTCACATTTGATACCTCATTTGGATTCCCATTTTATACCTTATTTTGTGTTCTATTTGGTACCTCATTTGATGTCCCATTTGTACATTTTGTTCCCACGTAAATGATGCTAGATAGGGGCTAGACATTGCTGGATTATGACTAGACAGAGCCTACTCGTTGTGTTAATAGAGAGTAGACAGAGGCTATAAAGCGGCTAGGCAACCTTAGAAAGAACATAGTCTTGGTCTAGTCAGATGCTAGACAAGGGTTAAATAGAGGCTAGAAAGAGAAGAATCTTAGGCTAGACACGGGTGAGGCGTAGGCTAGACTTACGCTAGACAGATGCTAGACAGGTTTGATATAGGCTAGAAAGGCTAGAAAGAGGCTAGACAGGCTAGAGAGTAGCTAGACAGATTCTAGATCTAGGCTAGACAAAGGCTAGACCGATGCCAGACTTCGGCTAAACATATGCTACACGTAGACTAGTTAGAGGCTAATTGCTAGAAAAAGGCTAGACGGGGGCTAAACAGGGACTAGACAGAGGCTACACTTTGTTTAGACAGAGGCTAGACATTGCTAGACAGAGGCTAGAGAAACGCTATACAGAGGATATGCTTAGGCTATGCCGAGACTAGACACGACCAGAAAGAGGCTAAATTAAGGCTCAACAAAGGCTAGACAGAGACTAGATTTTGACTAGTGAAAGTCTAGACAGATGCATGACTTAGGCTAAACAGTGGCTAGAAATCGCAAGACAGTGACCAAATAAAGTTAAGACAGAGGTTAGACTTGGCAAGGCAGAGTCTAGACAAGGCTAGACAGGCTATGTAGAGTATAGACAGAGACTAGTCTTGTTTGACAGGAATAGACATACGCTCGACAGAAGCTAGGTTAAGCTAGACAATCTAGACAGAGGCTAGAGAGATTCTAGACTTTGTTTAGGCGGAGGCTAAACATTGCTAGACAAAGGCTATACCGAGGCTAGACTTAGGCTAAACTTAAGCTAGACAGAGGCTAGACAGGAGCTAGACAGTGGCTAGAAAGTGGGTAGATTAATGCTAATCAGAGGCTAGACTTAGGCTACACAAAAGCTTGACAGATGCTTGACTTAAACTAATTTAGTCTACATATAGTCCTAACGTAGGCTAGCTTTATGCCAGACTAAACTTGAATTAGTCTAGACCTCGGCTAGATAAGCTAGATTGTTGCTAGACTGTCGTGTTTCATGATTATTTTTAATTTTCTAGGGTACCACATTATTTAAATCAGCTTTAAAATTATTACATTATATACAATCTTTTGTTTTTTCTTGGTTTTCTGGTCGCGGTTTTCTTGTCTCGTTATGTTTGTTTGGAATACCTTGCCTGCTGTTTATGGATTTTAATATTTTGGATTACTTGCGTGGGAGTGCTTCTCTTCTTTACTAATTTTAGTTCACTCGCCTGGGTCATGTAGTCTTGGTTTGTTTGTCTGTGTTTTTGTCTGTGTTTGTTAGCGTTTGCTTTCTGGGTTTGTTTCTAAGGATTTGCTTTACTGTAATTTCTTGTATTGGTTTGTTTGTCTGGATTTGATTGAATGGATTTTATTTTCTGTGTTAGCTTGAAAGTCTTTACTTGTCTGTGTTTTTGTCTAGGTCTATTTGTTCGACTTTGCTTGTCTGGGATTGGTAGGTTGGGTTTTATTCGCAGGTTTTTTCGTATTGGTTGGCTTTTCTGGATTGGCTTGTCTATATTTGCTTATTTGGGATCGATAATCTTTTACTGATTTGCTGATCTTGATTTGGTTTTCTCAATTTGCTTGTCTGTTTTTTCTTGTGTGTGTTTACTTTTCTGAGCTTTCTTGTCTAGGTTGTGGGTCTGAATTTTCATATCTAGGATATTTTGTCTTGGAGTGACTCTCTAGTTTGTTCTTTGGGTTTATTTTTTTTTACTGGATTGCATTTCTGTGTTTCTTTCTATGCGGTTGCTTGTCGGGATTTGAATGTCTGGGTTTTCTTGTCTGGGTTTGCGTTTGTGGGTTTGCTTTTATGCAATTGCTTGACTGTGTTTGCTTGTGTTTGTTTAATTTCTGTATTTGATTTATTTTTTTGTTGTTGCTTTTCTGGGTTTGCTAGTTTGGGTATGCTTGTCGAAAGTTGCTTGTTTGCATTTGCTTGTAGGTGTATTCTTATATGTTTTTTTTCAGGTTTACTTGTCTACGTTTGGTTTTCTGGTATTGCTAGTCCAGTTTTAATTGTCCTGGATTTCATTTCACACTCTTTTTGTCTGGACGCTTTTCTTTGTTTCTTTGTTTGATGTTGCTTGACTGGATTAGCGTTTCTGTGATTACTAGTTTTTGTTTGATTGTTTTTATTTGCTTGTCTGATTTTGCTTGCCTTGTCTTGATTGTGTTTATTTTGTCTATGATCCCTGTTTGAGTTTGCTTGTTTTGTGACAATCTGAGTTGTTTTTTTTTTTGGAATTACTTGTCTTGGTGTACTTGTCCGTTTTTTCTTGTATTGGATTGCCTGTCTGGGTTTGCTTGACTATGTTTCATTTTGTTGGTTTGTCTAGCTTCTGTCTATACTACACCTAGCTTCTGAATAGCCTTCATCTAGCCTATCTATGCCACTGTATAGACTTTTAATTTTTGTTTGTCTGTGTTTGTTGGTCTGTGTTTGCTTGTCTAGGTTTGCTTATGGTTTATATTTCTTGCGTGTGCATACCTTTGTTTGCCCATTTGTGTTTACTTGTGTGTGTTTGCTTGTCTGTAAAACTTGTCTTGGTTTACTTATCTGTGTTAGCTTTTCTTGCTTTGCCGCTGCGATTTTGGGTCTGTGTTTGCTTTCCAATCTATCTTGTCTGGGTTTGCTTTCTGTGTTTGCTTTCTGTGTTTGCTAATCTGTGATTGCTTGTCCATGTTTGCATGTTCTGTTTTCCTTCTCTTGGTTAATTTTAATGTTTGCTTCTCTTGTTTTCCTTGTGTTTATTTGATGTACAGTTTAAATATCTGGATTTGCTTGTCTGGCTATGTTTGTCTAGATTTAATTGTCTGGGATTGCTTGCCTGGGTTGTCTTGTCTGGTTTTGTATTGTTTGCGTTTCCGTCTTTGTTTGACTTGGTGTTATGTCTGTGTTTTTTATGGGTTTTCTTGTCTCTCAAGATCTATCTAAGACAAAGAACAGTGGCTGGACATAGTCAACCCAGAAGCTAGACTTAGGCAGAAAGAGGCTAGATTTGGTCTAGACAGAAGCTAGTCATTGTTAGAAAGAGGCTAGACAGGGCAAGGCAGGGACGAGACAAAGGCTACATTTACACGAGAGAGAGTCTAGACTTAGCCTAGACAGAGGCTAGATAAAGGCTAGACAGATGCTAGTCATAGGCTAGATAAAGGCTACAAACACGCAAACACAGACAGGCAAAAAAGAAAAAAAAAGGACAAGAAAACCCTTGAAAGCAAATCCAGGAAAGCTAACCCAAAAAAGCAAATCAAGACAAGATAACACAGATAACACAGACGAGTGAACACTTACTAGCAAACAGAAACAATCACATGCAGGCACAAAAATATAAAAAAAAAAAAAAAAACAGACAAACAAAAAATAAAAAAAAAAATAACAAAAAAAAAAAAAAAAAAAAAAAAAACAAAAAAACAAAAAAAAAAAAAAAAAAAAAATATCACAGACAAGCGAATCATTGCAAGCTATTTCACACAAATAATATTCATACAAGAGAACGCAGACAAGCAAAAAAAAAAGACAAGCAAACTTAGACACGAGCAAAAAAAAATAAAAAACTTGCAAAAGAACCCTTAAAAGCAAATATAGACAAGCAATCTAAACAAGCAATATAAACAAACATAAACAGACAAGCAAACACGGAAAATCAAACCCTGATAAGCAAGTCCAGATAAGCAAATTCAGAAAGGTGAAAACATACAAGCAAAACAAGACAAGCAAACCTATGCAAAAAACACCACAAACAAATCCATATATTCAAACCAGACAAGGAAATCAAGACATGCAAAAACCGACAAGAAAAAAAAGGAAAAAAAAAAATAGACAAGCAAATACAGACAAGCAGATTCAGAGGAGCAAACCCAGGCAAGCAAACTCAGACAAACAAATACAAACAAGCAAATTAGTCAAACAAACACAGACCAACAAATACAGATAAGTAAATTTAGAGAAGCACACAAAGACAAGCAAACACAGACAAGCAAATCTAAACAAGCTAACCCTGACAAGCAATCCCAGACAAGCAACACTGGACAAGCAAACAAAGTATATCAAACCAAAACAGGAAGTAAACCCAGACAAGATAACCCACATCAGCTAATCTACTAAAGCAAAATCAGGCAAGCAAGCACAAATCAGCTAATGCAGACATGCAATTTCAATATAAACCTATCAAGACAAGCAAACATCAACAACAAACCCAGAAATTAAATTTAGACAATGAAACGCGACAAGAAAACCCAGACAAGCAAAGCGGGAAGAGAAATCAAAACCAACCCTAGGAAATACTTACAAGCAAGCACAGACGAGCAATCCTACTCAAACGAAAACATACACGCAAACAAAGACCAGCATACCATTAAATGTAAATTTAGACAAGCAAACACTGTCATATATACACAAAACAGAAACCCATACATGCCGACCACACAAAAGCAAATCTACACAAAATAGGCAGACAAGCAAGCAATCCAAGACAATTTGTTCCAGAAAAGCATCCCAAGACACGAAAACAGAGACAAGAAAACCAAGATTAACAAAAAAAGAATATAGATAATTTAATTTTGTTTTTTCATTTAATAAAGATATTGTCCGCTTGAGTTTAGTCATAAGAAGCTACTGTCTAGCCAGAATTTAGCATGGCTAAGCGAAGTCTAAACTCGGTCTAGCCTAAGCCTAGCCTCTGTCTAGCTTAAGTCTAGCTTATGTCTTGTGTCAACTCCTACACGTCTTCTTGGATTGATTACATTCGTCAGTTCTTTCATACGTTGAATCGTCGTACTATTCTAACTATCAATTAACAAACTCAACTCCTTTTCATAATAACTATAACTTTAATATCTAAGTAAATATAATAAACATCCTATCACTCCAAGGTTCCACTCAAGACTGCCGCACGGCTAAAACATACGTCACAACACTGCATAGACAATACGTCACGACTCAGCATAAAAATACGTCATAAATACAATGGCGGGAAGAGCGTTCACTAACTATAATAGTCAAGCGCGGGAAAAGCGTTCAACAACTAATGAACATAATATTGAGTCGCAACAATTCCTAATGAACGCTCATACTCGACATATCCCCCCTCTTTCATTTCAGATTTTACTCAGGGAGTGAAATCGTCACCAGACATACAAAATTTACATCAATTACATCAAGAAGAACCCTTCAGCCATATGAATGGTCCTTATCAAAAAACATTATTTAGGTATCACTGAAAATCAAACAGATTTATGATATACTGCAATAAAATAAACAATCCATCGTACATAATTTTAAATGCAATTCAAGAGTTAAAAATTCATGTACCACAATAAAAATCAGACCATTAAAATTGAATGTCAACATTAATTTTCATTTTTCATACCAATAAAAATAATTATATTTGTATCTCAAAAATCCGGGCAAATACATCAATATCTTTAATGAAGTTGAAACTATAACTAAGTTAATCCAAATCATATCATCAAAAAGATGTATTTTTAAATAAAACCAATGGTCATCACAATAAAAACACAAAACTATCTAACATTATTACAGGTGAGAGATGCCTCACCACAATTTGAGCAGCCTTTATTTGCTCTTAAATAACACAGCTACAGATGGCGGGACATATCTTTTGTCCGTGGATTTCACAACTTTATGCTTCAACATGTTTATTATAATTATAATTATCTCTCTCTGTTCTTTTGACCCGTGGTCATAACTCATGTGAAATCTCAGTTTTGCAATACATATTTTTAAATTGTTACAAAATGAAAAACGAGTCTCATAAAAAAGAAATTCAAACAAAGCAGGAACTTCAAAGCAATCATGGCAAAAGTTCATTTTAACAGATTCATTTTTTTTAACAATACAAACAAAAGCCTCACCTCCCAACTCATGGACCTGATAACTCACCTCCTCTTGAAAATCAAAAACAAGTGCACCTTTAGAGCTGGCAGTGCTCTCTTTAACACTTTCAACATTGGTTTCCAACTTAATGTTAGAGCACTCCTGGCTCTCAAAATCTGGACAACCTTCACTCACATTACTTGGGAATTTATTTTCATTACAGCTATCTGTAACAATATGTGAATTTGAGCAGCCCTGGCTCACATTTACAGGTGATTCATTATCATTACAACTATCCGTAACAATATGAAAATTTGAGCAGCCCTGGCTCACATTTACAGGTGATTCATTATCATTACAGCTATCCGTAACAATATGAAAATCTGAGCAGCCCTTGCTCATAACAACTTGTAATACATTTTCATTGCAGATCTCTGCAGTAACATCAAAACCTGAGCACACCTGGCTCACATTATCAACTAATTCATATTCATTACCAGTACGTATCTCTGTAAAAACATCATCATTTGAGCAACCTTTGCTCACATTACACAGTGACTCATTTACATCACAATAATTATCAACAACAATTTTCTCTCCTTCCCCCACCTCAAGGATTACACTCACCTCATCAACTTCACACAAAAAATCAACTTCAGGACTTACATTATCTGATGGCTCACCATGAGATACAACAAAAATCATGTCCTCAGACATTAGAACAGGGTTCTCTTTGATTTCAATGCCGCCCGTTTCCATAACAACCAGTTTATTACATACTGTGGCGCTGGGACAATCCCCTACATACGTCCACCTAAGGTCATTTCCAATGACTTCGACCTTATTAAATTGTCGTCCCCTTTCTTCTTTACACTGGACTTCCTGGGATACACCAACTACTTCAACCTCTTTTTGACATGAATCTAAAGCTATCTCGGTACCCTTTGCCACTGGGGGTATGTCAACACGGTCAACGTTGTCCCTTTTAACGTTAGCCGACGGATCAATTAACAAATCACTGTCATTTCTATTTTAAAAAATTGAGTCGTCAGCAGAGGCAATAATATCATTTTGTTCCTCAGTATCTTTAGCCATGAACCGTGGTTGCGAGGCCGGCTCTTGCCTGGGGTCAGGATCATGAGTATGTCCACCGTTATCCACACATTTGTTTTCACTTACATTAATAGAAACTCTATTAAAATTTTTATAGGGATTCTCACAGTGAATGCTGGCAATGCCATAATATATTTCTTCCCCTTGACTCTCGTCATCGTCACTGTCGCTATAATAATATGCCTGTCTCTTTAAAATAATTTCCCGTCGTTCTGCCACTAATTTTGCCAGTCTAATTTCTCTATCACGTTTATCTAGTTCAAATTGTCTCTGTTTATCTCTCTCTATACGTTCTTCCTCTCTAGCTCTAAATTCTTCCTCTCTCTGTCTATCTATACGTTCTTTCTCTCTCTGTCTATCTATACGTTCTATTTCTCTAGCTCTAAGTTCTTCCTCTCTTTCTTCCCGTACGTGTTCTTCGAACTTAACTCTTATATATTCCTCTAGGTTCTCTCCGGTATAACAAAGTAACACTCCCACATGCCTAATTTCTTCTAAACTCCATTTCCTACTGACATATCCAGCCATATCAATGCAAACTAAGGGTGATCATACAATAAACAATAATTAGGTTTAAGGACCAATCGCAGTCTGTTTAAACTAACTCTAGCAAAATCTAAATTCTACCCAGGTAAAAAAAATGTAAATACATAAGAAAATTTATGCCAAAATCTTTTAAAACAATAAAAATCCAACTTGCCTGGTTCGTGGAAAGTCCTACAGAATTTAAATATTATTCAAAACACACACTGAGCTTAATTAAGTGTCAATGGTTCTTTACTGTCAATAGTTCTCTCACAAACTTCAAT
>CAXITT010000856.1:207731-278153 GCA_964033795.1 Lymnaea stagnalis
AGGTTCACCAATCCCGGATGAGAAGCCCCCATGTCAACTCCTACACGTCTTCTTGGATTGATTACATTCGTCAGTTCTTTCATACGTTGAATCGTCGTACTATTCTAACTATCAATTAACAAACTCAACTCCTTTTCATAATAACTATAACTTTAATATCTAAGTAAATATAATAAACATCCTATCACTCCAAGGTTCCACTCAAGACTGCCTCACGACTAAAACATACGTCACAATACTACATAGACAATACGTCACGACTCAGCATAAAAATACGTCATAAATACAATGGCGGGAAGAGCGTTCACTAACTATAATAGTCAAGCGCGGGAAAAGCGTTCAACAACTAATGAACATAATATTGAGTCGCAACAATTCCTAATGAACGCTCATACTCGACATCTTGCCTCTTTTTAGCCTGAGTATAGCCTCTATCTATCCCTGTGTAGCCTCTGTCTAGACCTGTCTCGACCAAGTCTAGCCTCTGTCCAGCCACTGCTCATTAGAGAGTGTTAAAAAGTGACAAATAGAAATGATCAAAAGAGTCCATTAGAGTGTGCCAAAGAGTCTATTTGATAGTGTCAAAAGAGTCAAAAATAGATTGTCATGGGAGTTCATTAATCAGTGTCAAAATAGTCCATTAGAAAATGTCAAAAGAGTCTTTTAGAGGGTATCAAAACGGTCGATTAGAGAATGTTAAATGAGTCCATTAGAGAGTGTCAAAAGAGTCAACAAACGAGTGTTAAAAAATGTCCCTCTTAAGAATTCTTTAGATTGTCTCAAAAGCGTCCAATGGAGAGTGTCATGTGAATCCATCAGAGTATGCCAAAAGGGTCCTAGTTTGCGCACCTATACTAATTTTTGGTCGCCTTCAGCACCTTTCAGCATATTTCAGCAACTTTCAAAACTCGACGCATCTCTCCGCACATTTCCGAAACTCTCCGCATCTTTATGCACCTTTCTGCATCTATCCGCAACTTTACGCACTTTCGGCATCTCGCCGTAGTTCTCCGCATATTCCCGCTAATTCTCGCAGCTCTCCGAACACTTCCACATTTATCCTACTATTTTTGCAATTCTACGCAACTTTCCGCATTTCTCCGCAGTTCACTGCAAATTCTTGCACATTTCAACAGACTTCCAAACATTTTCGCATATTTCTACACATGATCATCATCATCATCATCAACATCATCATCTTCATCATCATCATCCTCATTATCATCATCATTACCATTATAATCATTATAATCATCATCATTATCATCATCATCATCATCATCAACATCATCATCATCAACATCATCCTCTTCATCATCATCAACACCCTCCTCATCATCATCATTATCATAATAATAATCATCATCATAATAATCATAATAATAATC
Organism: Lymnaea stagnalis; assembly: GCA_964033795.1. NCBI lineage: Eukaryota > Metazoa > Mollusca > Gastropoda > Lymnaeidae > Lymnaea > Lymnaea stagnalis. The sequence goes on from CAXITT010000856.1 coordinate 209,120, forward strand.
ATCATCATTATTATCATCATCATCATCAAATTCATCATCGTCATTATCGTCGTATCCGGAAATTTGATCGAAAGAAATGTCGTCGACGGTAAATTGGTGGACGGTAATATGATCGAACGGAAATTTAATCGAAACTTTTTTTCAATTTTTACGTTACAAATTTGCATCAAATTTCTTTTGGAACGAATTATTTTGTTTTACTAAATGGTATGGTGTGTTCAAAAAGAAATTTGACGAAAATTTTAACGCGCAAACTGAAAAAAAGATTCGACCAAATTTCCGTTCGATCAAATTACCGTCGATCAATTTACCGTCGACGAAATTTATTTCGATCAAATTTCCGGTAACCCATTATCATCATAATCATTAAAGTTTCTTAAAGTTTCTAACAGTTTCTACAATTTTCTAGAAATTTCTAATATGTTCTAAAATTTTCCAAACTTTTCTAAAACTTTCTAAAACTGTCTAAAAACTCCTAAAATCTTGTAAAAGTTCAACATCATCATCATCATCAGCAGCAGCAGTATCAGCATCATTATTATCATTATCCACTTCAATTTTCTAAAACTTTTAAAAAGTTTCTAAAACTTTCTAAAAGTTTCTAAATAATTCTAAATATTTCTAAACATTTCTTGAAGTTTTTAAAATGTTTGAAAAGTTTCTTTGACACTTTTAATACTCTTTACTGAACTTTTTTACACACTCTGGTCGACTCTTTTGACACTCTCTAGTGGACGCTTTTGTCACTTTCTAGTTGACTCTTTTGATACTCTCTAATGCACTCTTTTCACACTCTCGTAAACTCTTTGACACACTCTAATGGAATATTTTAACACTGTTAAATGGACTCTTTTGACACTCTTCATTTGACACTTTTGACTCTCTCTAGTGGACCCTTTTGACAATCTCTAATGGACTCTTTTTAACACACATTTTAATGGACTCTTTTTAACACTCTCTAATAGAGTCATTTAAAACTCATTAGTGGACTCTTTTGACACTCTCTAAAGGACCCGTTTGACACCCTCTGATGGACTCTTTCGAAACTCTATAATAAACACTTTTGACATATTTTAAAGGACCCTTTTTGTAAACTCTAACGGTCTCGTTTGACACCCTCCAGTGGATTCTTTTCGCCCTTTCATTTATACTTTCTAAAACCCTCTAATGGACTCCTTTGACACCCTCTAGTGGAGTCTTTTAAAATTTTCTAATAGACTCTTTTGACATTCTAATGGATGCATTTGTCATTCTGTCTGTCCAGCACCTTTCTAACCCTGTCTAGCATCTGTCTTGACAAGTCTAGACTCTGTTTATCCCTGTCTAACTTCTGTCTAGCCCCATCTAAAAATTTCTAGCTTTTGAATAGAATGAGTATAGCCTCTGTCTAGCCTCCTTCTAGGCTCCGTCTAGCAATGTGTATTCTCTATTTAGCCTACGCCTTGCATCTGTTTAGCCTTTGTCTAGCCCCATCTAATCTCTTTTTAGCTCTGTTTAGCTTTTGTCTAAACTAAGTCTAGCCTCTTGCTAGCCTCTTTCTAGCCCCGTAAGCCTCGGTCAAGCAATGTCTAGCCTCTAATCTAGCATATGTTTAGCCTTTGTCTAGGATCTCTCTAGCCTATCAATACCCTGTCTAGACTTTCTAGCATCTTTCAAGCTTAAGTCTCGGCTAATTTTTTTCTCCTATCTAGCCTTTGTTTAGCATCTGTCTAGACCAAGTCTAGCATCCGTCTAAACCCTGTCTAGCCCCTGTCTAGACCCTATATAGCCTTTGCCTTGGCCCCATAATGTCTAGCCTATATCAAGACTATGACAACCCTCTGTCTAGCCTTTATGTAACCACTGTCTTACATAAGATTTCCATCTGCCTAGCCTCTGCTAGCATGTCTAGCAATATCTAACCTTAAACTAGCATATATCCTAAGCCTAGCCAATGTCTAGTCATTAACTAGCCTTTCTAGCCAGTGTCTTTTTCTGTCAAACCCCTGTCTAGCCTCTGTCTAGCCCTGTCTAGCCCTGTCTAGCCCTGTCTAGCCTTGGTCTAGCTAATTGCTAGCTCAGCAAATCCCTATCTTGCTCCTAGACAAGGCCTAGACTCTAGACAAGGTCTATCCTCAGTCGAGCCTCAGTCTAAATTTTGCTAGCTTCTGTTTATCCAAATGGACCAAACGATTCAATTAGAGAGTGTCAAAAGAGTCAAATATAGAGAATCAAAACATTCCATTATAGAGTTTTAAAAAAGGTCAGTTATAGGTAGGTGGGTAGGTAGGTATGTACGTAGGTATGTATGTATGTAGGTAGGTAGGTAGGTAGGTAGGTAGCTAGGTAGGTTGGTAAGTAGGTAGGTTAGAATTAGGGTTAAGATTAGGGTTATTGTTCGGGTTAGGTAGGTAGGTAGGTCGTTAGGTAAGTAGTTAGGTGGGTAGGTAGGTAGGTATGTAGCTAGGTAGTTAGGTAGGTAGGTAGGTAGGTTAGGGTTAGGGTTAGTGTTAAGGTTAGGGTTAGGCTTAGGGTTAGGGTTACGGTTAGGGTTAGGCTTAGGGTTAGGCTCTGGGGTTAGGGTTAGGGTTACGTTTAGGGTAAGGGTTAGGGTTTGAGTAGATAGGTAGGTAGGTAGGTAGGTCGATATGTCTGTAGGAAGGTATGTAGGTAGGTATGTAGGTATGTAGGTAGATAGGTAGGTAGTTAGGTAGGTAGGTAGGTATGTAGGTTAGGGTTAGGATTAGGGTTACGGTTAGGCTTAGGTTTAGGCTTAGGATAAGGGTTAGGATTATGTTTAGGGTAAGGGTTAGGGTTAAGGTAGATAGTTAGATAGGTAAGGTGGTAGGTAGGTAGGTAGTTAGGTAGGTACGTAGGTATGTTGGGAGATAGGTTGGGGTTAGGGTTAGGGTTGGGCTTAGCGATAGGCTTAGGGTTAGGCTTAAGTTTAGGGTTAGGGATTTGTTTAGGGTAAGGTTAGGGTTAGGGTTAGGGTAGGTAGGTAGATAGGTAGGTAAGGTGGTAGGTAGGTAGTTAGTTAGGTATGTAGGTAAGTATTTAGGTAGGTAGGGTTGGGTTAGGTTTAGGGTTAAGTTTTTGATTAGGGTTAGGGTTAGTGTAAGGCTTAGTGTTAGGCTTAGGTTTAGGGTTAGAGTTAGGTTTAGTGTAAGAATTAGGGTTAGGGTAGGTAGGTAGGTAGTAAGTAGGTAAGGTGGTAGGTAGATAGGTAGTTTAGGTAGTTAGTTTTGGTAGGTAGGTAGGTAGATAGATAGGAAGTTAGGTATGTAGATAGGTAAGTAGGTAGGTATGTAAGTTGGTTGGTAGGTGGGTAAGGTGGTAGGTAGTTAGGTAGGTAGGTAAGTAGGTAGGTAGGTAGGTTATGGTTATGGTTAGGGTTAGGGTTAGGTTGAGGGTTAGGGTTAGGGTTAGGCTTAGGTTTAGGCTTAATGTTAGGGTTTGGAAAGGTAGGTAGGTAGGTAGGTATGTAAGTAAGTATTAAGATAGGTAGGTAGGTAGCCAGGTAGGTAGATAAGTAGGTAGTTAAAAAGGTACGTAGATATGTAGGTAGGTAGGTTGGGATTAGGGTTAGGGTTAGGGTTAGGCCTAGGGTTTGGGTTAGGGTTAGGGTTAGGTTTAGGCTTAGGGTTAGGCTTAATGTTAGGGTTAGGGTTAGTTTTAGGGTAAGGGTTAGGGTTAAGGTAGGTAGGTAGATAGGTAGGTTTGTAGGTAAGGTAGTAGGTAGTTAGGTAGTTAGGTAGGTAGGTAGGTAGGTAAGTTAGGGTTAGAGTTAGGCTTAGGGTTAGGGTTAGTATTAGGGTTATTTTAGGGTAAGGGTTAGGGTTTTGGTAGTTAGATAGGTAGTAAGGTAAGGTGGTAGTTAGTTAGGTAGTTATGTAGATAGGTAGGTAGGTTGGGGTTAGGGTTAGGTTAGGTTTAGGTTTAGGGTTAGGGTTAGGGTTAGGCTTAGGGTTAGGCTTAGGTTTAGGTTTAGGGTAAGGGTTAGGGTTAGGTTAGATAGGTAGGTAGGTAGGTAGGTTAGGGTTAGGGTTTGGCATAGGGTTAGGCATAGGGTTAGGCATAGGGTTAGGGTTAGAGTAGGTAGGAAGGTAGTTAGGTAGGTAGGTAGGTCAATAGGTCGGTAGTAGGTATTTAGGTAGGTATGTAGGTATGTAGGTATGTAGGTAGGTTAGGGTTAGGCTTAGGGTTAGGGTTAGGCTTAGGTTTTGGGTTAATATTCGGGTTATGTTTAGGGTACTGGTTAGTGTTACGGTAGGTAGGTAAGGTTGTATGTAGGTAGGTAGGTAAGGTGGTAGGTAGGTAGGTAGTTAGGTAATTAGATAGGTAGGTAAGTTAGGTTTAGAGTTAGAGTTAGGGTTAGGCTTAGGGTTAGGCTTAGGGTTAGGGTATATAGGTATGTAGTGAGGTCAGGTGGAAGTTACGTAGGTATGTAGGTAGGTTGGGGTTAGGGATAGGGTTTGGGTTAGGGTTAGGCTTAGGGTTAGGCTTAAGTTTAGGGTTAGCGATTTGTTTAGGGTAAGGTTAGTGTTAATATTAGGGTTGGTAGGTAGATAGGTAGATAAGTAGGTAGGTAGGTAAGGTGGTAGGTAGGTAGGAAGTTAGGTATGTAGGTAAGTAGATAGGTAGGTAGGTTGGGGTTAGGTTTAGGGTTAATGTTATACTTAGGGTTAGGGTTAGGGTTATTGTAAGGCTTAGGGTTAGGCTTAGGTTTAGGGTTAGGGTTAGGTTTAGTGTAAGGGTTAGAGTTAGGGTAGGTAGGTAGGTAATAAGTAGGTAAGGTGGTAGGTAGATAGATAGTTAGGTAGGTAGGTAGGTAAGGTGGTAGGTAGTTAGGTAGGTAGGTAAGTAGTTAGGTAGGTAGGTTATGGTTATGGTTAGGGTTAGGGTTAGTGTTAGGTTGAGGGTTAGGGTTAGGGTTAGGCTTATGTTTAGGATTAATGTTAGGGTTTGGAAAGGTAGGTAGGTAGGTAGGTAGGTATGTAAGTAAATATTAAGAATTGTAAGTATGTAGCTAGGTAGGTAGATAAGTAGGTAGTTAAGTAGGTACGTAGGTATGTAGGTAGGTAGGTTGGGGTTAGGGTTATGGTTAGGCTTAGGGGTAGGGTTAAGGTTAGGGTTAGGCTTAGGGTTAGGCTTAAGGTTAGGGTTAGGGTTAGTTTTAGGGTAAGGGTTAGGGTTAGTGTTAGGGTAGGTAGGTAGATAGGGAGGTTGGTAGGTAAGGTAGTAGGTAGTTAGGTAGTTAGGTAGTTAGGTAGTTAGGTAGGTAGGTAGGTAGGTAGGTAGGTAGGTAGGTAGGTAGGTAGGTAGGTATGTAAGTAAGTAGTAAGGTAGGTAGGTAGATAAGTAGGTAGGTAGGTATGAAGGTAGGTAAGTTAGCATTAGTGTTAGGCTAGGGTTAGTGTTAGTATTAGGGTTATTTTAGGGTAATTGTTAGGGTTTGGGTAGTTAGGTAGGTAGGTAAAGTAAGGTGGTAGTTAGTTAGATAGTTATGTAGGTAGGTATGTAGGTTGGGGTTAGGGTTAGGTTAGGTTTAGGTTTAGGGTTAGGGTTAGGCTTAGGGTTAGGCTTAGGTTTAAGTTTAGGTTGAGGGTTAGGGTTAGGATAGATAGGTATGTAGGTAGAAGGTTAGGGTTTTGGTTGGGGTTAGGCATAGGGTTAGGGTTAGGATGTAGGGAGGTAAGGTGGAAGTTACGTAGGTATGTAGGTTAGGGTTAGGCTTAGGGTTAGGGTTATGCTTAGGGTGAGGCTTAGCATTAGGCTTAAGTTTAGGGTTAGGGATTTGTTTAGGGTAAGGTTAGGGTTAGGGTAGGTAGGTAGATAGGTAGGTAGGTAGGTAAGGTGGCAGGTAAGTAAGTAGTTAGGTAGGTGGGTATGGGTTAGGTTTAGGGTTAAGGTTATGCTTAGGGTTAGGTTTAGTGTAAGGCTTAGGTTAGGCTTAGATTTAGGGTTAGGGCTAGGTTTAGTGTAAGGGTTAGGGTTAGGGTAGGATGGTAGGTAGTAAGTAGGTAAGGTAGTAGGTAGATAGGTAGTTAGGTATGTAGGTAGGTAGGTATGTATGTAGGTTGGTAGGTAGGTGGGTAAGGTGGTAGGTAGTTAGGTAGGTAGGTAAGTAGGTAAGTAGGTAGGTTATGGTTAGGGTTAGGTTGAGGGTTAGGGTTAGGGTTTGGAAAGGTAGGTAGTATGTAGGTATGTAAGTAAGTATTAAGATAGGTAGGTAGGTAGCTAGGTAGGTAGCTAGGTAGGTAGATAAGTAGGTAGTTAAGTAGGTACGTAGGTATGTAGGTAGGTAGTTTGGGGTTATGGTTAGGGTTAGGGTTAGGCTTAGGGTTAGGCTAAGGGTTAGGCTTAGGCTTAGGGTTAGGCTTAAGGTTAGGGTTAGGGTAAGTTTTAGGGTAAGGGTTAGGGTTAGGTTAGGTAGGTAGATAGGTAGGTTGGTAGGTAAGGTAGTAGGTAGTTAGGTAGCTAGGTAGTGAGGTAGTTAGGTAGATAGGTAAGTAGGTAGGTAGGTATGTAAGTAAGTAGTAAGGAAGGTACGTAGGTAGCTAGGTAGGTAGATAAGTAGGTAGGTAGATAGGTAGTTAGGTAAGTTAGGGTTTGTGTTAGGCTTAGGGTTAGGGTTAGTATTAGGATTATTTTATGGTAAGTGTTAGGGTTAGGATAGTTAGGTAGGTAGGTAAGGTAAGGTGGTAGATAGTTAGATAGTCATGTAGGTAGGTAGGTAGGTTGGGGTTTGGTTAGGTCAAGTTTAGGTTTAGGGTTAGGGTTAGGCTTAGGGTTAAGCTTAGGTTTAGGTTTAGGGTAAGGGTTAGGGTTATGGTAGATAGGTAGGTAGTTAGGTAGGTTAGGGTTAGGCATAGGGTTAGGGTTAGGGTTAGAGTAGGTAGCTAGGTATGTAGGTAGGTAGGTAGGTCAATAGGTCGGTAGTAGGTATGTAGGTAGGTATATAGGTATGTAGGTAGGTAGGTTTAGGCTTAGGGTTAGGGTATATAGGTATGTAGGGAGGTAAGGTGGAAGTTACGTAGGTATGTAGGTATGTTGGGGTTAGGGTTTATGTTAGGTAGTAGGTAGGTAAGGTGGAAGTTAGGTAGGTAGTTATGTAGGTAGGTATTCAGGTAGTTATGTAGGTACGTAGGTATGTAGGTAGGTAGGTGAAGTTAGGGTTAGGGTTAGGGTTAGTCTTAGGGTTATGGTTAGGCTTAGGGTTAGGCTTAATGTTAGGGTTAGGGTTAGGGTTTGTCTAAGGGTTAGGGTTAGGTTTAGGGTTATGGTAGGTAGGTAGATAGGTAAGGTGGTAGGTAGGTAGGTATTTAGGTAGGTAAATAAGTAGGTAGGTAAGTAGGTAGGTAGTTAGGTTGGGGTTTGGGTTAGGGTTAGGGTAAGGGTTAGGCTTAGGGTTAGGCTTAGGGTTAGGCTTAGGGTTAGGCTTATGGTTAGGCTTAGGGTTAGGCTTAGCTTAAGGGTTAGGGTTAGGGTAAGGGTTAGGGTTAGGGTTAGGGTAGGTAGGTAGGTAGTAGGTAGGTAAGATGGTAGGTATATAGTTAGGGTTAGTGTTAGGATTAGGGTTAGGTAGGTAGGTAGGGAGGTAGGTAGGTAGGTAAGGTGGTAGTTAGTTAAGTAGTTAGGTAGGTAGGTGGGTAGGTAGGTAGGTTGGGGTTAGGGTTATGGTTAGGCTTAAGGTTAGGTTTAGGGTAAGGGTTAGAGTTAGAGTTAGTGTAGGTAGGTAGGTAGTTAGTAGGTAGGTAATGTGGTTAGAGGTTAGGGTTAGTTTTAGGGTAAGGGTTAGGGTTAGGGTATGTAGGAAGATAGGTAGGCTGGTAGGTAAGGTTGTAGGTAGTAGGTAGTTAGGTAGTGAGGTAGTTAGGTAGATAGGTAAGTAGGTAGGTAGGTATGTAAGTAAGTAGTAAGGAAGGTAGGTAGGTAGCTAGGTAGGTAGATAAGTATGTAGGTAGATAGGTAGGTAGGTAAGTTAGGGTTTGTGTTAGGCTTAGGGTTAGGGTTAGTATTAGGATTATTTTAGGGTAAGGGTTAGGGTTAGGATAGTTAGGTAGGTAGGTAAGGTAAGGTGGTGGATAGTTAGATAGTCATGTAGGTAGTTAGGTAGGTTGGGGTTTGGTTAGTTAAGGTTTAGGTTTAGGGTAAGAGTTAGGCTTAGGGTTAGGTTTAGGTTTAGGTTTAGGGTAAGGGTAAGGGTTAGGGTTATGGTAGATAGGTAGGTAGGTATGTAGGTTAGGGTTAGGGTTAGGCATAGGGTTAGGGTTAGGGTTAGAGTAGGTAGTTAGGTAGGTAGGTAGGTAGGTAGGTCAATAGGTCGGTAGTAGGTATGTAGGTAGGTATGTAGGTATGTATGTAGGTAGGTAGGTAGGTATGTAGGTAGGTAGGTAGGTAGGTAGGTAGGTTAGGATTAGGCTTAGGGTTTGGGTTAGGCTTAGGTTTAGGCTTAGGGTTAGTGTTAGGGTTATGTTTAGGGTACTGGTTAGGTTTAAGGTAGGTAGCTTGGTAGGTAAGGTGGTAGGTAGCTAGGTAGTTAGGTAGATAGGTAAGAAGCTAGGTAGGTAGTTAGGTAAGTTAGGGTTAGGGTTAGAGTTAGAGTTAGGGTTAGGCTTAGGTTTAGGCTTAGGGTTAAGATATATAGGTATGTAGGAGGTACGGTGGAAGTTACGTAGTTATGTAGGTAGGTTGGGGTTAGGGTTAGGGTTAGGTAGTAGGTAGGTAAGGTGGAAGTTAGGTAGGTAGTTATGTAGGTAGGTAGTCAGGTAGTTAGGTAGGTACGTAGGTATGTAGGTAGGTAGGTTGGGGTGAGGGTTAGGGTTAGGGTTAGTCTCAGGGTTATGGTTAGGCTTAGGGTTAGGCTTAATGTTAGGGTTAGGGTTTGTCTAAGGGTTAGGGTTAGGTTTAGGGTTAGAGTTAGTGTAGGTAGGTAGGTAGTTAGTAGGTAGGTAATTTGGTTAGAGGTAGAGTAGGTAGGTAGGTAGTAGATAGTTAAGGTTGTAGGTAGGTAGTCAGGGTTAAGGTTAGGATTATGGTTAAGTAGGTAGAACAGTAGGTAGGTAGGTAAGTAGGTAGGTAAATAGGTAAGTAGGTAGGTAAATAGGTAGGTATGTAGGTAGGCAAGTAGGTGGGTAGGTAGGTTGGGGTTAGGGTAGGTAGGTAGGTTATGGTTAGGCTTAGGGTTAGGCTTAAGGTTAGGGATAGGGTTAGGTTTAGGGTAAGGATTAAGGTTAGGGTTAGGGTTAGGGTCAGGGTTAGGGTAGGTAGTTAGTAGTTAGGTAAGGTGGTAGGTAGATTAGGCTTAGGTTAGGCTTGGGGTTAGGGTTAAGCTTAGGGTAAGGGTAGGTAGGTAGTTAGTAGGTATGTAAGGTATGTAAGGTTGTTATGGTTAGGATTAGGGTTAGGTTGGTAGGTAAGTAGGTAGGTAGGTAGTTAGGAAGGTAGGTATGTAGGTAGATAGTTAGGTAGGTAAGTAAGTTGATAGGTAAGTATGTAGTTAGGTAGGTAGGTAAGTAGGTAGGTAGGTTGGGGTTAGGGTTAGGGTTAGGCTTAGGGTTAGGTTTAGGGTTAGGTTAGGGTAAGGGTTAGAGTTAGGGTAGGTAGATAGGTAGTAGGTAGGAAAGGTGGTATTTAGGTAGGTAGATATGTTAATAGGTAGGTAGGTAGTTAGGTAGGTACGTAAGTTAGGTAGGTAGGTAGGTTGGGGTAAGGGTTAGGGTTAGGGTTAGGCTTAGGGTTAGGCTTAAGGTTAGGGTGAGGGCTTTGTTTAGGTAAGGGTTAGGGTTAGTGTTAGTGTTAGGGTAGGTAGGTAGATAGGTAAAATGGTAGGTAGGTGAGTAGGTAAGTAGGAAGGTTGGGGTTATGCTTAGGGTTAGGGTTAGGGTTAGGCTTAGGCTTAGGGTTAGGCTTAGGGTTTGGGTTAGGGTTAGGTTTAGGGTAGGTCGGTAGGTAGTAGGTAGGTATGGATTTAGGTAGGTAGTTAGGGTTATGGTTAGGATTAGGGTTAGGTAGGTAGGTAGGTAGGTATGTAGGTTGGGGTCAGGGTTAGGATTAGGGTTAGGCTTAAGTTTAGGCTTAAGGTTAGGATTAAGCTTAATGGTTAGGGTTAGGGTTTGGGTTAGATTTAGGGTAAGGGTAGGTAGGTAGTTAGTAGGTAGGTAAGGTGGTTCGGGTTAGAGTAGGTAGGTAGGTAGTAGGTAGGTAAGGTGGTACGTAGGTAGTTAGGGTTAGGGTTAGGATTGGGATTAGGGTTAGGTAGGTAGGTAGGTAAGTAGCTAGGTAGGTAGATAGGTAAGTAGGTAGGTAGGTAAGTAGGTAGGTATGTAGGTAAGTTAGGGTTAGAGCTAGGGTTAGGCTTAATGTTAGGCTTAGGGTTAGGGTTAGGGTATATAGGTAGGTAGGGAGGTAAGGTGGTAGTTAAGTTGGTAGTTAGGAAGTTACGTGGGTATGTAGGTAGGTTGGGGTTTCGGTTAGGGTTTGGGTTAGGGTTAGGCTTAGTGTTAGGAGTAGGCTTAGGATTAGGCTTCAGGTTAGCGTTAGAGGTAGGCTTAGGGTTAGGCTAAGGGTTAGGGTTAGGGTTAAGGTTAGGGTTAGGGTAAGGGTAAGGGTAAGGGTTAGGATTAGGGTAGGTAGGTAGCTAGTAGGTAGGTAAGGTGGTAGGAAGGTAGTTAGGGTTAGTGTTAAGATTAGGGTTAGTTAGGTAGGTAGGTAGGTAAGGTGGTAGTTAGTAGTTAGATAGGTAGGTGGGTAGGTAGGTAGGTTTGGGTTAGGGTTAGGCTTAAGATTAGGGTTAGGGTTAGGTTTAGGGTAAGGGTTATGTTGAGGGTTAGGGTAGGTAGGTGGGTAGTTAGTAGGTAGGAAAAGTTGTTAGAGTTAGGGTAGGTAGGTAGTAGGTAGTTAAGGTGGTAGGTTAGGGTTAGGGTTACGGTTAGGTAGGTAGGTAGGTAAGTAGCTAGGTAGGTACGTAGGTATGTAGGTAGATGGGTTGGGTTTAGGGTTAGGGTTAGGTTTAGGCTTAGGGTTAGGGCTAGGGTTAGGCTTAAGGTTAGGGCTAGGGTTAGGGTTAGGGTTAAGTTTAGAGTAAGGGTTAGGGTAAGGGTTAGGGTAGGTAGGTAGGTAGTAAGGTGGTAGGTAGGTAGGTAGTAAGGTAGTTAGGTAGGTAGGTAGGTAGGTATTTAAGTAAGTAGTAGGGTAGGTAGGTAGGTGGGTAGGTAGCTAAGTAGGTACGTAAGTAGGTAGGTAGGTAGATAAGGTTGTAGTTAGTTAGGTAGTTAGGTAGGTAGGTAGGTAGTTAGGTAGGTTGGGGTTAGGGTTAGATTTAGGGTTAGGATTAGGTTTAGGTTTAGGTTTAGGTTTAGGGTTAGGCTTAGGGTTAGGGTTAGGCTTAGGGTTAGGTTTAGAGTGTCGGTTAAGGTAAGTGTAAGGGTTAGGATAGGTAGGTAGATAGGTAGGCAGGTAGGTAAGGTGGTAGGTAGTTAGGTAGGTAGGAAAGTAGGTAGGTAGGTATGTTGGGGTTAGTGTTAGTGTTAAGATTATGCTTAGGGCTAGGGTTAGGGTTAGTATTTGGCTTAGGGTTAGGCTTAGGTTTAGGGTTAGTGTTAGGTTAAGGGTAAGGGTTAGGGTTAGGGTAGCTAGGTTTTTAGTAGGTAGGTAAGGTGGTTAGTAGGTAGGTAGTTAGGTAGGTAGGTAGGCAGGTAGGATGGTAGGTATTTAGGTAGGTTTGTAAGTAAGTAGTAAGGTAGGTAGGTAGGTAGGTATGTAAGTAGGTAGGTAGATAAGGTTGTAGTTAGTTAGGTAGTTAGTTAGGTAGTTAGGTAGATAGGTAGGTTGGGTTTAGGCTTAGGTTTTTGGTTAGGGTTAGGCTTAGGGTTAGGGTAAGATTAGGGTAAGGGTAAGTTTTTGGGTTAGGGTAAGGGTTAGGGTTATTTTAGGTAGGTAGATAGGTAGGTAGGTAGGTAAGGTGGTACGTAGATAGCTAGTTAGGTAGGTAGGTAAGTAGGTATTTAGGTAGGTTGGGGTTAGTGTTAGGTTTAAGATTATGCTTAGGGTTAGGGTTAGAGTTAGTGTTAGGCTTAATGTTAGGCTTAGGTTTAGGGTTATGATTAGGTTTAGGGTAAGTGTTAGGATAGGTAGGTAGGTAAGTTGGTTGGTAGGTAGGTAGTTAGGTAGGTAGGTAGGTAGGTAGGATGATAGATATGTAGGTAGGTATGTAGGTAGGTAGGTAGGTAGGTAGGAATGTAGGTAGGTAGGTATGTAGATAGGTGCGTAGGTAGGTAGGTAGATTGGTAGGAAGGTAGGTTAGAGTTAGGGTTAGGGTTAGGTTGGAAGGTAGGTAGGTAGATCGGTAGGTAAGTAGTTAGGTAGGTAGGTAGCTAGGTATATAGCTAGATTGATAGGTAGGTAGGTAGGTAGGTTAGGCTTAGGGTTAGTGTTAAGGATAGGGTCATTGTTAGGGTTAGGGTAAGGTATATGTTTAGGGTAAGGGTTAGGGTTAAGGTAGGTAGGTAGTTAGGTAGGTACGTAGGTATGTAGGTAGGTTACTTGGTGTTAGGGTTAGGTTTAGGCTGAGGGTTAGGTTTAGGGTTAGGCTTTGGGTTAGGCTTAAGGCTAGGGTTAGGTTAAAGGTAAGGGTTAGGGTTCGGGTTAGGGTAGGTAGGTAGGTAGTTAGTAGGATGGTAAGGTTGTAGGTATATAGGTAGTTAGGTAGTTAGGTAGTTAGGTAGGTAGGTAGGTAGGTATGTAAATAAGTAGTAAGATATGTAGGTAGGTAGTTAGGTAGCTAGATAGGTAGGTAAGTAGTTAGGTAGGTAGATAGGTAAATTAGGGTTAGCTTTAGGGTTAGGGTTAAGGTTAGGGTTAGGTTAAGGGTTAGGCTTATGGTTAGGGTTAGGTTTAGGGTTATGTTTCCGGTAAGGGTTAGGGTTAGGGTTAGGGTTAGAGTTAGGCTTAGGGTTAGGGTTAGGCTTAGGGTTAGGCTTATGTTTAGGGTTAGGGTTAGGGTAGGTACGCAGGTAGTAGGTAGGTAAGGTGGTAGGTAGGTGGTTAGTGTTAAGATTAGGTTTAGGTAGGTTTGTAGTTAGCTAGGTAAGGTGGTAAATTGTTAAGTAATTAGGTAGGTAGGTGGGTAGGTAGGTAGGTTTGGGTTAGGGTTAGGCTTAGGGTTAGGTTTAGGGTAAGGGTTAGGTAGAAGGTTAAGGTAGGTAGGTAGGTAGTTAGTAGGTAGGAAAAGTGGTTAGAGTTAGGATAGGTAGGTAGTAGGTAGTTAAGGTGGTAGGTTAAGGTTAGGGTTACGGTTAGGTAGGTAGGTAGGTAAGTAGATAGGTAGGTACGTAGGTATGTAGGTAGATGGGTTGGGTTTAGGATTAGGGTTAGGTTTAGGTTTAGGCTTAGGGTTAGGGCTAGGATTAGGGTTAGAGTAAGCGTTTAGAGTAAGCGTTAGGGTTAGGGCTAGGATAGGTAGGTAGGTAGTTACTAGGTAGGTAAGGTTGTAGGTAGGTAGTAAGGTAGTTAGCTAGGTAAGTCGGTAGGTATGTAAGTAAGTAGTAAGGTGGATAGGTAGGTGAGTAGGTAGCTAGGTAGGTAGGTAAGTAGGTAGGTAGGTAGATAAGGTTGTAGTTAGTTAGGTAGTTAGGTAGGTAGGTAGGTAATTGGGTAGGTTGGGGTTAGGGTTAGATTTAGGGTTAGAATTAGGTTTAGGTTTAGGTTTAGGTTTAGGGTTAGGCGAAGGGTTAGGGCTAGGCTTAGGGTTAGGTTTAGACTGTGGGTTAAGGTACGTGTAAGGGTTAGGATAGATAGGTAGATAGGTAGGCAGGTAGGTAAGGTGCTAGGTAGTTAGGTAGGTAGGAAAGTAGGTAGGTAGGTAAGTTTGGGTTAGTGTTAGTTTTAAGCTTATGCTTAGGGCTAGTGTTAGGGTTAGTGTTTGGCTTAAGGTTAGTGTTAGGTTTAGGGTAAGGATTAGGGTTAGGGTAGCTAGGTAGTTAGTAGGTAGGTAAGGTGGTTGATAGGTAGGTAGTTAGGTAGGTAGGTAGGCAGGTAGGATGGTAGGTATTTAGGTAGGTTTGTTAGTAAGTAGTAAGGTAGGTAGGTAGGTAGGTAAGTAGGTAGGTAGGTAGATAAGGTTGTAGTTATTTAGGTAGTTAGTTAGGTAGTTAGTTAGGTAGGAAGGTTGGGTTTAGGGTTAGGGTTAGGGTTAGGCTTAGGGTTAGGGTTAGTTTTTGGGTTAGGGTAAGGGTTAGGGTAAGTTTTTGGGTTAGGGTAAGTGTTAGGGTTAGGTTAGGTAGGTAGATAGGTAGGTAGGTAGGTAAGGTTGTACTTAGATAGGTAGTTAGGTAGGTAGGTAGGTAAGTAGGTAGTTAGGTATGTTGGGGTTAGTGTTAGGGTTAGGATTATGCTTAGGGTTAGGGTTAGGGTTAGTGTTAGGCTTAATGTTAGGCTTAGGTTTAGGGTTATGGTTAGGTTTAGGATAAGTGTTAGGGTAGGTAGGTAGGTAAGGTGGTTGGTAGTTAGGTAGTTAGGTTGGTAGGTAGGATGATAGGTATGTAGGTAGGTAGGTAGGTAGGTAGGTAGGTAGGAATGTAGGTCGGTATGTTTGTAGATAGGTAGGTAGGTAGGTAAGTAGGTTGGTAGGAAGGTAGTTTAGAGTTAGGGTTAGTGTTAGGGTTAGGTAGGTATGTAGGTAGATCGGTAGGTAAGTAGTTAGGTAGGTAGGTAGCTAGGTATATAGCTAGGTTGATAGGTAGGTAGGTAGGTAGGTTAGGGTTAGGCAAAGTGTTAGGGATAGGATTATTGTTAGGGTTAGGGTAAGGTATATGTTTAGGGTAAGGGTTAGGGTTAAGGTAGGTAGGTAGGTAGGTAGTTAGGTAGGTACGTAGGTATGTAGGTAGGTTACTTGGGGTTAGGGTTAGGTTTAGGCTGAGGGTTAGGGTTAGGGTTAGGCTTAGAGTTAGGCTTAAGGTTAGGGTTAGGGTTATTTTTAGGGTAAGGGTTAGAGTTAGGGTTAGGGTAGGTAGGTAGGTAGTTAGAAGGTTTGTAAGGTGATAGGTAGGTCGGTAGTTAGCTAGGTAGGTAGGTAGGTATGTAAGTAAGTAGTAAGGTAGGTAGGTAGTTAGGTAGGTAGCTATGTAGGTAGGTAAGTAGGTAGGTAGGTAGTATGGTGATTTGTCTTTTAATATATTAGTAAGGAGCATCTCTCGTATGAGATCTCCTCTTGGCTCTCTGTCAAGGGGTACGTTATTTGAGCCAAACTACCACACAGACATAAAACCTATCTTTTTACATATAGTATAGACCGAAACGAAGTCTCAGGTAAAGGATAAACAACTATGAGTATTTAATGAAAAACAATATTTACAAAATCCTCCTATGTACACTCCTGGTACTTATCATATAATCATCACATGGATTTTATCCCAATTAGAAATGTATATTACTGCAAAGCAAGTGTCCCTAATATACAAGAGGAATCATCATAAAATGCTAAATTTTGCTCAAGGTCTTTGCTCAATCATGGTGGACTTATCCTTTATAGTCCTAGTGATAATCTCGGTGGATCACAGTAAGGGAAGTCCTTCAGTTTTAGAAGTGTCCCTGTTCCTGCCTCCGTAGCTGTTCTAGGCGTAGCGAAATCGGAGTTCCCGGTCGTAGATTCCGTGGAATGTCTGCGATGGGGAAAATGACTCTCCCGCGATGAATCGTGTTTGTGAGAGTGAGTGGAATTTGAAGTTATTTTTGTGGCTGACAGGTAGTTTGGTATAGGATGTAGATCAATCCCCTAGCGTCAGCTCAAGGTAAGTCAGTCCAGTAATAGAAACCAGGCTAAAGGCAAAAGATACAAAAACGGATAAGTATCCAAGCAAATAGCCATAAGCTGATAAGTTCCGTTCCACTAACAACGAATTCAGATCGATGTAAGGAAGGTGACATAGCTCGTGCATATACATCCAAATTGTGGATGGGATTATAAGTCTGATCATTGTCGGTCTAAGCAGATCTTGCTTCGCGACAATGTTAGACTAAGCAAACAATTCAATTAACATAGTATGGGACATGGTAGAATTAACAATCATTAAAATTATAGGTACATGAGATTCGTATTGTCTTCTTTTTAAAAGAGACATGTGCACTTTAGAGCAACACCTGCCATTCCCATGATGGAATGGCGGCGGGTCGTAGCACGTGGCAAAAGCAATAATAGAATTCATAACATCAATATAAATGAATATAGGCATTATTAAAAAAGCTCAGACACGAAAGAATAATATAATACATGGGCAATAACATGATACCAAAATCATGGTTGCGTACTTACTAGTACTCTAGGTAGCAGTCGCAGTTAAGTATCTCGCTGGTGAAGTACTAAGTCCAGTTACTTCAAGCGTTCACAATTGAGTGATCAGATCTTAAAATACGTGTACTTGCTAAGTCCTAGGTTGCAGTTATGAATCACGCTAGATAAGTTCTTAGTCCCGTCCTTCAGGCGTTCTCGGTCAGGTGAGCATGATCATAAAAGACAGATTGTTGCTTGTTCAGGCTATTTATTCGAGTTGGGTGGCGATTAGGTGATGATTCAATTGGGTGATTCAAATGTTCTATGTTTTTCCATCCAATGACAATTACTTTCGATGTTGTGGGTTTGACCTCCTACCCTCAAGGTTTTTCGGGGTGAAGGAAAAATCCTAATTCACGCTTTTGCGTGAGCAATCTGATTAAGAAATGCAATAACAACTAAGGGGCGCTACTCCTCTTTGTTGTCTCCAGCGCAGAAATGAGGGGGGTGACGGTATTGATTTCATCGAGGTTTTTCTGTGGGATGGGTTGACCGCAAATTGCACGCTCTGAGGGTGAGCGAACTATGACAGGAATGCGATAACACAAGGGAACTAACTCATGCTAAGCGTCTGCGGGGCAAAACATAGGGAGGTAATGGTATTATATTACAGGGCATTCAAAGGCGTAGTTAAGGGGAAAGAAATTTTATAAAGTCCAACTCCAAATCATCACAGGTAGGTAAGTTAGGTTTAGTGTTAGTGTTAAGGTAAGGGTTAGGATTAGGGTAAGTCTTAGGGTTAGGCTTTGGGTAAGGTTTAGGGTAAGAGTTAGGGTTAAAATAGATAGCTAGGTAGGTAGGTAAGGTGGTAGTTAGGTAGGTAGTTAGGTAAGTAGGTAGGTAGGTTGTTAGGTAGGTACGTAGGAATGTAGGTAGGTAGGTTTGAGTTAGGGTTAGGGTTAGGGTTAGGGTTAGGCTAAGGATTAGGGTTAGCCTTAGGGTTACGCTTAAGGTTTGGGTTAGGTTTAAGGTAAGGGTCAGGGTTAGGGTTAGGGTAGGTAGGTAGGTTCGTAGGTAGGCTGGGGTTAGGGTTAGGGTTAGGCTTTGTGTTATGGTTAGGCTTAGGTTTAGGCTTAGGTTTAGTTTTAAGGTAAGGGTTAGGGTTAAAGTAGATAGCTAGGTAGTTAGGTGAGTTGGTAGTTAGGTAGGTAGTTAGGTAGGTAGTTAGGTAGGTACGTAGGTATGTAGGTAGGTAGGTTGGTAGGTTGGGGTTAGGGTTAGTGTTAGGGTTAGGCTTAGGTTTAGGGTTAGGCTTAGGGTTATGCTTAAGGTAGTTAGGGATTCGTTTAGGGTAAGGGTTAGGGTTATGGTTTGGAAAGATATGTAGATAGGTAGGTAGGTAGGTAAGGTACTAGGTAGGTAGTTAGGTAGGTAGGTAAATAGGTAGGTAGGTAGGTTTGTGTTAGGGTTAGGCTTAGGGTTAGGGTTAGGCTTAGGGTTAGAGTTAAGGTAATGGTTAGGGTTAGGGTAGGTAGGTAGGTAGTAGGTAGGTACGGTGGTAGTTAGGTAGTTAGGGTTTGGGTTAGGATTACGGTTAGATAGGTAGGTAGGTCAGTAGGTAAGTAGGTAGGTAGGTAGGTAGGTAGGTAGTTAGGTAGGTAGGTAGGTAGATAGGTAGGTAGGTAGGTAGGTCGATATGTCAGTAGGTATATAGGTATGTAGGAAGGTAGGTAGGTAGGTTAGGGTAGGGCTTAGTGTTAAGCTTAGGGTTAGGCTTAGGGTTAGGGTTATTTTAGGTTAAGGTTTTGGGTTAGGTAGGTAGAAAGTTAGGTAGGTACGTAGGTATGTATGTAGGTAGGTTGGGGTTAGGGTTAGGGTTAGGGTTAGTATTAGGCTTATGGTTAGGCTTAAGGTTAGGGTTAGGGTTAGGTTTAGGGTATGGGTTTGGGTAGGTAGGTAGGTAGTTAGCAGGTAGAAAAGGTGGAAGGTAGGTAGGTAGTTAGGTAGTAAGATAGGTAGGTAGGTAGGTATGTAAGTAAGAAGTAAGGTAGGTAGGTAAGTAGGTAGGTAGCTAGGTAGGTAGGTAAGTAGGTAGGTGGGTAGGTAGGTAGGTAGTTAGGTAGGTAGGTAGGTAGGTATGTAGGTAAGTTAGGGTTAGGGTTGGCTTAGGGTATGGCTTAGGGTTAGGCTTAGGGTTAGGCTTAGGGTTAGGCTTAGGGTTAGGCTTAGGGTTAGGCTTAGAGTTAGGCTTAGGGTTAGGCTTAGGGTTAAGTTTCGGGTAAGGTTTAGGGTTAGGGTAGGTAGGTAAGTACGTAAGGTGATAGTTAGTTAGGTAGGTAGGTAGGTAGGTAGGTTGGGGTTAGGGTTAGGTCTAGGGTAAGGGTTAGGGTTAGGGTTTGGGTTATGGTAGGTAGGTAGGTACTTAGTAGGTAGATAAGGTGGTAGGTAGGTAGGTAGTTAGGTAGGTAGGTAGGTAGGTATGTAAGTAAGTAGTAAGGTAAGTAGGTAGGTAGGTAGCTAGCTAGGTAGGTAGGTAAGTAGATAGTTAGGTAAGTAAGTTAGGGTTAAGGTTAGGCTTAGGGTTAGGCTTAGGCTTAAGGTTAGGGTTAGTTTTCGGCTAAGGGTTATTGTTAGGGTAGGTAGGTAGGTAGGTAGGTAGGTAGGTAAGGTGGTAGTTAGTTAGGTAGTTAGGTTGGTAGGTAGGTAGGTTGGGGTTAGGGTTAGGCTTAAGGTTAGGGTTAGTTTTAGGTTTAGGGTAAGGGATAGGGTTAGGGTTATGGTTAGGGTAGGTAGGTAGGTAGTTAGTAGGTCGGTAAGGTGGCTGATAGTTAGGTAGGTAGGTAGGTAGCTAGCTAGGTATGTAGGTAAGTAGATAGTTAGGTAGGTAAGTTAGGGTTAAGGTTAGGCTTAGGGTTAGGCTTAGGCTTAAGGTTAGGGTTAGGTTTCGGCTAAGGGTTATTGTAAGGGTAGGTAGGTAGGTAGGTAGGTAGGTAAGGTGGTAGGTAGGTAGTTAGGGTTAGGGTTAGGATTAGGGTTAGGTTTAGGTAGGTAGTTAGGTCAGTAGGTGGGTAGGTAACTAGGTAGGTAGCTAGGTAGGTAGGTAGGTACGTAGGTAGGTAGGTAGGTTTGGGTTAGTGTTAGGGTTAAGTTTATGCTTAGGGTTAGGGTTAGGGTTAGTGTTAGGCTTAGGTTTAGGTTTAGGGTTAGGTTTAGGGTAAGGGTTAGGGTTAGGGTAGATAAGTAGATCGGTAGGTATGGTGGTAGTTAATAGGTAGTTAGGTAGGTACGTAGGTATGTAGGTAGGGAGGTTGGGGTTAGGGTTAGGGTTAGGCTTAGGCTTAAGGTTATGGTTAGGGTAAAGGTTAAGGTTAGTTTTAGGGTAGGTAGGTTAATAGGTAAGGTTGTAGGTAGGTGCTGGATGGCCGAGCGGTCTAAAACTGTCTCAAACCAAATAGTTGGTGGTCTGGAGTTCAATGCCCACCAAAGCCAATATCCCAGCAACCCGGGTAGATGGGACTCGTAAGCCTTGGACGGCAACCCATCTAAGAGAAGGCAAACTCTGAATTCAAACCGGCAGCCAGAATGATCAACAAATTGATCGTGGGCCCCTCAAATATAAGAATAATAATAAGAAGAAGGTAGATAGTTAGTTAGGAAAGTAAGTAGGTAGGTAGGTTGGGGTTAGGGTTAGGGTTAAGCTTAGGGTTAGGGTAAGGGATAGGGTTAGGGTAGGTAGGTTGGTAGTAGGTAGGTAAGGTGGTAGGTAGGTAGTTAGGGATAGTTTAGGATTAGGGTTATGTAGGTAGGTAGGTAGGTAGTTTAGGTGGTAGATAGTTAGGTAGTTAGGTAGGTATGTCGGTTGGGGTTAGGGTTAGGGTAAGGGTTAGGCTTAAGTTTAGGGCTAGGTTTAGGTTTAGGGTAAGGTTTATGGTTACGGTTAGGGTAGTTAGGTAGGTTGTAGGTAGGTAAGGTAATAGGTAGGTAGTTAGGGTTAGGATTAAGCTTAGGGTTAGGTAGGTCAGTAGGTAGGTAGGTAAGTAGTGAGGTAGCTAGGTAGGTAGGGAGGTAGCTAGGTAGGTAGGTAGGTAGGTAGGTAGGTTTTGGTTAAGTTTAGGGTTAAGGTGTAGCTTAGGGTTAGGGTTAGTGTTAGGCTTAGTGTTAGGTTTAGAGTAAGTGTAAGGGTAGGTAGTAGGTAGTAGGTAGGTAGATAGGTAGATAGAAAGATAGGTGTGTATGTAGGTAGGTAGGTAGGTAGCTATGTAGGTTTGTAGGAAGGTAGATTACAGTTAGGGTTAGGATTAAGTTTAGGTAGGTAGGAAGGTCGGTAGGTAAGTAGTTAGGTAGGTAGGTAGCTAGGTATGTAGCTAGGTATGTAGCTAGGATTGTAGGTAGGTAGGTAGGTAGGTCAGTGTTAGGGTTAGGGTTTTGGTTATTGCTAGGTTTAGGGTTATGTTTAGGGTAAGGGTTAGTGTTAGGGTTAGTGTTGGTAGGTATTGGTTAGGGTTAGGGTTAAGCTTAGGTGTAGGGTTAGTGTTAGGCTTAGGGTTAGGCTTAAGGTTAGGGTTAATATTAGATTTAGGGTAAGAGTTAGGCTTAAGGTTAGGGTTAATATTAGATTTAGGGTAAGAGTTAGGATTAGGATTTGGGTTATGGTAGTTAGGTAGGTAGTTAGTAGATAGATAAGAGGGTAGGTTGTTAGGTAGTTAGGTAGGTAGGTAGGTAGGTAGGTATGTAGGTGGCTAGGTAGGTAGGAAGGTAGATAAGTTAGGGTTAGGGTTAGGTCTGGGTTAGGTTTAGGCTTAGGGTTAGGGTTAGGGTTAAAGTTAGGCTTAGGTTTATGGTTAGGCTTAGGCTTAATGTTAGGGTTAGGGTTAGGGTTAGGGTTAAGCTTAGGCTAAGGGTTAGGCTTATGGTTAGGCTTGGGTTAGGGTTAGGGTAAGGGTTAGGTTTAGGGTAGTTAGGTAGGTAGTAGGTAGGTAAGGTGGTAGGTAGGTAGTTAGGTTAGGGTTAGGGTTAGGGTTAGGGTTAGTTTTAGGCTTAGGGTTAGGCTTAGGGTTAGGCTTTATGTTAGGCTTAGGGTTAGGCTTATGGTTAGGCTTAGTGTTAGGGTTAGGGCAAGGGTTAGGGTTAGGGTAGGTAGGTAGTAGGTAAGTAAGGTTGAAGTTAGGTAGGTAGTTAGGTAGGTAGGTAGGTATTTAGATAGGTACGTAGGTATGTAGGTTGGTAGGTTGGGGTTAGAGTTAGTGTTAGGGTTAGACTTAGGGCTAGAGTGAGGCTTAGTCTAAGGTTAGGGTTAGGGTTAGAGTAGGTAGGTAGATAGGTAAGGTGGTAGGTAGGTTGGTAGGTAGGTAAGTAGGTAGGTAGGTAGGTTAGGGTTAGGGTTAAGTTTAGGCTTAGGGTTAGGGTAAGGCTTATGATTAGGCTTAGGGCTAGGGTTAGGGTAAGTGTTAGGGTTAGGGTAGGTAGGTAGGTAGTAGGTAGGTAAGGTGGTAGGTAGGTAAGGTGGTAGGTAGGTAGTTAGGGTTAGGTTTAGGATTAGGGTTAAGTAGGTAGGTAGGTAGGTAAGGTGGTAGTTAGGTAGGTACGTAGGTATATAGGTAGGTAGGTTGGGGTTAGGGTTAGGCTTAGGGTTAGGCTTAGGGTTAGGCTTAGGGTTAGGCTTAAGTTTAGCGTTAGGGTTAGGTTTAGAGTGAGGGTTAGGGCACGGTAGGTAGGTAGATAGGTAGGTAGGTAGGAAAGGTTGTAGGTAGGAAGTTAGTTAGGTAGGTAGGTTGGATTTAGGTTTAGGGTTAGGCTTAGGGTTAGGATTATTGTTAGGGTTAGCGTTAGGCTTAGGGTTAGGCTTAGGGTTAGGCTTAGGGTTAGGCTTAGGGTTAGGGTAGGTAGGTAGATAGGTAAGGTGGTAGGTAGGTATGTAGTTAGTTAAGTAGGTAAGTAGGTAGATAGGTAGGTTTGGGTTGGTGTTAGGGTTAAGCTTAGGGTTAGGGTTAGGGTTAGGTTTAGGCTTAGGGTTAGGCTTAGGGTTATGTTTAGGATTAGGGTTACAGTAACGGTTAAGGTTTTTAGGTAGGTAGGAAGTAGGTAGGTAAGGTTGTAGGTTGGTAGTTAGGTTATAGTTAAGGGTAAGGGTTAAACTTAGGCTAAGTCTTTGGGTTAGGCTTAGGGTTAGGCTTTGGGTTAGGCTTAGGTTTAGGCTTAGGGTTAGGCTTAGGGTTAGGGTTTTGGTTAGGGTAAGGGTTAGGGTAGGTAGGTAGATAGGTAAGTTGATAGGTAGGTAGGTAGTTAGGTAGGTAGGTAAGTAGGTAGGTACGTAGGTAAGGGTTAAGGTTAGGGGTAGGCTTAGGGTTAGGGTTAGGCTTATGGTTAGGTTTATGGTTAGGCTTATGGTTAGGCTTAGGGTTAGGATTAGGGTTAGGGTAAGGGTTAGGGTTAGTGTAGGTAGGTAGGTAGTAGGTAGGTAAGGTGGTAGGTAGGTAGTTAGGATTAGGGTTAAGTAGGTAGGTTGGTAGGTAAAGTGGTAGTTAGCTAGGTAGTTAGGTAGCTACGTAGGTATGTAGGTAGGTAGGTTGGGATTAGGGTTAGGCTTAGGGTTAGGCTTAAGCTTAGGGTTAGGGTTAGGGTTAGGTTTAGAGTGAGGGTTAGGGTTAGGGTAGGTAGGTAGGTAGATAGGTAGGTAGGTAGGTAGGTAGTTAGGTAGGTAGGTAGGTAGGTACGTACGTACGTAGGTATGTAGGTAGGTAGGTGGGGTTAGGGTTAGGGTTAGGCTTAGGGTTAGGCTTAGGGTTAGGCTTAGGGTTAGGCTTAGGTTTAGGCTTAGGTTAGGCTTAGGGTTAGGCTTAGGTTTAGGCTTAGGGTTAGGCTTAGGGTTAGGTTTAGGGTCAGGCTTAGGGTTTGGGTTAGGGTTAGAGTTAGGGTAGGTAGTAGGTAGTAGGTAGTAGGTAGGTAATGTGGTAGGTTGGTAGGTAGTTAGGTATTTAGGTATGTAGGTATGTAGTTAAGTAGGTAGGAATGTAGGTATGTAGATAGGTAGGTAGTAGGTTGGTGTTAGGGTTAGGGTTAGGCTTAGTGTTAGGGTTAGGGTGAGGCTTAGAGTTAATCTTAGGGTTAGGCTTAGGGTTAGGCTTAGGGTTAGGCTTAGAGTTAGGCTTAGGGTTAGGGTAAGGGTTAGGGTTAGGGTAGGTAGGTAGGTAGTAGGTAGATAAGGTGGTAGTTAGGTAGGTAGTTAGGTAGGTAGGTAGTTAGGTAGGTAGGTAGTTAGGTAGGTACGTAGGTATGTAGGAAGGTAGGTTGGGGTTAGGGTTAGGGTTAGGGTTAGGCTTAGGCTTTAGTTTAAGGTTAGGGTTAGGGGAAGGGTTAGCGTTAGGTTTAGGGTAGGTAGGTAAGGTGGTAGTTAGTTAGGTAAAAGAAGGGTAGGTAGGTTGGGGTTATGGTTAGGGTTAGGGTTAGGCTTAAGGTTAGGGTTAGGATCAGGGTAAGGGTTAGGGTTAGGGTAGGTAGGTAGGTAAGGTGATAGGTAGGTAGGTAGTTAGGAAGGTAGTTAGGTAGGTAGTTAGGTAGGTACGTAGGTATGTAGGTAGGTAGGTTGGGGTTAGGGTTAGGGTTAGGGTTAGTGTTAGGCTTAGGGTTAGGGTAAGGTTAGGGTTAGGGTTAGGGTAGGTAGTTAGATAGGTAAGGTGGTAGGTATGTAGGTAGTTATGTAGGTAGTTATGTAGGTAGGTAAGTAGGTAGGTAGGTAGGTTAGGGTTAGGGTTAGGGATAGGGTTAGGCTTAGATTTAGGGTTAGGCTTAGGGTTAGGGTTAGGGTTAGTGTAAGGGTTAGGGTTAGGTAGGAAGGTAGGTAGGTAGGTAGTAGGTAGGTAAGGTGGTAGATAGGTAGTTAGGATTAGAGTTAGGATTAGGGTTACGTAGGTAGGTAGGTAGGTATGTAAGGTGGTAGTTAGTAAGTTAGTTAGTTGGATAGGTAGGTTGCGGTTAGCGTTAGGGTTATGCTTAGGTATAGGGTTAGGGTAAGGCTAAGGTTTAGGTTTAGTGTAAGGGTTAGGGTTAGGGTAGATAAGTAGATCGGTAGGTATGGTGGTAGTTAGTACGTAGTTAGGTAGGTACGTAGGTATGTAGGTAGGTAGGTTGGGGTTAGGGTTAGGGTTAGGCTTAGGGTTAGGCTTAATGTTAGGCTTAAGGTTAGGGTTAGGGTTAGGTTTAGATTAAGGGTTAGGGTTAGGGTTTGGATAGGTAGGTACTTAGATAGGTAGGTAGGTATGTAAGGTTGTAGGTAGGTAGGTAGTTAGGTAGGTAGGTAAGTAGGTAGGTAGGTTGGGGTTGGGGTTAGGTTTAGGGTTAGGCTAAAGTAGGTATGTAGTTAGGTAAATACGTAGGTATGCAGGTAGGTAGGTTGGGGTGGGGTTAGGGTTAGGGTTAGGATTAGGCTAAGGCTTAGGGTTAGGGTTAGGGTTAGGCTTAAGGTTAGGGTGTGGGTTAGGTTTAGAGTAAGGGTTAGGGTTTGTAGGTAGGTAGTAGGTAGGTAAGGTTGTACTTAGGTAGGTAGTTAGGTAGGTAGGTAGATTGGAGTTGGGGTTAGTGTTAGGGTAAGTGTTAGGCTTAGGGTTATGGTTCGGCTTAGGTTTAGTGTTAAGCTTAGGGTTAGGGTTAGGCTTAGGGTTAGGGTAAGGGTTAGGTTTAGGGTAGGTAGGTAGGTAGTAGGTAGGTAGGTAGTAGGTAGGTAAGATTGTAGGTAGGTAGTTAGGGTTAGGTTTAGGATTAGGGTTAGGTAGGTAGTTAAGGTGGTAGTTAGGTAGGTAGTTAGGTATGTACCTAGGTATGTAGGTAGGTAGGTTGTTGTTAGAGTTAGGAGTAGGCTTAGGGTTAGGGTTAGGCTTGGGATTAGGCATAAGGTTAGGGTTAGTTTTAGGTTTAGAGTAAGTGTTAGGGTTAGGGTTAGGGTAGGTAGGTAGGTAGTAGGTAGGTAAGGTGGTAGTAAGGTGGGTAGTTAGGTAGGTAGGTAGGTAGGTTGGAGTTGGGGTTAGTGATAGGGTTAGTGTTAGGCTTAGGGTTAGGGTTAGGGTTAGGGTTAGGGTTAGGCATAGGGTTAGGCTGAGGGTTAGGGTTAGGGTTAGGGTAGGTAGGTAGGTAGTAGGTAGGTAAGGTGGTAGTTAGGTAGGTAGTTAGGTAGGTAGGTAGGTAGTTAGGTAGGTACGTAGGTATGTAGGTAGGTAGGTTTGGGGTTAGGGTTAGGGTTATGCTTAGGGTTAGGGTTAGGCTTAGTGTTAGGCTTAGGATTAGGTTTAGGATTAGGGTAAGGGTTAGGGTTAGGGTAGGTAGTAGGTAGTAGGTAGGTAAGGTGGTAGTTAGGTAGGTAGTTAGGTAGGTAGTTCGGTAGGTAGGTAGTTAGATAGGTATGTAGGTAGGTAGATTTGGGTTAGGACTAGTGTTAGGGTTAGGCTTAGGTTTATGGTTAGGCTTAGGCTTAAGGTTAGGTTTAGGGTTAGGGTAAGGGTAAGGGTTAGGATTAGGGTTAGGGTTAGGGTAGATAGATAAGGTGGTAGGTAGTTAGGGTTAGGTTTAGGATTAGTGTTACGTAGGTAGGTAGGTTATTTGGTAGGTAGGTAGTTAAGGTTAGGTTTAGGATTAGTGTTAGGTAGGTACGTAGGTATGTAGGTAGGTAGGTTGGGGTTAGGGTTAGGGTTAGTGTTAGTGTTAGGGTAGGTAGGTACATAGGTAAGGTGGTAGGTAGTTAGGTAGGTAGGTAGGTAGTAGGGTGGTAAGGTTGTAGGTAGGAAGTTAGTGTTAGGTTTAGTATTAGGGTTAGGTAGGTAGGTAGGTAAGGTGGTCGTTAGGTATGTTGTCATGTAGGTACGTAGGTATGTAGGTAGGTAGGTTGGGGTTAGGGTTAGGCTTTGGGTTTACGTTAGGCTTAGGGTTAGTCTTAAGGTTTGGGTTAGGGTTAGAGTAATGGTTAGGGTTAGGGTAGGTAGGTAGATAGGTAGGTAGGTAGGTAAGGTGGTAGGTAGGTAGATAGGTAGGTAGGTAAGTAGTTAGGTAGGTAGGTTGGGTTAGGGGTTAGGGTTAGGCTTAGGGTTAGGGTTAGGGTTAGGCTTAGGGTTAGGCTAAGAATTAGGGTTAAGGTTAGGGTAAGGGTTAGGGTTAGGGTAGGTAGTTAGGTAGTAGGTAGGTAATGTGGTAGTTAGTTAGTTAGAAAGGTAGGTAGGTAGGTAGGTAGGTAGGTAGGTAGGTAGGTAGGTTGGGGTTAGGGTTAGGGTTAGGATTAGACTTAGTTTTAGGCTTAGTGTTGGTTTTAGGGTAAGGGTTAGGGTTAGGGATGGTAGTTAGGTAGTAGGTAGGTAGGTATGTTTGGGTTAGGGTTAGGGTTAAGGTTATGCTTAGGGTTAGGGTTAGTCTTAGGATTAGGGATAGGCTCATGTTTAGAGTTAGGGTAGGGTTTAGGGTAAGGGTTAG
This sequence comes from Lymnaea stagnalis, assembly GCA_964033795.1. Lineage (NCBI taxonomy): Eukaryota > Metazoa > Mollusca > Gastropoda > Lymnaeidae > Lymnaea > Lymnaea stagnalis. The sequence goes on from CAXITT010000856.1 coordinate 235,818, forward strand.
GGTAGGTAGGTAGGTTTTAGGTAGGTAAGGTGGTATGAAGGTAGGTAGTTAGTTAGTTAGGTAGTTAGGTAGGTAGGAAGGTTGGTATGTAGGTAGGTAGGTAGGTAGGTTGGGGCTAGGGTTAGGGTTAGGCTTAGGGTTGGCTTAGGGTTAGGCTTAGGGTTAGGCTTAGGGTTAGGCTTAGGGTTAGGCTTAGGGTTAGGCTTAGGGTTAGGCTTAGGGTTAGGCTTAGGGTTAGGGTTAGGGTTAGGCTTAGGGTTAGGGTTAGGTTTAGGGTTAGGTTTAGGGTTAGGGTAAGAATAAGGGTCAGGGTAGGTAGGTAGGTAGTAGGTAAATAAGGTAGTATTTAGGTAGGTAGTTAGGTAGGTATGTAGGTAGGTAGATTGGGATTAGAGTTAGGGTAAAGGATAGGGTAAGGGTTAGGGTTAGGGTAGCTAGGTAGGTAGTAGGTAGATAATGGTGTAGGTAGGTAGTTAGGGTTAGGTTTAGGATTAGGGTTAGCTAGGTAGGTAAGTAGGTAGGTAAGGTGGTAGGTAGTTAAGTAGATACTTAGGTATGTAGGTAGGTACGTTGGGTTTAGGGTTAGGGTTATGGTTAGGTTTAAGGTTAGGGTTAGGCTTAAGTTTAGGTTTAGGGTTAGGGTAAGGGTTAGGGTTAGGGTTAGTGTAGGTAGTAGGTAGGTAAGGTGGTAGGTAGATAGTTAGGGTTAGGTTTAGGATTAGGGTAAGGTAGGTAGGTAGGTAGGTAAGGTGGTAGTTAGGTATGTTTTTATTAAGGTACTTAAGGGTTAGTGTAAGGGTTAAGATTATGCTTAGGGTTAGGGTTTGGGTTAGTGTTAGGCTTACGGTTTGGCTTAGGTTTAGGGTTCGGTTTAGGGTAAGGGTTAGGGTAGGTAGTTAGGTAGTAGGTAGTTAAGGTGGTAGGTAGTTAGGTAGTTAGGTAGATAGGTAGTTAGGTAGGTAGGTAGGTAGTAAGTTAGGTACGAAGGTAGGTAGGTAGGTATGTTGGGGTTAGGTTTAGGGTTAGGTTTAGCCTTAGGGTTAGGGTTAGGGTTAGGGTTAGGCTTAGGGTTAGGCTTAGGGTTAGGCTTAGGGTAAGGCTTAGGGTTAGGCTTAGGGTTAGGCTTAGGGTTAGGCTTAGGGTTAGGCTTAGGGTTAGGCTTAGGGTTAGGTTTAGGATAAGATTTAGTGTAGTTAGTTAGGTAGCGGGTAGGTAAGGTGGTAGGTAGGTAGTTATGGTTAGGTTTTGGATTAGGGTTAGGTAGGTAGGGTTATGGTTAGGGTTAGGGATAATGTTAGGCTTAGGGTTAGGCTTAGGGTTACGCTTAGGGTAAGGCTTAGGGTTAGGGTTAGGGTAAGGGTAAGGGTTAGGGTTAAGGTAGATATGTAGGTGGTAGGTAGATAAAGGGTTATTGTTAGGCTTAGGGTTAGGTTTATGTTTAGGGTTAGGGTTAGGCTTAGGGTTAGGCTTAGGGTTAGGATTATGGTTAGGTTTAGGGTAAGGGTTTGTGTAGGTAGGTAGGTAGTAGGTAGGTAAGGTTGTAGGTAGGTAGGTAGTTAGGTAGGTAAGTAGGTAGTTAGGTGGGTAGGAAGGTAGGTATATATGTAGTTTGGGGTTAGGGCTAGGCTTAGGGTTGGGGTTGAGGTTAGGGTTAGGGTTAGGCTTAGGGTTCGGCTTATGGTTAAGTTTAGGGTTAGGGTAAGGGTAAGGGTTAGGGTAAGTAGGTAGGTAGTAGGTAGGTAAGGCGGTATTTAGGTAGGTAGTTATATTGGGATTAGGGTTAGTGTGAGGGTTAGGGTAAGGATTAAAATTAGGGTTAGGGATAGGGTAGGTATGTAAATAGGTATGGTGGAACTTTAGTAGATAGGTAGGTAGGTTGGTGTTAGGGTTAGGGTTATGCTTAGTATTAGGGTTAAGGTTAGGATTAGGGTTAGGTGTAGGGTTTGGGTTAGAGTTAGGGTAAGGGTTAGGGTAGCTAGGTAGGTAGTATTTAGGTAATGGGGTAGGTAGGTAGTTAGGGTTAGATTTAGGATTAGGGTTAGGTAGGTAGGTAGGTAGCTAGGTAAGGTGGCAGTTAGGTATGTTGTTATTAAGGTATTAAGGTAGGTTGGGGCTTAGGCTTAAGGTTAGGCTTAGGGTTAGGGTTATGGTTAGGGTTAGGGATAGTGTTAGGCTTAGGGTTAGGCTTAGAATTAGGCTTAGGGTTAGGCTTAGAATAAGGCTTAGGGTTATGCTTAGGGTTAGGGTAAGGGTTAGGGTAAAGGTAGATAGGTAGGTAGTAGGTAGGTAAGGTTGTAGGAAGATATTTAGGGTTAGGGTTAGGATTAGGCTTAGGTAGGTAGGAAGGTAGGTATGTAAGGTGGTAGTTAGTAAGTTATTTAGGTAGGTAGGTAGAGTAAGGGTTAGAGTTAGGGTTAGGCTTAGGGTTAGGGTTAGGCTTAGGGTTAGGCTTAGGGTTAGGCTTAGGGTTAGGGTTAGGGTTAGGGTTAGGCTTAGGGTTAGGCTTAGGGTTAGGGTTAGGGTAAGGGTAAGGATTAGGTTTAGGTTAGTTAGGTAGTAGGTAGTAAGAGGGTAGTTAGATAGGTAGTTAGGTAGGTAGGTAGGTAGGTAGGTAGATAAGTATGTATGTAGGTAGGTAGGTTTGGGTTATGGTTAGGGTTAGGGATAGGCCTAATGTTAGGGTTAGGATTAGGGTTAGGTTTAAGTTTAGGGTTAGGTTTAGGGTTAGGTTTAGGGTTAGGTAAGTGTTAGGGTTAGGGTAGGTAGGTAGATAGGTAAGGTTGTAGGTAGGTAGGTAGTTAGGAAGGTAGGTAAGTAGGTAGGTTAGGGTTAGGGTTAGGGTTAGGGGTAGGGTTATCCTTAGGGTTAGGCTTAGGGTTAGGCTTAGGGTTAGGCTTAGGGTTAGGCTTAGGGTTAGGCTTAGGTTTAAGGTTAGGGTTAGGGTTAGTGTAAGGGTTAGGGTTAAGGTAGGTAAAAGGTAGGTAAGGTAGTAGGTAGGTAGTTAGGGTTAGGATTAGGGTTAGGTAGGTAGGAAGGTAGGTATGCAAGGTGGTAGTTAGTAAGTTAGTTAGATAGGTAGGTAGGTAGGTAGGTTGGGGGTAGGGTTAAGCTTAGGTTTAGGGTTAGTATAAGGCTTAGGATTAGGCTAAGAGATAGGTTTATGGTAAGGGTTAGGGTTAGGGTAGATAAGTAGGTTTGTAGGTAAGGTGGTAGTTAGTAGGTTGTTAGGTAGGTATGTAAGTAGGTAGGATGGGGTTAGAATCAGGGTTAGGGTTAGGCTTAGGTTTAGGCTTAAGGTTAGGGTTAGGGTTCGGTTTAGAGTAAGAGTTAGGGTTAGGGTAGGTAGGTAGATAGGTAGGTAGGTAGGTAAGGTGTTAGGTAGGTAGGTAGCTAGGTAGGTAGGTAAATAGTTAGAAAGGTAGGTTGGGGTAACGGTTAGGGTTAGGCTTAGAGTTAGGTTTAGGGTTAGGCTTAGGGTTAGGGTAAGGCTTAGAGTTAGGTTTAGTGTTAGGGTTAGGTTTAGTGTTAGGCTTAGGGTTAGGGTTAGGGTTATGGTTAGGGTTAGGTATAGTGTTAGGCTTAGGGTTAGGCTTAGGGTTACGCTTAGGGTAAGGCTTAGGGTTAGGGTTAGGGTAAGGGTAAGGGTTAGGGTTAAGGTAGATATGTAGGTGGTAGGTAGGTAAGGTGGTAGTTAGTAAGTTATTTAAGTAGGTAGGTAGGGTTAGGGTTGGGGTTAGGGTAAGGCTTAGGGTTAGAATTAGGATTAGGCTTAGGGTTAGGGTTAGGCTTAGGGTTAGGCTTAGGGTTAGGGTTAGGGTTAGGGTAAGGGTTAGGTTAGTTAGGTAGAAGGTAGGTAAGGTGGTAGTTAGATAGGTATGTAGGTAGGTAATTAGGTAGGTACGTAGGTATGTAGGTAGGTAGGTTTGGGTTAGGGTTAGGGTTAGGGATAGGTTTAGGTTAGGGTTAGTGTAAGGGTTAAGATAGGTAGGTAGGTAGTAGTTAGGTAAGGTGGTAGGTAGGTAGTTAGGGTTAGGATTAGGGTTAGTTAGGTAGGAAGGTAGGTATGTAAGGTGGTAGTTAGTAAGTTAGTAAGGTTGGTAGGTAGGTAGGTAGTTTGGGGGTAGGGTTAGGGTTAGGCTTAGGTTTAGGGTTAGGGTAAGGCTTAGGATTAGGCTAAGGGTTAGGTTTATGGTGAGGGTTAGGGTTAGGGTGGATAAGTAGGTAGGTAGGTAAGGTGGTAGGTAAGTAGGTAGCTAGGTTGGAGTTGGGGTTAGGGTTAGGGTTAGGTTAAGGGTTAGGCTTAGGGTTAGGGTTAGGCTTAGGGTTAGGCTTAGGGTTAGGGTTAGGATAAGGGTAAGGAATAGGGTTAGGGTAGGTAAGTAGGTAGGTAGGTAGGTATGTTAGGTAGGTAGGTAGGTAGGGTTAGGGTTAGGGTTAGGCTTAGGGTTAGGTTTAGGGTTAGGGTTAGGCTTAGGATTAGGCAAAGGGTTAGGCTTAGGGTTAGGGTAAGGGTTAGTGTTAGGGAAGGGTTAGGGTTAGGGTTAGGGTAGGTAGGTAGGTAGGTAGGTACGTAGGTATGTAGGTAGGTAGGTTTGGGTTAGGGTTAGGTTTAGGGTTAGGCTAAGGCTTAAGGTTAGGCTTAGGGTAGGAAGGTAGATAGGTAAGATGGTAGGTAGGTAGTTAGGTAGGTAGTTAAGTAGGTAGGTATGTAGGTAGGTTGGTGTTAGGGTTAGGGTTAGATTTAGTGTTAGGGTTAGGCTTAGGTTTAGGCTTAGGGTTGGGGTTAGGGTTAGGGTTAGGGTAAGGTTTAGGGTTGGGATAGGTAGGAGGTAGAAGGTAGGTAAGGTGATAGGTAGGTAGTTAGGGTTAGGTTAAGGATTAGGGTTAGGTAGGTAGGTAGGTAGGTAGGTAAGATGGTAGTTAGTGTGGAAGTTAGGTAGGTAGGTAGGAATATATGTTTGGGTTAGGGTTAACGTTAGGGTTAGACTTAAGGTTAGGGTTAGGTTTAAGTTTAGGTTAAGGAATAGGTTTAGGGTAGGTAGGTAGGTTGTTAGTAGGTAGGTAAGGTTGTTAGGGTTAGGGTAGGTAGGTAGGTAGGTAAGGTGGTAGGTAGGTAGTTAGGGTTAAGGTTAGGATTATGGTTATATAGGTAGGTAGGTCAGAAGGTAGGTAGGTAAGTAGGTAGGTAGCTAGGTAGATAGGTAGGTAGGTAGGTAAGTAGGTAAGTAAGTAGGTAGGTATGTAGGTTGGGGTTAGGGTTAAGGTTATGCTTAGAGTTAGGGTTAGGTTTAGGGTTAGGTTTAGGGTTAGGTTTAGCTTTAGTTTTAGGGTTAGGTTTAGGGTTAGGTTTAGGGTTAGGTTTAGGGTTAGGTTTAGGGTTAGGTTTAGGGTTAGGTTTAGGGTTAGGTTTAGGGTTAGGTTTAGGGTTAGGTTTAGGGTTAGGTTTAGGGTTAGGTTTAGGGTTAGGTTTAGGGTTAGGTTTAGGGTTAGGTTTAGGGTTAGGTTTAGGGTTAGGTTTAGGGTTAGGTTTAGGGTTAGGTTTAGGGTTAGGTTTAGGGTTAGGTTTAGGGTTAGGTTTAGGGTTAGGTTTAGGGTTAGGTTTATGGTTAGGTTTAGGGTTAGGTTTAGGGTTAGGTTTAGGGTTAGGTTTAGGGTTAGGTTTAGGGTTAGGTTTAGGGTTATGTTTAGGATAAGGTTTAGGGTAGGTAGGTAGTAGGTAGGTAAGGTGGTAGTTAGGTAGGAAGTTAGGTAGCTACGTAGATAGGTAAGTTGGGGTTAGGGTTAGGGTTAGGCTTAGGGTTAGGCTTAATGTTAGGCTTAAGGTTAGGGTTAGGGTTAGGTTTAGAGTAAGAGTTGGGGTTAGGGTTAGGGTAGGTAGGTAAGGTGGTAGTAAGGTAGGTATTTAGGTAGGTAGGTAAGTAGGTAGGTAGGTTGGGGTTGGGTTAGGGTTAGGGTTAGGGTTAGGTATAGGGTTAGGCTTAGGGTTAGGCTTAGGGTTAGGCTTAGGGTTAGGCTTAGGGTTAGGCTTAGGGTTAGGCTTAGGGTTAGGCTTAGGGTTAGGCTTAGGGTTAGGGCTAGGATTAGGGTAAGGAATAGGGTTAGGATAGGTAGGTAGGTAGTAGGTAGGTAAGGTGGTAGTTAGGTAGGTAGTTAGGTAGATAGGTGGGTAGGTAGGTAGGTAAGTGGGTAGGTAGGTTGGGGTTAGGGTTAGGGTTAGGGTTAGGCTTAAGGTTAGGATTAGGATTAAGGGTTAGGGTAAGGGTTAGGGTTAGGGTAGGTAGGTAGGTAGAAGGTAGGTAAGATGATAGGTAGGTAGTTACGGTTAGGTTTAGGATTAGGGTTAGGTAGTAGGTAGGTAAGAAGGGAGTTAGATAGGTAGTTTGGTAGGTAGGTAGTTAGGTAGGTACCAAGGTATGTAGTTAGGTAGGTTGGTGTTAGGGTTAGGGTTAGGGTTAGTTTTAGGCTTAGGGTTAGGGTTAGGGTAGGTAGTTAGATAGGTAAGGTGGTAGATAGGTAGTTAGGATTATTGTTAGGATTAGGGTTACGTATGTAGGTAGGTAGGTATGTAAGGTGGTAGTTAGTAAGTTAGTTAGTTGGGTAGGTAGGTTGGGGTTAGCGTTAGGGTTAGGCTTAGGTTTAGGGTTAGGGTAAAGCTAAGGGTTAGGTTTAGGGTTAGGGTTAGGGTTAGTTTAAGGGTTAGGGTTAAGGTAGATATGTAGGTGGTAGGTAGGTAAGGTGGTAGGTAGGTAGTTAGGTAGGTAGGTAGTTAGGTTGGTACGTACGTATGTAGATAGGTAGGTAGGTAGATAAGTAGGTAGGCAGGTAGGTTGGGGTTAGGGTTAGTGTTAGGCTTAGGCTTAGGGTTAGGGTAAGGGTTAGGGTTACGGTAGGTAGGTAGGTAGTAGGTAGGTAATGTGGTAGGTAGGTAGTTAGGGTTAGGATTAGGATTAGGGTTAGGTAGCTAGGTAAGGTGGTAGTTAGGTAGGTAGTTAGGTAGGTACGTAGGTAGTTAGGTAGGTACGTAGGTATGTAGGTAGGTAGGTTGGGGTTAGGGTTAATGTTATGTTTAGGCATAGGGTTAGGGTTAGACTTAGGCTTAAGTTTAGTGTTAGGGTAGTTAGCTAGACAGGTAAGGTTGTAGTTAGTTAGGTAGTAAGGTAGGTAGGTAGGTAGGTTGTTGCTAGGGTTAGGGTTAGGGTTATGCTTAAAGTTAGGCTGAGGGTTAGGGTTAGGGTTAGGGTAGGTAGGTAGGTAGTAGGTAGGTAAGGTGGTAGTTAGGTAGGTAGTTAGGTAGGTTAGTAGGTAGTTAGGTAGGTACGTAAGTATGTAGGTAGGTAGGTTGGGGTTAGGGATAGTGTTAGGTTTAGGCATAGGGTTAGGGTTAGACTTAGGCTTAAGTTTAGGGTTAGGGTAGTTAGCTAGACAGGTAAGGTGGTAGTTAGTTAGGTAGTAAGGTAGGTAGGTAGGAAGGTTGGGGTTAGGGTTAGGGTTAGGGTTAAGCTTAGGGTTAGGGTAAGGGTTAGGGTTAGGGTAGGTAGTTAGGTAGTAAGTAGGTATTGTGGTAGGTATGTAGTTAGGGTTAGGTTCAGGATTAGGGTAAGTTAGGTATTTAGGTAGGTAGGTAGGTATGGTGGTAGTTAGTTAGGTAGTAAAATAGGTAGGTTTGTTGGGGTTAGGTTTAGGGTTAGGGTTAGGCTTAAGGTTAGGGTTAGGGTTAGGTTAAGGGTAAGGGTTAGGGTTACGGTTAGGGTAAGAGTTAGGGTTAGGGATAGGGTAGGTAGGTAGATAGGCAAGGTGGTAGGTAGGTAGATAGGCAAGGTGGTAGGTAGGTAAGTAGTTAGGTAGGTAGGTAAGTATGTAGGTAGGTAGGTTGGGGTTAGGGTTAGGGTTAGGCTTAGGGTGAGGGTTAGGCTTATTGTTAGGCTTAGGGTTAGCCTTAGGGTTAGGGTAGGTATGTAGGTAGTAGTTAGGTAAGGTGGTAGGTAGGTATTTAGAATTAGGTTTAGGATTAGGGTTAGGCATATGGTAAGTGTTAGGGTTAGGGTAAGGGTTAGGGAAGGTAGATAGGTAGTAGGTAGGTAAGGTGGTAGGTGGGTAGTTAGGGTTAGGTTTAGGATTAGGGTTAGGTAGGTAGGTAGGTAGGTAAGACGGTAGTTAGGTATGTTGTTATGTTGGTACGTAGGTATGTATTTAGGTAGGTTGGGGTTAGGGTTAGGGTTAGGCTTAGGGTTAGGCTTAGGGTTAGGCTTAGGGTTCGGCTTAGGGTTAGGCTTAGGGTTAGGCTTAGGGTTAGGCTTAGGGTTAGGCTTAGGGTTAGGCTTAGGGTTAGGCTTAGGGTTAGGCTTAGGGTTAGGCTTAGGGTTAGGCTTAGGGTTAGGCTTAAGGTTAGGGTTAGGGAAAGGGTTAGGGTTAGGGTAGGTAGGTAGATAGATAAGGTGGTAGGTAGGTAGTTAGGTAGGTAGGTAAGTAGGTAGGTAGGTAAGTAGGTAGGTAGGTAGGTTGGGTTTAGGGTTAGGGCTAGACTTAGGGTTAGGGTTAGGGTTAGTGTTAGGCTTAGGGTTAGGGTAAGGGTTAAGGTTAGGGTACGTAGGTAGTTAGTAGGTATGTAAGGTGGTAGGTAGGTAGTTAGGTAGGTAAGTAGGTAGGTAGGTAGGTTTGGGTTATTATTAGGGTTAAGGTTATGCTTAGGGTTAGGTTTAGTATTAGGCTTAGGGTTAGGCTTAGGTTTAGGGTTGGGATTAGGGTTAGGCTTAAGGTTAGGATTACCTAACAACCAACCTAACAAGCTACCTACCTACTTACCTATCTACCTACTGACCTACCTACCTACCTAACCCTTATCCTAACCCTAACCCTAACTACCTACCTACCATACAACCTACCTACTACCTACCTACCTACCCTAACCTTACCCACCTTACCTACCTACTAACAACCCACCTACCAACCCTAACCCTAACCCTTACCCTAAACCTAACCCTAACCTTAAGCCTAACCCTAACCCCAACCTACTTTCCTACCTACCTACCTACCAAAGTGTTACCAAAGTGAACCAAAGTGCAGCCAAAGTGTAGCCAAAGTGTAACCAAAGTGTAAACAAAGTTTAACAAAGTGTAGTCAAAGTGTAACCACAGTGTTACCAAAGTGTTACTAAAGTGTAACCAAAAGTGGTACCAAAGTGTTGCCAAAGTGTAACCAAAGCTTAGTCAAAGTGTAACCAAAGTGTAGCCAAAGTGTAGTAAAAGTGTAAACAAAGTGTAATCCAAGTGTAACCAAACTGTAACCAAAGTGTAACCAAAGTGTAGTCAAAGTGTAACTAAAGTGTATTCAAAGTGTAGCCAAAGTGTAACCAAAGTGTAGTCAAAGTGTAACCAAAGTGTAACTAAAGTGTAAACAAAGTGTAGTCAAAGTGTAACCAAAGTGTAGTCAAAGTGTAACAAAAGTGTAACCAAAGTGTAACCAAAGTGTAACCAAAGTGTAGTCAAAGTGTAACAAAAGTGTAACAAAAGAGTAACCAAAGTGTAGTCAAAGTGTAGTCAAAATGTAGCCAAAGTGTATACATAGTGTATTCAAAGTGTAGTGAAAGTGTAACCAACTAAATTTTACTCAAAGTGTAACAAAATTGTAACCAAAAAGTAACCAAAGTGTAACCAAAGTGTAACCAAAGTGTAACCAAAGTGTTACCAAAGTATAACCAAAGTGTAACAAAAGTGTAACCAAAGTGTACTCAAAGTGTAATTAAAGTGTAGTCAAAGTGTACCCAAAGTGTAAACAAAGTGTACTCAAAGTGTAACCAAAAAGTAACAAAACTGTAACCAAAGTGTAATTAAAGTGTAACCAAAGTGTAGATAAAGTGTAACCAAAATATAACAAAAGTGTACCCAAAGTGTAACCAAATTGTAGTCAGGTGTAGTCAAAGTGTAACAAAATTGTAGTCAAAGTGTAATTAAAGTGTAACCAAAAGGTAGTCAAAGTGTAACCAAAATGAAATCAAAGTGTAACAAAAGTGTAGTAAAAGTGTAACGAAAGTGTAGTCAAAGTGTAACTAAAGTGTAACCAAAGTGTAACCAAAGAGTAACCAAAGCGTAGTCAAAGTGTAACATAAGTGTAGTCAAAGTGTAACCAAAGTGTAACCAAACTGTGAAAAAAGTGTAACCAAAGTGTAACCAAAGTGTAGTCAAAGTTTAATCAAAGTGCAGTCAAAGTGAAACCAAAGTGTAAACAAAGTGTAACCAAAGTATAACCAAAGTGTAACCAAATTGTAGTCAAAGTGTAACCAAAATGTAATTAAAGTGTAACCAAAGTGTAACCAAATTGTAGTCAGGTGTAGTCAAAGTGTAACAAAATTGTAGTCAAAGTGTAATTAAAGTGTAACCAAAAGGTAGTCAAAGTGTAACCAAAATGAAATCAAAGTGTAACAAAAGTGTAGTAAAAGTGTAACGAAAGTGTAGTCAAAGTGTAACTAAAGTGTAACCAAAGTGTAACCAAAGAGTAACCAAAGCGTAGTCAAAGTGTAACATAAGTGTAGTCAAAGTGTAACCAAAGTGTAGTTAAAGTGTAACCAAGGTGTAACCAAAGTGTAGTCAAGATGTAACCAAAGTGTAACCAAAGTGTAGTCAAAGTGTAACCAAAGTGTAACCAAAGTGTAGTCAATGTGTAGTAAAAGTGTAACCAAAATATAACCAAAGTGTACCCTAAGTGTAGTAAAAGTGTAACCAAACTGTGGTCAAAGTGTTACCAAAGTGTAACCAAAGTGTAACCAAAGTGTAACCAAAGTGTAACCACAGTGTAACCAAATTTTAGTCAAAGTGTAACAAAAATTTAACCAAAGTGTAACCAAAGTGTAACAAAAGTGTAACCAAAATGTAACCAAAACCGAAATGTAGTCAAAGTGTAACCAAAGTGTAACCCAAGTGTAACCAAAGTGTAACCAAAGTGTAACCAAAGTGTAACAATAGTGTAGTCAAACTGTAGTCAAAAAGTAATCAAAGTGTAACCAAAGTGTAGTAAAAGTGTAACTAAAGTGTAACCAAAGTGTAACCAAAGTGTAGTCAAAGTGTAACCAAAGTGTAACCAAAATGTATTCAAAGTGTAACGGAAAAGTAACCAAAGTGTAACCAAAGTATAACCAAAGTGTAACGGAAGTGTAACCAAAGTGTAGTCAAAGTTTAACCAATGTGTAGTCAAAGTGTAAACAATGTTTAACCTCACAGAAACCAAAGTGTAACAAAAGTGTGGTCAAAGTGTAACTAAAGTTTAACCAAAGTGTAGTCAAAGTGTAACCAAAAAGTAACCTAAGTGTAATCAAAGTGTAATCAAAGTGTAATCAAAGTGTAATCAATGTGTAACCAAAATGTAACCAAAGTGTAACCAAAGTGTGACCAAAGTGTAGTCAAAGTAAAACCAAAGTGTAACCAAAGTGTAACAAAAGTGTAGTCAAAGTGTAACAAAAGTGTAACCAAAGTGTAGTCAAAGTGTAACCAAAGTGTAACCAGAGTGTAACCAAAGTGTTACCAAAGTGTAACCAAAGTGTATTAAAGTGTAACTAAAGTGTAATCAAAGTGTAGTCAAAGTGTAACCAAATTGTAACGAAAGTGTAAAAAAAGTGTAATCAAAGTGTAACAAAAGTGTAAAAAAAGTGTAGTCAAAGTGTAACCAAAGTGTAGTCAAAGTGTAACCAAAGTGTAGTCAAAGTGTAACAAAAGTTTAACCAAAGTGTAACTAAAGTGTAGTAAAAGTGTAACCAAAGTGTAAACAAAGTGTAACCAAAAAGTAACCAAAGTGTAGTGAAAGTGTAACCAAAGTGTAACCAAAGTTTAGTAAAAGTGATTTCAAAGTGTAACCAAAGTGTAACCAAATTCTGGTCAAAGTGTAGTCAAAGTGTAACCAAAAAGTAACCAAAGTGTAACCAAGCGGTAACCAAAGTGTAGTGAAAGTGTAACCAAAGTGTAACCAAAAATTTATTAAAAAGTAACCAAAGGGTAACCAAAGTGTAACCAAAATGTAACCAAAGTTTAACCAAAGTGTAGTCAAAGGGTAACCAAATTGTAACCCAAGTGTCCTCAAAGTGTAAAAAAAGTGTAACCACATTGTAGTCAAAGTGTAACCAAAGTGTAGTCAAAGTGTAACCTAAGTGTAGTTAAAGTGTAACCAAATAGTAACCAAAGTGTAACCAAAGTGTAACAAAAGTGTAACCAAAGTGTAACCAAAGTGTAGCCAAAGTGTACCCAAAGTGTAACCAACGTGTTAACAATTTGTAACAAAAGTGTAATCAAAGTGTAACCAAAGTGTAACCAAAGTATAACCAAAGTGTAGTCAAAGTGTAAAAAAGTTTAACCAAAGTGTAACCAAAGTGTAACCAAAGTGTAACCAAAAAGTAACCAAAGTGTTATCAAAGTGTAATCAAAATGTAACCGAAATGTAGTCAAAGTGTAACCAAAGTGTAACCAAAGTGTAACCTAAGTGTAACCAAAGTGTAACCAAAGTTTAACCATAGTATAACCAAAGTTCAACAAAAATGTTACAAAAGTGTATTTAAAGTATAACCAAAGTGTAACCAAAGTGTAAACAAAGTGTAAGCAAAGTGTAACCAAAGTGTAACCAAAGTATAACCAAAGTGTAACCAAATTGTAGTCAAAATGTAACAAAAATGTACCAAAGTGTAGTCAAAGTGTAACAAAGTGTAACAAAAGTGTAGTCAAAGTGTAACAAAAGTGTAGTCAAAGTGTTTCCAAAGCGTAACCAAAGAGTAACAAAAGTGTAACCAAAGTGTAACCAAAGTGTAGTCAAAGTGTAACCAAAGTGTAAACAAAGTGTAACCAAAGTGTAACCAAAGTGTAAAAAAGTGTAACCAAAGTGTAACCAAAGTGTAACCAAAGTGTAGTCAAAGTGTAACAAAAGTGTAACCAAAGTGTAACCAAAGTGTAGTCAAAGTGTAACCAAAGTGTAGTCAAAGTGTAACATCAGTGTAAAAATGTAATCAAAGTGTAGTCAAAGTGTAATGAAAGTGTAGTCAAAGTGTAACCAAAGTGTACTCAAAGTGTAACCAAAGTGTAACCAAAGTGTAAACAAAATGTAGTCAAAGTGTAACCAAAGTGTAGTCAAAGTGTAACCAAAGTGTAATCAAAGTGTAATCAAAGTGTAACCAAAGTGTAGTCAAAGTGTAATCAAAGTGTAGTCAAAGTGTAACACAAGTGTAACCAAAGTGTAGTCAAAGTGTAACGAAAGTGTAGTCAAAGTGTAAGCAAAGTGTAACCAAAAAGTAACCAAAGTGTAAAAAAGTGTAACCAATGTGTAACCAAAGTGTAACCAAAGTGTAGTCAAAGTGTAACCAAAGTGTAACCAAAGTGTAACCAAAGTGTAGTCAAAGTGTAACCAAAGTGTAGTCCAAGTGTAACATCAGTGTAAAAGTGTAATCAAAGTGTAGTCAAAGTGTAACGAAAGTGTAGTCAAAGTTTAACAAAAGTGTACTCAAAGTGTAACCAAAGTGTAACCAAAGTGTAGACAAAGTGTAGTCAAAGTGTAACCAAACTGTAACCAAAGTGTATCTAAAGTGTAGTAAAAGTGTAAACAAAGTGTAACCAATGTGTAGTCAAAGTGTAGTCAAAGTGTAACCAAAGTGTAACCAAAGTGTAACCAAAGTGTAACCAAAGTGTAACCAAAGTGTAGTCAAAGTTTATTCAAAGTGTAACCAAAGTGTAGTCAAAGTGTAACCAAAGTGTAACCAATATGTAACCAAAGTAAACCAAAATGTAACCAAAGTATTTAAAGTGTAACCAAAGTGTAGTCAAAGTGTAACAAAAGTGTAGTCAAAGTGTAGTCAAAGTGTAGTCAAAGTGTAACCAAATTTTAACCAAAGTGTAACCAAAGTGTAACCAAAATGTAGTCAAAGTGTAACCAAAGTGTAACCAAAGAGTAACCAAAGTGTAGTCAAAGTATAACCAAAGTGTAAACAAAATGTAACCAAAGTGTAACCAAACTGGGGTCAAAATGTAACCAAAGGTTAACCAATTTGTAACTAAAGTGTAAATAAAGTGTAACAAAGTGTAGTCAAAGTGTAACTAAAGTTTAGTGAAAGTGTAACCAAAGTAGAGTCAAAATGTAGCCAAAGTGTAAAAAAAGTTTAGTCAAAGTAAAACCAAAGTGTAGTCAAAGTGTAGTCAAAGTGTAACCAGAGTGTAAACAAAGTGTAGTCAAAGTGTAACCAAAGTGTAGCCAAAGTGTCACCAAAGTGTAAACAAAGTGTAACCAAAGTGTTGTCAAAGTGTATCCAAAGTGTAACCAAAGTGTAGTCAAAGTTTAACAAAAGTGTAACCAAAGTGTAAACAAAGTGTAACCAAAGTGTAACCAAAAAATAGTCATAGTGTAACCAAAAAGTAACCAAAACGTAGTTAATGTGCAGTCAAATTGTAACCAAAGTGTAACCAAAGTGTAACCAAAGTGTAACCAAAGTGTAGTCAAAGTGTAACCAAAGTGTAGTCAAAGTGTAACCAAAGTGAAATCAAAGTGTAACCAAAGTGTAGTCAAAGAGTAATCAAAGTTTAGTCAGAGTGTAACCAAAGTGTAACCAAAGTGTAACCAAAGTGTAACCAAAGTGTAACCAAAGTGTAGTCAAAGTGTAACGAAAGTGTAGTCAAAGTGTAACCAAAGTGGAACCAAAGTGTAACCGAAGTGTTACCAAATGTTAACCAAAGTTAAGTCAAAGTGTAACCAATGTGTAGTCCAAGTGTAACCAAAGTATAGTCCAAGTGTAACCAAAGTGAAGTGAAAGTGTAAATAAAGTGTAGTCAAAGTGTATTTAAAGTGTAACCAAAGTGTAACCAAAGTGTAACCAAAGTGTAACCAAAGTGTAGTCAAAGTGTAACCAAAGTGTAGTCAAAGTGTAATCAAAGTGTAGTCATAGTTTAACCAATGTGTAACCGAAGTGTAACCAAAGTATAACCAAAGTGTAGTCAAAGTGAAACGAAAGTGTAGTCAAAGTGTAACCAAAGTGTAACCAAAGTGTAACCGAAGTGTTACCAAAGTGTAACCGAAGTTAAGTCAAAGTGTAATCAAAGTGTAGTCAAAGTGTAACCAAAGTGTAGTCCTAGTGTAATCAAAGATTAGTCAAAGTGTAATCAAAGTGTAGTCAAAGTGTAACTAAAGTGTAACCAAAGGGTAACCAAAGTGTAACCAAAGTGTAACAAAAGTGTAACCGAAGTGTTACTAAAGTGTAACAAAAGTTAAGTCAAAGTGTAACCAAAGTGTTACCGAAGTGTAACCAAAGTGTAGTCAAAGTGTAACAAAATAGTTTCCAAAGTGTAACCAAAATGTAGTCAAAGTGTAACCAAAGTGTAACCAAAGTGTAGTCAAAGTGTAGTAAAAGTGTAGTCAAAGTGTAACCAAAGTGTAGTCAAAGTGTAGTCAAAGTGTAAACAAATTGTAGTCAAAGTAAAACCAAAGTGTAGTCAAAGTGTAGTCAAAGTGTAGTCAAAGTGTAACCAAAGTGTAACCAAGGTGTAGTCAAAGTGTAGTCAAACTGTAACCAAAGTGTAGTCAAAGTGTAGTCAAAGTGTAACCAAAGTGTAGCCCAAGTGTAACCAAAGTGTAACCAAAGTGTAACCAAAGTGTTACCAAAGTGTAGTCAAAGTGTTTCCAAAGCGTAGCCAAAGAGTAACCAAAGTGTAACAAAAATGTAACCAAATTGTATTCAAAGTGTAACCAAAGTGTATCTAAAGTGTAACCAAAGTTTTGTCAAAGTGTAACCAAAGTGTAACCAAAGTGTAACCAAAAGTAACCAAAGGGTAAACAAATTGAACCAAAGTGTACCCAAAGTGTAGTCAAAGTGTAACCTAAGTGTAACCAAAGTGTAGTCAAAGTGTAGTAAAAGTGTAGTCAAAGTGTAACCAATGTGTAGTCAAAGTGTAGTCAAAATGTAACCAAAGTGTAACCAAGGTGTAGTCAAAGTTTAGTCAAACTGTAACCAAAGTGTAGTCAAAGTGTTTCCAAAGCGTAGCCAAAGAGTAACCAAAGTGTAACAAAAATGTAACCAAAGTGTATTCAAAGTGTAACCAAAGTGTAACCAAAGTGTAACCAAAGAGTTACCAAAGTGTTAACAAAGTGTAACCAAAGTGTAACCAAAGTGTAGTCAAATTGTAACCAAAAAGTAACCAAAGTGTAGTTAAAGTGCAGTCAAAGTGTAACCAAAGTGTAACCAAAGTGTAACCAAAGTGTAACTATAAGTGTAGTCAAAGTGTAACCAAAGTGTAGTCAAAGTGTAACCAAAGTGTAGTCCAAGTGTAACCAAAGTGTAAAAGTGTAATCAAAGTGTAGTCAAAGTGTAACTAAAGTGTAGACAAAGTGTAACTAAAGTGTAACCAAAGTGTAACCAAAGTGTAATCAAAGTGTAACCAAAGTGTAGTCAAAGTGTAACCAAAGTGTAACCAAAGTGTAACCAAAGTGTAACCAATGTGTAAACGAAATGTAACAAAAATTTAAACCAAAGTGTAAACAAAGTGTTACAAAAGTGTAGTCAAAAAGTAACCAAAAAGTAACCAAAATGTAGTAAAAAAGCAGTCAAAGTGTAGCCAAAGTGTAACCATAATGTAACCAAAGTGTAGTCAAAGTGTAACCAAAGTGTAGTCCAAGTGTAACCAAAGTGTAAAAGTGTAAAAAAAGTGTAGTCAAAGTGTAACTAAAGTATAACCAAAGTGTAGTCAAATTGTAACGAAAGTGTAGTCAAAGTGTAACCAAAGTGTAGACAAAGTGTAACCAAAGTGTAATCAAAGTGTAACCAAAATGTAACCAAAATTTAACCTAAGTGTAACCAAATTGTAACCAAAGTGTAGTCAAATTGTAACCAAAGTGTCTTCAAAGTGTAGACAAAGTGTAGTTAAAGTGTAAGCAAAGTGTAGTCAAAGTGTAATCAAAATGTAGTCAAAGTGTAACCAAAATTTGGTCAAAGTGTAAACAAAGTGTAGTCAAAGTGTAACCAAAGTGTAACAAAAGTGTAGCCAAAATGTAACCAAAGTGTAATCAAAATGTAAGCAAAGTGTAACAAAGGTTTAGTCAAAGTGTAGTGAAAGTGTAACAAAAGTGAAACCAAAGTGTGGTCAAAGTGTAAACAAAGTGGGACAGGTATGTTGGACAGATAGATGGGACAGTTATGTGGGGCAGGTAGATGGGACAGGTAGGTTGGACAGGTAGGTGGGACAGGTAGGTGGGACAGGTAGGTGGGACAGGTAGGTGGGGCATGTAGGTGGGGAAAATTAATTTGGACAGGTAGATTCGACCGGTAGGTTATTCAGGTAGTTGGGACAGGTACGTGGGACAGGTAGGTTGACAGGTGGGACAGTTAGGTAGGAAAGGTAGATGGGAAAGGTATGTGGGACAGGTATGTAGGACAGGTTTGTGGAACAGGTATGTGGGTCAGCTTGGTTGGACAGGTAGGTGGGACAGGTAGGTAGGAAAGGTAGCTAGGACAGGTATGTTGGACAGGTAGGTTGGGCAGGTAGGTTAGACAGGTAGGTTGGACAGGTATGTGGGGCATTTAGGTGGGACAGGTAGATGTGACAGGTATGTGGGACATGTAGGTTGGACAGGTACATTGGACAGGTATTGGGGACAGGTATGTGGAACAGGTAAGTGGGACAGGTACGTGGAACAGGTAAGTAGGACAGGTAGGTTGGACAGGCAGGTTGGACATGTATGTTGGACAGGTAGGTTGGACAGGTAGGTGGGGAAATTATTTTGGGAAATTAGGTGGGACAGGTGGATTGGGCAGGTATTCGGAACATGTATAAGGGACAGGTAGTTAGGATAGGTACATGATACAGGTGGGTGGGACAGTCAGGTGGGACAGATAGATGGGACAGGAAGGGAGGACACATATGTGGGACAGGTAGTTTGGACAAGTAGGTTGGACATGTGGGTTGAACAGGTGGGTTGGACAGGTAGGTGGGACAGGTAGGTCGGAAAGGTATTTCGGACATGTATGTAGGACAGGGCTGTGTGACATGAATATGGGACAGGTAAGTTGGAATGGTATGTGGGACAGTTATTTGGGACAGGCAGATGTGACAGGTATGTGGCACAGGTAGGTTGGACAGGTAGGTTGTACATTTACGTGGGACAGGCAATTAGGACCGGTATTTTGGACATAAATCTTGGACAGAAAAGTGGGACTGGTATTTGGACATGTATATGGGACATGTAAGTTGGAAAGGTACGTGGGACATGTCGGTGGGATAGGTCGGTTGGACAGGTAGATTGGACAGGTAGATTGGACATGTAGATTGGAAAGGTAGATGGGACAGGTAGTTAGGACAGTTAGGTGGGACAGTTAGATGGGACAGGTATTTGGGACAGTTATGTGAAACAGGTAGCTAGGACAGGTATGTGGGAAATGGTATATGGAACAGGTAGTTTGGACAGGTAGGTGGGACAGGTAGGTATGACAGGTTGGTAGGACAGGTAGGTGGGGCAAGTAGGTGTGAATGTAGGTAGGACAGGTAGGTGTCACATATAAGTTGGACAGGTACGTTGAACATGTAGGTGGGTCAGGTAAGAGGGACAGATAGGTGGACAGTTAGTTGGGACAGTTAGGTGGGAAAGGTAGATGGGACAGGTATGTGGGACATGTATGTATGACATGTTTGTAGGACATGTATGTGGAACAGGTACGTGGGACAGGTAGGTGGGACAGTTTGTTTGGACAGGTAGATTGGATAAGTATGTGGGACCTGTAAGTTGGACATGTAGGTTGGACAGGTAGGTGGGACAGGTAGGTGTAAAAGGTAGGTTGGACAGGTATGTTTGACAGGATGATAGTAAAATAGATTGGACAGTTATGTGGGGCAGATATGTAGGGCAGTTATGTGCGACAGGTATGTGGGACAGCTTTGTTGGAGAGGTAGGTGGGACAGTTAGGTGGGACATGTAGATTGGACAGGTAGGTTGAAAATGTAGGTGGGACAGGTAGGTGGGAGAGTTAAGTGGAACAGGTAGATTTGACAGGTAGGTCATTTAGGTAATTGGGACAGGTAGTTGGGACAGGTAGGTTGGACAGGTAGGTGGGTCAGTTAGGTTAAACAGGTAGATTGGACCATTATGTGGGAAAGGTAGGTGAGACATGTAGGTTGGACAGGTAGATAGGACAGGTAGGTAAAAAAGGTATGTTGGACAGGTATGTGGGACAAATTGATAGTAAAATCTAGATAGGATAGTTAAGTGAAAAATTTATGTTGCACAGGTATGTTTGACAGGTAGGTGGGACAGGTAGGTTGGACACGTAGGTGGGACAGGTAGTTTGGACAAGTACGTTGGACAGGTAGGTGGAAGAATTAATTGGGACAGTTTGGTATGACAGGTAGTTGGGACAGGTATGGGGGACAGGTATGTGGGACAGGTATGTTTGACACGTAGCATGGACAGGTAGATTTGACAGGTAGGTTGGACAGGTAGGTGGGTCAGGTGGGACAGGTAGGTGGGAAAGGTAGGCTGGACAGGTTGTTTGGACATGTATGTTGAACAGGTCTATTGGACAGGTATGTGGGACATGTATGTGGGACAGTTAGCTTGGACAATAAGGTTGGACAGGTATTTGGGACAGGTATGAGGGACTGCTTGTTTGGACAGGTAGTTTGGACAGGCAGGTAGGAAAGGTAGCTAGGACAGGTATGTGGGACAGGTAGGTGGGACAGGTAGGTGGGACAGGTAGGTGAGACAGGTAGGTTTGATAGGTATGTGGGACAGGCATGTGGGACAGGTACATAGGACAGGCAGGTTGACAGGTATGTTGGACAGATAGGTGGGACAGGTAGGTGGTCAGGTAGGTGTGACAGGTTGGTAGGACTGGTATGTGGGACAGGTAGGTGGGACCGATAGATTTGACAGTTAGGTTGTTCATGTAGGTGGGTCAGTTAAGTAGGACAGGTAGATTTGACAGATAGGTGGGGCAGTTGGGTGGTACAGGTCGATTGGACAGGTAGGCGGGATAGGTTGTTGGGACATGTATGTGGGACAGATAAGTGGGCAAAGTATGTGGGACAGTTAGGTGGGACAGATATATGGGACAGGTATATCGGTCAGGTAGGTGGGACAGTTAGGGTGGACAGGGAGGTTGGACATGTAGTTGGGAAGGTAGGTTGAACATGTAGATGGGACAGGTAGGTTAGACAAGTGGGTAGGACTTTTATGTGGGAGATGTATGTGGGAAAGGTTAGTTGTAGTGGTAGGTGGGACAGGTAGATTTGACAGGTAGGTGGGATGGTTAGGTTGGACAGGTAGATTGGACCAGTATGTGGGACAGGTAGGTTTGACAGGAAAGTTGGACAGGTAGGTGGGGCATGTATGTGGGACAGGTATGTTTGAAAGGTAGGAGAGACAGGTATGTTAAACTGGTAGATTGGAATGTAGGTAGGTTAGGTAGGTTGGACAGTTAGGTGGGACAGGTAGTTTGGACAGGTATGTGGGACAAATTGATAGTAAAATCTAGATAGGACAGTTAAGTGAAACATATATGTTGCAGAGGTATGTTTGACAGGTAGGTAGGACAGGTAGGTTGGACAGGTAGCTTGGACACGTAGGTGGGACAGTTATGTGGAAAGGTAGGTTGGACAAGGTAGGTTTTGACAGGTATGGGGGACAGGTATGTGGGACAGGTATGTTTGACAGGTAGTTGGGACAGGTAGTTTGGACAAGTAGGTTGGACTGGTAGGTGGAACAATTAATTGGGACAGTTTGGTATGACAGGTAGGTCGGACAGGTATGGGGGACAGGTATGTGGGACAGGTATGTTTGACACGTAGGTGGGACATGTAGATTTGACAGGTAGGTTGGACAGTTAGGTGGGACAGGAAGGTTGGACAGATAGTTGGGACAGGTGTGTTAGACAGGTATTGATACAGGTAGGCTGGACAGATAGGTTGGACAGGTAGGTAGGACAGTTAGGTGAGACATGTAGGTTGGACAGGTAGAATGGACAGGTATGTGGGACATTTATGTGAGGCAATTATGTGGGACAGGTATGTTTGACAGGTAGGTGGGACAGGTATGTGGGACATGTAGGTGGGACAGGTAGGTTGGACAGGTAGGTTGGACAAGTAGGTGGACCAGTTAGGTGGGACAGGTATGTGGGACAGGTATGTTGGACAGGTAGGAAGGACTTGTATGTGGGACGAGTAGGTCGGAAACGAAGGTGGGACAGGTAGATGGGGCAGTTAAATGGAACAGGTTGATTGGACAGGTATGTTGGACAGGTAGGTGGGGCAGGTAGGTGGGACAGGCAGATTTAAGGTAGGTGGAAAAGGAAAATGGGGCATGTAGGTGGCACATGTATGTGGTACAGGTAGGTAAGACAGGTATGTGGGACAGGAATGTGGGACATTTAGGTGGGAATGGTATGAGGGACAGGTATGTTTGATCGATAGGTAAGTTGGACAGGTAGGTAGGACAGGTAGGTTGGACAGGTAGGTGTGACAGTTAGGTGAGAAAGGTAGGTTGGACAGGTAGGTGGAACAGGTATATTTGACATTTATGTGGGACAGGTAGGTTGGACAAGTAGGTTGAACAGTTAGGTGGGACAGGTAGATGGGACAGGTATTAGGGACAGGTATGTTGGACAGGTATGTGAGACAGGTATGTTTGACAGGTAGGTGGGACAGGTAGGTTGGGCAGGTTAATTGGACAGTTATGTGGGACAGGTATGTGGGACAGATATGTTTGACAGGTAGGTGGGGTAGGTAGATTGGACAGGTAGGTTGGACAGGTAGGTTTGACAGATAGCTGGGAAAAGTATGTTGGATAGTTAGGTGGGACAGGTAGGTAGAATAGGTAAATGGGACAGGTAGGTGGGACTGGTATGTGGACAGTTAGGTGGGACAGTTAGATGGGACAGGTAGGAAGGAAAGGCAGGTGAAACTGGTATATGGGACAGGTATTTGGGACAAATATGTTTGACCATAGGTGGGACAGGAAGGTTAGACAGGTAGGTGGGACAGTAGGATGGGACAGGTAGATTGGACAGTTAGGTGGGACAGGTAGATTGGACAGGTATGTGGGACAGATAGGTTGGACAGGTAAGTTGGACAGTTAGATGGGACAGTTAAGTGAGACAGCTAGGTTAGACAGTTAGGTGGGACAGGTAGATGTGACAGGTATGTGGGGCAGGTATGTGAGACAGGTATGTGAAACAGGTAGGTTGGACAGCTAGGTGGGACAGTTATGTGCGACATGTAAGTGGGACAGGTATTTGTGACAGGTAGTTGTCCCAAGTAGGTTTGGCAGGTAGGTTGGACAGTTAGGTGAGACAGTTAGGTGGGACAGGTATTTTGGACAAGAACTTGGGACAGTTAGGTGGGACAGATAGATGGGACAGGAAACGTGGGATAGGTATGTGGGACAGGTATATGGGACAGGTATGTGGGACAGGTATGTGGGACACGTATGTTTGACAGGTAGTTGGGACAAGAAGGTTGGACACATAAGTTTGACAAATAGGTTGGACAGGTAGGTGAGACAGTTAGGTGGGTCAGGTATTTTTGACAAGAAGTTGGGACAGTTAGGTGGGACAGGTAGATGGGACAGGTATGTTGGACAGGTATGTGGGACAGGTATGTGGGACAGGTATGTGGGACACGTATGTTTGACAGGTAGTTGGGACAAGAAGGTTGGACAGGTAGGTTTGACAGGTAGGTTCGAAAGGTAGGTGAGACAGTTAGGTGGGACAGGTATTTTGGACAAGAAGTTGGGACAGTTAGGTGGGACAGGTAGATGGGACAGGTATGTGGGACAGGTATGTGGGACAGGTATGTGGGACAGGTATGTGGGACAGGTATGTGGGACAGGTATGTCGACCGGTATGTTTGAAAGGTAGGTGGGACAGGTAGGTTGGACAGGTAGGTAAAACAGGTAGGTAGGACAGGTAGGTGGAACAGGTAGATAAAACAGGTTGGAGGGACAGGTTGACAGCACAGGTATGTGGGACAGGTATGTTTGACAGGTAGGTGGGACAGGTAATTTTGACAGGTAGGTGTGACAGGTAGGTGGGGCATGTAGGTGGGCCATGTATGTGGGACGGTGGAATGGACAGGTTCGTGGGACTGGTAGGTTGGACAGATAGATGGGACAGGTTGTTGGTTAAGGTAGTTGCGACAGGTAGGTGGGATATGTATGTTGGAAAGGTTGGTGGGACATGTAGGTGGACTGTTAGGTCAGACAGGTAAATGGGACAGGTAGGATGGACAGGTAGACAGCACAGGTATGTGGGACAGGTAGGTGGGGCAGGTAGGTAGGACGGGTATGTGGGACAGGTATGTGGGAAAAGTATGTTTGACAATAGGTGGAACAGGAAGTTTTAACAGGTATGTTGGACAGGTAGGTTGGACATGTAGGTGGGTCAAGTAGGTTGGACAGGTAGTTGGGACAGCTATGTTGGACAGGTATATTGGACAGGTATGTGGAACGTGTATGTGGGACAGTTAGGTGGGACAAAAAGGTTGGACAATTAGGTTTGACAGAATGTGGGACAGGTATGTTTGACAAGTAGGTTTGACGGGTAGATATGAGAGGTAGATTGGACAGGTATGATGGACAGGCAGGTGGGAAAGTTAGGTGGGACAGGTAGGTTGGACAGGTATTTGGGACAGGTATGTTTGACAGGTAGTTGGGACAAGAAGGTTGGACAGGTAGGTTTGACAGGTAGGTTTGACAGGTAGGTTGGACAGTTAGGTTGGACAGGTAGGTTGGACAAGTAGGTGGGGCAGTTAGGTGGGACAGGTAATTTGGACAGGTAGGTGTGACAGGTAGTTGGGACAGGTCGGTGGACTGTAAGGTGGGACATGTAGATGGAACAGGCAGGAGGGACAGGGTGACATCACATATATGTCGGACAGCTATGTGGGACAAGTAGGTGGGACAGGTAGGTGGGACAGGTAATTTGGACAGGTAGGTGTGACAGGTAGGTGGGGCATGTAGGAGGTATTAGGGACAGGTAGGTTGGACAGATAGATGGGACAGGATGTTGGTTAAGGTAAATGCGACAGGAAGGTTGGACAAATAGGTGGGACAGTTATGTGGGGCAGGTATTATGGGAAAGGTATGTTTTACAAGTAGGTTGGGCAGGTAGGTTGGACAGGTAGGTGGGGCAGTTTAATGAGACAGGTAGGTAGAACAGTTAAGTGGGACAGGTAGATGGAACAGGTATGTGGGACAGGTATGTTGGACAGGTATGTGGGACAGGTATGTTGGACAGGTATTTGGGACAGGTATGTAGGACAAGTATGTGGGGCAGGTATGTGGGACATGTATTTGGGAAATGTAGGTTGGACAGATAAGTTGGACAGTTAGATGGGACAGTTAAGTGAGACAGCTAGGTTGGACAGTTAGGTGGGACAGGTACATGGGACAGGTATGGGGGACAGGTATGGGGGACAGGTATGTGAGACAGGTATGTGGAACAGGTAGGTTGGACAGCTAGGTGAGACAGTTATGTGGGACATGTAAGTGGGACAGGTATTTTTGACAGGTAGTTGTCCAAGGTAGGTTGGACAGGTAGGTGGGACAGGTATTGGACAGGGAGTTGGGACAGGTATTTTTGACAGGTATTTTGAACATGTATGTGGGGCAGTTAGGTGGGACAAATAGGTTGGACAGTTAGGTGTAACAGGTATGTGGGACAGGTATGTTTGACAAGTAGGTTGGACAGGTACATTGGACAAGTAGGTTGGACAGGTACATTGGACAGGTAGGTTGGACAGGTAGGTTGGACAGGCAGGTGAGGCAGGTATGTGGGAAAGGTATGTGGGACAGGTATGTGGGACACGTATGTTTGACAGGTAGTTGGGACAAGAAGGTTGGACAGGTAGGTTTGACAGGTAGGTTTGACAGGTAGTTGATACAGTTGGGTGGGACAGGTATTTTGGACAAGAACTTGGGACAGTTAGGTGGGGCAGGTAGATGGGTCAGGTATGTGGGACAGGTATGTGGGACAGGTATGTGGGACAGGTATGTGGGACAGTTAGGTGGGACAGGTATTTTGGACAGGTAGGTAGGACAGGTAGGTTGGACAGGTAGGTGTGACAGTTAGGTGAGAAATGTAGGTGAGAAAGGTAGGTAAGTTTGACAGGCAGGTTGGACAGGTAGTTGAGACAGTTAGGTGGGACAGGTAAGTTGGACAGGTAGGTAGGAAAGGTAGGTTGGACAGGTAGGTGTGCCAGTTAGGTGAGAAAGGTAGGTTGGACAGGTAGGTGGAACAGGTATATTTGACATTTATGTGGGACAGGTAGGTTGGACAAGTAGGTTGAACAGTTAGGTGGGACAGGTAGATGGGACAGGTATGTGGGACAGGTATGATGGACAGGTATGTGGGACAGGTATGTTGGACAGGTATGTGGGACAGGTATGTTGGGGACGTATGTTTGACAGGTAGTTGGGACAAGAAGGTTGGACAGGTAGGTTTGAAAGGTAGGTTGGACAGGTAGGTGAGACAGTTAGGTGATACAGGCATTTTGGACAAGAAGTTGGGACAGTTAAGTGGGACAGGTAGATGGGACAGGTATTTGGGACAGGTATGTGGGACAGGTATGTGGGACAGGTATGTGGAATGGTATGTTTTACAGGTAGGTGGGACATGTAGGTTCGACAGGTAGGTAGGACAGATAGGTAGGACAGGAAGATGGGACAGGTAGATGAAACAATTAGGAGGGACAGGGTGACAGCACATGTATGTGGGACAGGTAGGTTGGACAGGTAGATGGGACAGGTAATTTAGACAGGTAGGTGTGACAGGTAGGTGGGCCATGTAGGTGGGCCATGTATGTGGGACGGTGGAATGGACAGGTTCGTGGGACAGGTAGGTTGGACAGATAGATGGGACAGGTTGTTGGTTAAGGTAGTTGCGACAGGTAGGTGGGATATGTATGTTGGAAAGGTAGGTGGGACATGTAGGTGGACTGTTAGGTGGGGCAGGTAAATGGGACAGGTAGGATGGACAGGTAGAAAGCACAGGTATGTGGGNTATTTGACAAGTAGGTGAAACAGGTAGGTGGAACAGGTAGGTTGGACAGGTAGGTTGGACAGTTAGGTGGGGCAGGTAGATGGAATAGGTATGTGGGACAGGTATTTTGGACAGGTATTTGGGACAGGTAGTTTGGACAAGTAGGTCGGAAAGGTATGTGGGACAGATATATTTGACAGGTATGTGGGGCAGGTAGGTTGGACAGGTAGATTGGACAGGTAATTGTGTCAGGTAGGTGGGACTGGTAGGTTGGACAGGTAGATGGGACAGGTAATTTAGACAGGTAGGTGTGACAGGTAGGTGGGCCATGTAGGTGGGCCATGTATGTGGGACGGTGGAATGGACAGGTTCGTGGGACAGGTAGGTTGGACAGATAGATGGGACAGGTTGTTGGTTAAGGTAGTTGCGACAGGTAGGTGGGATATGTATGTTGGAAAGGTAGGTGGGACATGTAGGTGGACTGTTAGGTGGGGCAGGTAAATGGGACAGGTAGGATGGACAGGTAGAAAGCACAGGTATGTGGACAGGTAGGTGGGACAGGTAGGTGGGGCAGGTAGTTAGGACAGGTATGTGGGACAGGTTGTTGGTTAAGGTAGTTGCGACAGGTAGGTGGGATATGTATGTTGGAAAGGTAGGTGGGACATGTAGGTGGACTGTTAGGTGGGACAGGTAAATGGGACAGGTAGGATGGACAGGTAGAAAGCACAGGTATGTGGGACAGGTAGGTGTGACAGGTAGGTGGGGCAGGTAGTTAGGACAGGTATGTGGGACAGGTATGTGGGATAAGTATGTTTGACAATAGGTGGAATAGGAAGGTTGGACAGGTATGTTGGACAGGTAGGTTGGACATGTAGGTGGGTCAGGTAGGTTGGAGAGGTATTTCGGACAGGTATGTTGGACAGGTATATTGGACAGGTATGTGGAACATGTAAGTGGGACAGTTAGGTGGGACAAGTAGGTTGGACAATTAGGTGTGACAGGTATGTGGGACAGGTATGTTTGACAAGAAGTTTGATGGGTAGATATGAGAGGTAGATTGGACAGGTAGGTTGGACAGGCAGGTGGGAAAGTTAGGTGGGACAGGTAGGTTGGACAGGTATGTGGGACAGGTATGTTTGACAGGTAGTTGGGACAAGAAAGTTGGACAGGTAGGTTTGACCGGTAGGTTTGACAGGTAGTTTGGACAGTTAGATTGGACAGGTAGGTTGGACAAGTAGGTGGGACAGTTAGGTGGGACAGGTAGATTAAACAGGTAGGAGGGACAGTGTGACAGCACAGGTATGTGGGAAAGGTAGGTTGGACAGGTAGGTGTGACAGGTAGGTGGGGCATGTAGGTGGGCCATGTATGTGGGACGGTAGAATGGACAGGTTCGTGGGACAGGTAGGTTGGACAGATAGATGAGACATGTTGTTGGTTAAGGTAGTTGCGACAGGTAGGTGGGATAGGTAGGTTGAAAATGTAGTTTGAACATGTAGGTGGACTGTTAGGTGGGACAGGTAAATGGGACAGGTAGGATGGACAGGTATGTGGGACAGGTATGTGGGACAGGTATGTCTGACAGGTAGTTGGGACAAGAAAGTTGGACAGGTAGGTTTGACAGGTAGGTTGGACAGGTAGGTCGGACAGTTAGGTTGGACAGGTAGGTTGTACAAGTAGGTGGGACAGTTAGGTGGGACAGGTAGATGGGACAGGTATGTCGGACAGGTATGTGGGACAGGTATGTGGACCGGTATGTTTGACAGTTAGGTAGGACAGGTATGTTGGACAGGTAGGTAGGACAGGTAGGTGGGACAGGTCGGTGGACTGTAAGGTGGGACATGTAGATGGAACAGGTAGAAGGGACAGGGTGACAGCACATGTATTTCGGACAAGTATGTGGGACAAGTAGGTGAGACAGGTAGGGGGGACAGGTAATTTGGACAGGTAGGTGTGACAGGTAGGTGGGGCATGTAGCAGGTATTAGGGACATAAAGGTTGGACAGATAGATGGGACAGGATGTTGGTTAAGGTAAATGCGACAGTTAGGTTGGACAAAAAGGTGGGGCAGTTATGTGGAGCAGGTATTTGGGAAAGGTATGTTTTACAAGTAGGTTGGGCAGGTAGGCAGGACAAGTAGGTGGGGCAGTTAGATGAGACAGGTAGGTAGAACAGTTAAGTGGGACAGGTAGATGGGACAGGTATGTGGGACAGGTATGTTGGACAGGTATGTGGGACATGTATGTGGGACAGGTATTTGGGACAGGTATGTGGGACAAGTATGTGAGACAGGTATGTGGGACAGGTATTTGGGACAGGTAGGTTGGACAAGAAGTTGGGGCAGTTATGTGGGACAGGTATGTGGGACAGGTATATTTGACAAGTAGGTGAAACAGGTAGGTGGAACAGGTAGGTTGGACAGGTAGGTTGGACAGTTAGGTGGGGCAGGTAGATGGAATAGGTATGTGGGACAGGTATTTTGGACAGGTATTTGGGACAGGTAGTTTGGACAAGTAGGTCGGAAAGGTATGTGGGACAGATATATTTGACAGGTATGTGGGGCAGGTAGGTTGGACAGGTAGATTGGACAGGTAATTGTGTCAGGTAGGTGGGACTGGTAGGTTGGACAGGTAGATGGGACAGGTAATTTAGACAGGTAGGTGTGACAGGTAGGTGGGCCATGTAGGTGGGCCATGTATGTGGGACGGTGGAATGGACAGGTTCGTGGGACAGGTAGGTTGGACAGATAGATGGGACAGGTTGTTGGTTAAGGTAGTTGCGACAGGTAGGTGGGATATGTATGTTGGAAAGGTAGGTGGGACATGTAGGTGGACTGTTAGGTGGGGCAGGTAAATGGGACAGGTAGGATGGACAGGTAGAAAGCACAGGTATGTGGGACAGGTAGGTGTGACAGGTAGGTGGGGCAGGTAGTTAGGACAGGTATGTGGGACAGGTATGTGGGATAAGTATGTTTGACAATAGGTGGAATAGGAAGGTTGGACAGGTATGTTGGACAGGTAGGTTGGACATGTAGGTGGGTCAGGTAGGTTGGAGAGGTATTTCGGACAGGTATGTTGGACAGGTATATTGGACAGGTATGTGGAACATGTAAGTGGGACAGTTAGGTGGGACAAGTAGGTTGGACAATTAGGTGTGACAGGTATGTGGGACAGGTATGTTTGACAAGAAGTTTGATGGGTAGATATGAGAGGTAGATTGGACAGGTAGGTTGGACAGGCAGGTGGGAAAGTTAGGTGGGACAGGTAGGTTGGACAGGTATGTGGGACAGGTATGTTTGACAGGTAGTTGGGACAAGAAAGTTGGACAGGTAGGTTTGACCGGTAGGTTTGACAGGTAGTTTGGACAGTTAGATTGGACAGGTAGGTTGGACAAGTAGGTGGGACAGTTAGGTGGGACAGGTAGATTAAACAGGTAGGAGGGACAGTGTGACAGCACAGGTATGTGGGAAAGGTAGGTTGGACAGGTAGGTGTGACAGGTAGGTGGGGCATGTAGGTGGGCCATGTATGTGGGACGGTAGAATGGACAGGTTCGTGGGACAGGTAGGTTGGACAGATAGATGAGACATGTTGTTGGTTAAGGTAGTTGCGACAGGTAGGTGGGATAGGTAGGTTGAAAATGTAGTTTGAACATGTAGGTGGACTGTTAGGTGGGACAGGTAAATGGGACAGGTAGGATGGACAGGTATGTGGGACAGGTATGTCTGACAGGTATGTCTGACACGTAGTTGGGACAAGAAAGTTGGACAGGTAGGTTTGACAGGTAGGTTTGACAGGTAGGTTGTACAGTTAGGTTGGACAGGTAGGTTGGACAAGTAGGTGGGACAGTTAGGTGGGACAGGTAGGTTGGACAGGTATGTGGGACAGGTTTGTTTGACAGGTAGTTGGGACAAGAAAGTTGGACAGGTAGGTTTGACAGGTAGGTTTGACAGGTAGGTCGGACAGTTAGGTTGGACAGGTAGGTTGTACAAGTAGGTGGGACAGTTAGGTGGGACAGGTAGATGGGACAGGTATGTCGGACAGGTATGTGGGACAGGTATGTGGACCGGTATGTTTGACAGTTAGGTAGGACAGGTATGTTGGACAGGTAGGTAGGACAGGTAGGTGGGACAGGTCGGTGGACTGTAAGGTGGGACATGTAGATGGAACAGGTAGAAGGGACAGGGTGACAGCACATGTATTTCGGACAAGTATGTGGGACAAGTAGGTGAGACAGGTAGGGGGGACAGGTAATTTGGACAGGTAGGTGTGACAGGTAGGTGGGGCATGTAGCAGGTATTAGGGACATAAAGGTTGGACAGATAGATGGGACAGGATGTTGGTTAAGGTAAATGCGACAGTTAGGTTGGACAAAAAGGTGGGGCAGTTATGTGGAGCAGGTATTTGGGAAAGGTATGTTTTACAAGTAGGTTGGGCAGGTAGGCAGGACAAGTAGGTGGGGCAGTTAGATGAGACAGGTAGGTAGAACAGTTAAGTGGGACAGGTAGATGGGACAGGTATGTGGGACAGGTATGTTGGACAGGTATGTGGGACATGTATGTGGGACAGGTATTTGGGACAGGTATGTGGGACAAGTATGTGAGACAGGTATGTGGGACAGGTATTTGGGACAGGTAGGTTGGACAAGAAGTTGGGGCAGTTATGTGGGACAGGTATGTGGGACAGGTATATTTGACAAGTAGGTGAAACAGGTAGGTGGAACAGGTAGGTTGGACAGGTAGGTTGGACAGTTAGGTGGGGCAGGTAGATGGAATAGGTATGTGGGACAGGTATTTTGGACAGGTATTTGGGACAGGTAGTTTGGACAAGTAGGTCGGAAAGGTATGTGGGACAGATATATTTGACAGGTATGTGGGGCAGGTAGGTTGGACAGGTAGATTGGACAGGTAATTGTGTCAGGTAGGTGGGACTGGTAGGTTGGACAGGTAGGTGGGACAAGTAGTTGGGACAGTTAGGTGGGACAGTTAGGTGGGACAGGTATGTGGGGCAGGTATGTTTGACAAGTAGGTTAAACAGGTAGGTTGGACAGGTATGTTGGACAGGTAGGTGGGACAGGTAGGTGGGACAATTAGATGGGACAGGTAGGTTGGACGGGTATGTGGGACAGGTATTTGAAACAGGTAGCTGGGACAGGTATGTTTGACAGAAAGATGGGACAAGAAGGTTGGACAGGTAGGTTTGACAGAAAGGTTTGACAGGTAGGTTGGACAGGTAGGTTGGACAGTTAGGTTAGACAGGTAGGTGGGACAGGTAGGTGGGGCAGGTAGGTGGGACAGGTATGTCAGACAAGTATGTTTCAAAATAGGTGGAACATGAAGGTTGGACAGGTATGTTGGACAGGTAATTGGGACAGGTAGGTGGGACTGGTATGTTGGACAGGTATGTGGAACATGTATGTGGGACAGTTAGGTGTGACAGGTATGTGGGACAGATATGTTTGACAAGTAGGTTTGAGGGTAGATATGTGGGGCAGGTAGGTTGGACAGGTAGGTTGGACAGGTAATTGGGACAGGTAGGTGGGACAGGTAGGTGGGACAGTTATGTGGGACAGTTAGGTGGGGCAAGTAGTTGGGACAGTTAGGTGGGACAGTTAGGTGCGACAGGTATGTGGGGCAGGTATGTTTGACAAGTAAGTTGGACAGGTAGGTTGGACAGGTAGGTGGGACAGGTAGGTGGGACAATTAGATGGGGCAGGTAGGTTGGACAGGTATGTGGGACAGGTATTTGAAACAGGTATCTGGGACAGGTATGTTTGACAGAAAGGTGGGACAAGAAGGTTGGACAGGTAGGTTTGACAGAAAGGTTGGACAGGTAGGTTGGACAGGTAGGTTGGACAGTTAGGTGGGACAGGTAGGTTGGACAGGTAGGTGGGACAGGTATGTTGGACAATTATATTGGACAGGTATGTGGGGCATGTAGGTGGGACAGGTAGGTTGGACAATAAGGTGGGACTGTTAGGTGGGTCAGGTAGATGGGACAGGTAGGAGGAACAGGTAGACAGCACAGGTATGTGGGACAGGTATGTGGGGCAGGTTAGGTGGGTCATGTAGGTGGGACAAGTAGGTGGGACAGGTATGTACGACAGGTAGGTTGGATAGGTAAGTGGGATAGGTAGGTTGGACAAGCAGGTGAGACAGTTAGGTGATACAGGTAGATGGGTTAGGTATGTGTGACAGGTATGTGGGACAGTTAGGTTGGACAGGTAGTTGGGACAGGTATGTGGGACAAATAGTTTGGACAGGTAGGTCGGAAAGGTATATTGGACAGGTTTATTGGACAGGTATGTGGGACATGTATGTGGGACAGGAAGGTTGGACAACTAGATGGGACAGATAGATGGGACAGTTAGATGTGACAGGTATGTGGGACAGGTATGTGGGACAGGTAAGTTTAATGGCTAGGTGGGACAGGTAGGTTGGACAGGTAGTTTGGACAGATAGGTTGGACAGGTAAGTGAGACAGTTATGTGAGACAGTTAGGTTGGACAAGTAGTTGGGACAGGTATGTCTCACAGTTAGGTTGGACAGGTAGGTGTAAGAGGTAAATGGGACAGGTAGGTGGGACAGGTAGTTTGACTGTAAGGTGGGACAGGTAGATGGGACAGGTAGGAGGGACAGTGTATCAGCACAGTTATGTGGGACAGGTATGTGGGACAGGTAGGTGGGACAAGAATGTGGGACAGGTAGGTGTAACAGGTAAATGGGACAGGTATGTTGGACAGGTAAGTTGGACAGGTAGGTGTAACATGTAGGTGGGACAGGTATGTGGGGCAGGTAGTTTGGACAGATAGGATGGATAGGTAGAGAGGTTGTTGGTAAAGGTAGGCTCGACCGGTAGGTGGGATAGGTAGGTTGGACAGGTAGTTGGGACATGTAGGTGGACTGTTAGGTGGGACAGGTAGATGGGACAGTTAGGATGGATAGGTAGACACCACAGATATGTGGGACAGGTATGTGGGTCAGGTAGGTGGGTCAGGTAGGTGGGTCAGGTAGGTGGGGCAGGTATGTGCGACAGGTATGTGGGACAGGTATTTGGGACAGGTATGTGGGACAGGTATGTTTGACAGGTAGGTGGAATTGGTAGGTTGGACAGTTAATTTGGAAGGGTAGGTTGGACAGTTAGGTGGGACAGGTAGGTTGGACAGTTAGGTGGACTGTTAGGTGGGACAGGTAGATAAGACAGTTAGGATGGACAGGTTGACAGCACAGAAATGTGGGAAAGGTATGTGGGACAGGTATGTTGATCAGATAGATGGGACATGTAGGTGGAATAGGTAGGTGGGACAGGTATGTGGGACAGGTATGTGGGACAGGTATGTTTGACAGGTAGGTGGAAAAGGTAGATTGGACAGGTAGGTTGGACAGGTAGTTGGGACAGTTAGATAGGACAGGTAGGTGTGACAGTTAGTTGGGACTGTTAGATGGGACAGGTATGTTGGACAGGTGTGTTGGACAGGTAGGTTGGACAGGTAGGTTGGACAAGTAGGTGGGACAGGTATGTGGGACAGGTATATTTGAAAGGTAGGTGGGGAAAGGTATATTGGGCAGGTAGGTGGGACAGGTAAGTGGGACATGTAGGTGGGGCAGGTAGGTTGGACAGGTAGTTGGGACAGGTAGACAGGAAGGTGGGTCAGGTAGGTGGGACAAGTAGGTGTGACAGGTTACTAGGACAGGTAGGTGGGGCAGGTAGGTGGGATAAGTAGGTTGGACAAGTAGGTTAAACAGTTAGGTGGGACAGGAAGATGGGTTAGGTAAGTGGGACAGGTATGTGGGACAGGTAGGTTGGACAGGTAGGTTGGACAGGTTTTTTGGACAGGTGTATTTGACAGGTATGTGTGACATGTATGTTGGACAGGTAGGTTGGACAAATTGGTGGGACAGTTAGGTGGGACAGGTAGGTGGGACAAGTAGATGGGACAGGTATGTAGGGCAGGTATGTCGGACAGGTATGTGGGACAGGTATGTTGGACGGTTAGGTGGAACAGGTAAATGGGACAGGTATTTGGACAGGTAGGTTGGGCCGGATAGGAGGGACAGGTATGTGAAACAGGTATGTTTGACAGGTAGGTGGGACAGGTAGGTTGGACAGGTAGGTTGGACATGTAGGTTGGACAGGTAGATGGAACAGGTAGGTTGGACAGGTAGGTGTACAGTTAGTTGGGACAGGTAGATTGGACAGGAAGGACGGAAAGGTAGACAGCACATGTATGTGGGGCAGGTATGTGGGACAGGAAGGTGGGTCAGGTAGGTGGGACAGGAAGATGGGACAGTTATGTGGGACAGATTGAGGGAACAGGTGTGTTGGACAGGTAATTTGGACAGGTAGTTTGGACAGGTATGTTGGACATGTATGTTGGACAGGTAGAAGGGACAGGTAGGTGAGACAGGTACTTGGGATGGGTAGTTTGGACAAGTAGGTGAAACAGTTAGGTGGGACAGGTAGATGGGACAGGTATGTGGGACAGGTATGTGAGACAGGTATATGGGACATGTAGGTGCGACAGGTAGGTGGGACAGGTATGTTGGACTGTTAATTTGGACAGGTAGTTGGGACAGGTATGTTAGACAGGTGTATTGGTCAGGTATGTGGGACAGGTAGGTGGGAGAGGTATGTGGGACAGGTATGTTTGAAGGTAGGTGGGAAAGGAAGGTTGGACAGGTAGTTTGGATAGATAGGTTTGACAGTTATGTGGGACAGGTAGGTTGGACAGGTAGGTGGGACAGTTATGTGGGACAGGTATGTGGGACAGGTATGTTTTACAAGTATGTGGGGCAGGTAGGTTGGACAGGTAGGTTGGACAGGTAGGTTGGACAGGTAAGTGGGAAAGTTAGATAGACCAGGTAGGTTGGACAGGTAGGTTGGACATGTAGGTTGGACAGGTAGGTTGGACAGGAAGGTTGGGCAGGTAGGTGTACATTTAGTTGGACAGGTAGGAGGGACAGGTAGACAGCACACTTATGTGGGAAAGGTATGTGGGACTGGAAGGTGGGTCAGTTAGGTAGGACCGCTAGGTGGGACAGGTATGTGGGACAGGTAGGTGGAACAGGTATGTTGGACAGGTAATTGGGACAGGTAGGTGGGACAGGTAGTTTGGATATGTATGTGGGACAGGTAGAATGGACAGGTAGGTGGGACAGGAAGGTGGGATGGGTAGTTTGGACAAGTAGGTGAAACAGTTAGGTGGGACAGGTATTTGGGTTAGGTTTTCAAGGACAGATATGTGGGACAGGTAGGTTGGACAGGTAGTTGGGACAGGTATGTTGGACAGGTGTATTTGACAGGTATGTGGGACATGTATGTTTGACAGGTAGGTTGGACAAGTTGGTGGGACAGTTAGGTGGGACATGTAGATGAGGCAGGTATGTAGGACAGGTATGTGGGGCAGGTATTTGGGACAGGTAGGTTGGAAAGGTAGGTTGGACAGGTAAGTGGGACAGGTAGGTGGGACATGTAGTTGGACAGGTAGGTGGGATAGTTATGTGGGGCAGTTAGGTGGAACAAGTAGTTGGGACATTTAGGTGGGAAAGGTATGTGGGACAGGTATGTTTGACAAGTAGGCTGGACAGGTAGGTTGGACAGGTAGGTTGGACAGGTAGGTTGGACTGGTAGGTTGGACAGGTAGGTTGGACAGGTAGGTGGGACAGGTAGGTTGGACAGGTAGGTGGGACAGGTATTTTGGACAGGTATATTGAACAGGTATGAGGGACATGTATTTGGGACAGTTAGATGGGACAAGTAGTTGGGACAGGTATGTGGGACAGGTAGTTGGGACAAGAAGTTTGGACAGGTAGATTTGACAGCTAAGTTGGACAGGTAGGTGGGACAGTTAGTTTGGAAAAGTAGGTTAGGACAGGTAGGTGGGACATGTATATTGGACAGGTATGTGGGACATGTTTATGGGGCAGTTAGGTGGGACAGGTAGAAGGGACCAGTATGTGGGACAGGTATGTAGGACAGGTATGTGGGACAGTGATGTGGGACAGGCAGGTTGGACAGGCAGATGGGACAGTAATTTTGAACAGTTAGGTTTAACATGTAGGTGGAACAGGTAAATTGGACAGGTAGGTTGGACACGTAGTTGGACAATTAGGTGGGACAGGTAGATGGGATAGGTAGAAGGGACAGGTAGACAGCACAGGTATGTGGGACAGGTATTTGGGACAGGTATGTGGGACAGGTATTTGGGACACGTATGTGGGACAGGTATGTGGTACAGGTAGGCTTGACAGGTAGGTTGGACAGATATGTTGGACAGTTAGTTTAGACAGGTAGGTGGAACAGGTAAATGGTACAGTTATGTGAGACAGGTAGGTGGAACAGGTAGGTAGGACAGGTAGGTGGACAGTTAGGTGGGACTGGTAGATGTGACAGTTGGAGGGACAGGTAGAAAGCACAGGTATATGGGACAGGTATGTGGGAAAGGTATGTTTGACAGGTAGGTGGGACAGGAAGTTTGGACAGGTAAGTGGGACAGTAAGGTTGGACAGATACATGGGAAAGGTAGGTGGGACACGAGGTGGGACAGGTAGGTAGGATATGTAGTTTGGACAAGTAGGTGAAACAGTTAGTTGGGACAGGTAGATGGGTTAGGTATGTGGGAGAGGTATGTGGGACAGGTAGTTTGGACAGGTATGTGGGACAGGTATTTGGGACACGTTTGTTTGACATAGGTGGGACAGGAAGGTTGGACAGGTATGTTTGACAAGTTAGGTAGGACAGGTATGTGGGGCAGGTATGTGGGAAATGTATGTTTGACAGGTAGGTGGGACAGGTAGTTTGGACAGGTAGGTTGGACAGGTAGGTGGGACAGTTAATTTGGACAGGTAGGTGGGAAAGTTAGGTGGGATAGGTAGGTTGGACAAGGTAGGTGGGAAAGGTATGTGGGGCAGGTATGTGGGACAGGTATGTGGGACAGGTAGGTGGGACAGGTAGGTGGAACAGGTAAATGGGACAGGTAGGTGGGACAGGTAGGTTGGACATGTAGGTGTGACAGGTAGTTGGGACATGTAGGAGGGACATGTATGTTGGAAAGGTAGAATTGACAGGTAGGTGGGACACGTATGTTGGAAGGAAAGATCGAACAGGTTGTTTGTTAATGTAGGTGTGACAGGTAGGTTGGATAATTAGGTTTAACAGGTAGGTTAGACATATAGGTGGACTGATACGTGGGACAGGTAGATGGGACAGGTAGATGGGACAGGTAGATGGGACATGTAGGATGGACAGGTAGAAAGCACAGGTATGTGGGGCAGGTATGTTTGACAAGTAGGTGGGGCAGGTAGGTTTGACAGGTATTTTGGACAGGTAGGTGGGCCAGTTAGATGAGACTGGTAGGTTGGACAGTTAGGTTGGACAGGTAGATGGACAGGTATGTAGGACAGGTATGTGGGACAGGTATGTTGGACAGTTAATTTGGACAGTTAATTTGGACAGGTAGGTGGAACAGGTAAATGGGATAGGTATGTGGGACAGGTAAGTGGGACAGGTAGGAGGGACAGGTATGTGAGACAGGTATGTTTGACAGGTAAGTGGGACAGGTAGGTTGGACAGTTAGGTCGTATATAGGTTGGACAGTTATGTGGGACACGTAGGTGGGACAGGTATGTGGGACAGTAACGTGGGACTGGTATGTTGGACAGGTAAGTTGGACAAGTAGGTGGGACAGGTAAGTTGGACATGTTGGAGGGACATGTATGTGGGACAGGTAGATAGGACAGGTAGGTGGGACAGGTAGAAGGACTGATAGGTGGGACAAAAAGATGGGACAGGTAGGAGGGACAGTTAGACAGCACAGGTATGTGGGGCAGGAAGGTTGGACGGGTAGGTGGGACAGGTATATTGGACAGTTAGTTTGGACAGTTAGTTGGGACAGGTATGTTGGACAGGTGTATTGGACAGGTATGTGGGACAGGTAGGTTGTACAAGTATGTGGGACAGGTAGGTTGGACAGGTAGGTTGGACAGGTAGGTTGGACAGGTAGGTAGGACAGGTAGGTGGGACAGGTAGGTGGGACAGGTAGGTGGGGCAGGTATGTGGGACAGGTATGTTTGACAGGTATGTTTGACAGGTAGGTATGAAAGGTAGATTGGACAGGTAGTTTGGACAGGTAGGTTGGACAGTTAGGTGAGACAGGTAGGTTTGACAGGTAGGTGGGACAATTATGTGGGACAGGTATGTGGGACAGGTATGTTTTACAAGTAGGATGGGCAGGTAGGTTGGACAGGTAGGTTGAACAGGTAGGTGGGACAGTTAGATAGGACAGGTAGGTTAGACATTTAGGTGGGACAGGTAGATGGGACAGGTAGAAAGCACAGGTAGGTGGGACAGATATGTGGGACAGGTATGTGGGACAGGTATGTTTGACAGGTATGTGGGACAGGTAGGTTGGACAGGTACATGGGACAGGTAGAAAGCACAGGTAGGTGGTATAGGTAGGTGGGGCAGATATGTGGGACAGGTATGTGGGACAGGTATGTTTGACAGGTATGTGGGACAGGTAGGTTGGACAGGTAGATTGGAAAGGTAGGTGAGACTGTTAGATGGAACAGGTAAGTTGGATAAGGTATGTTTGACAGGTAGGTGGAAAAGAAGGTTGGATGAAAGTGTAACCAAAGTGTAACCAAAGTGTAACAAAAGTGTAGTCAAAGTGAAACCAAAGTGTAACCAAAGTGTAATTAAAATGTAATCAAAGTGCAACCAAAGTGTAACCAAAGTGTAATCAAAGTGTAAACAAAGTGTAACCAAAGTGTAACCAAAGTGTAACCAAAGTGTAGTCAAAGTATAGTCAAAGTGTAACCAAAGAGTAACCAAAGTTTAACCAATGTGCAATCAAATTGTAACCAAAGTTTAACCAAAGTGTAGTATAAGTGTAACCAAAGTGAAGTATAAGTGTAACCAAAGTGTAACCAAAGTGTAGTCAAAGTACAGTCAAAGTGTAACCAAAGTGAAACCAAAGTGTAACCAAAAAGTAAGCAAAGTGTAACCAAAATTTAACCAAAGTGTAACCAAAGTGTAGTTAAAGTGTAACCAAAGTGTAACAAAAAAGTAACCAAAGTGTAACCAAAGTGTAACCAAAGTGTAACCAAAGTGTAACCAGTGTGTAGTCAAAGTGTAACCAAAGCTTAACCAAAGTGTAGTCAAAGTTTAGTCAAAGTGTAACCAAAGTGAAGTCAAAGTGTAGTCAAAGTGTAAACAAAGTGTTACCAAAAAGTAACCAAAGTGTAACTAAAGTGTAACCAAAGTGTAACCAAAGTGAAACCAATGTGTAAACAAAATATAACCAAAATGTAACCAAAGAGTAACTAAAGTGTGGTCAAAGTGTAACCAAAGTGTAACCAAAGTGTAGTCAAAGTGTATTCAAAGTGTAACCAAAAATAACCAATGTGTAACCAAAGTGTAACCAAAGTGTAGTTAAAGTGTAACCAAAGTGTAACCAAAGTGTAGTCAAAGTACAGTCAAAGTGTAACCAAAATTTAACCAAAGTGTAACCAAAGTGTAGTCAAAATGTAACCAAAGTGTAACCAAAGTGTAGTCAAAGTGTAGTAAAAGTGTAACCAAAGTGTAAAGAAAGTGTAACCAAAGTGTAACCAAAGTGTAGTCAAAGTGTAGTCAAAGTGTAGTCAAAGTGTAGTCAAAGTGTATTCAAAGTGTAACCAAAATGTAACCAAAGAGTAACCAAAGTGTAAAAAAAGTGTAACCAAAGTGTAGTCAAAGTGTAACCAAAGTGTAACCAAAGTGTAGTCAAAGTGTAGTAATAGTGTAGTCAAAGTGTAACCAAAGTGTAGTAAAAGTGTAACCAAAGTGTAGTAAAAGTGTAACCAAAGTGTAGTCAAAGTGTAAACAAAGTGTAACCAAAGTGTAACCAAAGTGTAACCAAAGAGTAACCAAAGTGTAACCAAAGTGTAGTAAAAGTGTAACCAAAGTGAAACCAATGAGTAACCAAAGTGTAACCAAATTGTTACCAAATAGTAACCAAAGTGTAGTCAAAGTGTAACTAAGTTGGAGTCAAAGTGTAACCAAAGTGTAACCAAAGAGTAACCAAAGTGTAGTCAAAGTGTAACTAAAGTGGAGTCAAAGTGTAACCAAAAAGTAACCAAAGTGTAGTCAAAGTGTAACCAAAGTGTATTCAAAGTTTAACCAATGTGTAATTAAATTGTAGTCAAAGTGTAACCAAAATGTAACCAAAGTGGAATCAACGTGTAACCAAAGTGTATCAAAGTATAACCAAAATGTAACCAAAGTGTAACCAAAGTGTAGTCAAAGTGTAACCAAAGTGTAACCAAAGTGTAACCAAAGTGTAAAGAAAGTGTAACCAAAGTGTAACCAAAGTGTAGTCAAAGTGTAGTCAAAGTGTAGTCAAAGTGTAGTCAAAGTGTAGTCAAAGTGTAGTCAAAGTGTAACCATAAGGGACCAAAGATTACCAAAGTGTAACCAAAGTGTAGTCAAAGTTTAACCAAAGTGTAACCAAAAAGTAACCAAAGTGTAACCAAAGTGTAACCAAAGTGTAACCAAAGTGTAGTCAAAGTGTAACCAGTGTAGTCAAAGTGTAGTAAAAGTGTAGTCAAAGTGTAACGAAAGTGTAGTCAAAATGTAACCAAAGTTTAGTCAAAGTGTAACCAAAGTATAAACAAAGAGTAACCAAAAATTAACCAAAGTGTAGTCAAAGTGTAACCAATAGTGAAACCAATGTTTAACCAAAGTGTAACTAAAGTGTAACCAAAGAGTAACCAAAGTGTTGTCAAAGTGTAACGAATGTGTAGTCAAAATGTAACCAAAGTGTAACCAAAGTGGAGTCAAAGTGTAACCAAAGTGTAGTCAACGTGTAACCAAACTTTAGTCAAAATGTAACCAAAGTGTAACCAAAGTGTAGTCAAAGTGTAGTAAAATTGTAACCAAAGTGTAAAGAAAGTGTAACCAAAGTGTAACCAAAGTGTAGTCAAAGTGTAGTCAAAATGTAGTCAAAGTGTAGTCAAAGTGTAACCAAAGTGTAACCAAAGAGTATCCAAAGTGTAACCAAAGTGTAAGCAAAGTGTAGTCAAAGTGTAAACAAAGTGTAACCAAAGTGAAGTCAAAGTGTAGTAAAAGTGTAGTCAAAGTGTAACAAAAGTGTAGTAAAAGTGTAACCAAAGTTTAGTCAAAGTGTAACCAAAGTGTAATCAAAGTGTAACCAAAGAGTAACCAAAGTGTAACCAAAGTGTAGTATAAGTGTAACCAAAGTGTAGTCAAAGTGTAGTCAAAATGTAGTCAAAGTGTAGTCAAAGTGTAACCAAAAAATAAACAAAGTGTAAACAAAGTTTAACCAAAGTGTAACCAAAGTGTAGTCAAAATGTAACCAAAGTGTAACCAAAGTGTAGTCAAAGTGTAGTAAAAGTGTAACCAAAGTGTAAAGAAAGTGTAACAAAAGTGTAACCAAAGTGTAGTCAAAGTGTAGTCAAAGTGTAGTCAAAGTGTAGTCAAAGTGTATTCAAAGTGTAACCAAAATGTAACCAAAGAGTAACCAAAGTGTAAAAAAAGTGTAACCAAAGTGTAGTCAAAGTGTAACCAAAGTGTAGTCAAAGTGTAGTAATAGTGTAGTCAAAGTGTAACCAAAGTGTAGTAAAAGTGTAACCAAAGTGTAGTCAAAGTGTAAACAAAGTGTAACCAAAGTGTAACCAAAGAGTAACCAAAGTGTAAAAAAAGTGTAGTCAAAATGTAACCAATGTGTAGTCAACGTGTAACCAAAGTGTAACCAAAGTGTAACCAACATGTAACCAAAGTGTAACCTAAGTGTAACCAAAGTGTAACCAAAGTGTAGTCAAAGTGTAACGAAAGTTTAGTCAAAGTGTAACCAAAGTGTAACCAAAGTGTAACCAACATGTAACCAAAGTGTAACCTAAGTGTAACCAAAGTGTAACCAAAGTGTAGTCAAAGTGTAACGAAAGTTTAGTCAAAGTGTAACCAAAGTGTAACCAAAGTGTAACCAAAGTGTAGTCAACGTGTAACCAAAATGTAACCAAAATGTAACCAAAGTGTAACCAAATTGTAGCCAAAGTGTGACTAAAGTGTAGTCAAAGTGTAGTCGAAGTTTAGTCAAAGTGTAACCAAAGTGTAGCCAAAGTGTAACCAAACGGTAACCAAAGTGTAGTCAAAGTGTAATTAAAGTGTAACCAAAAAGTAACCAAAGGGTAACCAAAGTCTAACCAAAGTGTAACTAAAGTTTAGTAAAAGTGTAAACAAAGTGTAAACAAACTGTAGTCAAAGTGTAGTAAAAAAGTAGTCAAAGGTTAACCAAAGTGTAGTCGAAGTGTAGTCAAAGTGTAACCAAAGTGTAGTCAAAGTGTAACCAAAGTGTAACCAAAGTGTAACCAAA
>CAXITT010000857.1:5711-35643 GCA_964033795.1 Lymnaea stagnalis
ACTATAACTATAAGATATGGCATATAGCTGCAGCTATTTGGAACCGGGTTTCAAGAGTGAGAGGTTGGGTTTATTAAAAAATATTTTCAAAATATTATTGTAGGGTTTGTAAGATTAAATTTGGGGTAAAAGTGCAGTTCAGGTGCGTATATTATTTATTAGCGCATTTCGTATTTTAAATTTTTTTTTTATCATGTAAACTTACGTGTATTCTTTAATAATTTGGTAAAAGTGCAGTTCTGTTGCGTATATTATTTCTTAGCGCATTTCCTATTTTAAAAATTTTTTGTCATGTAAACTTACGTGTATTCTTTAATAATTAAATC
This sequence comes from Lymnaea stagnalis, assembly GCA_964033795.1. Lineage (NCBI taxonomy): Eukaryota > Metazoa > Mollusca > Gastropoda > Lymnaeidae > Lymnaea > Lymnaea stagnalis. Next base: position 6,038 of record CAXITT010000857.1, read on the forward strand.
CAGGCAGTTATAGTTAACTAATTCTAGATTATGAATCGCATCTTTTCTTTTTATTTTACTTCTAAAGAGTCTTTAAACATCCCCCAACCAAAGTGACACAGCCCCCATTGTTTGTATTTTTTTTAACGCTATGCCAGATTTTTAGCCACCTATAAGTTAGTAATGCTAAACGAAATTTTCAAACTAAGCATGTTCACAAAAAAGAATGAAATACTAGATTCTTCATTACGCACAAGCGCCCCCCCCCCCAACTTTCTCTCACTTTTCTTCTCAAATAATACTTACTAATAACCCTCTAAAGGATAATATGATGCAGTATATTTTTTCCTTTGGAAAAAAAAAATTATTATTATTTTTTGAAAATAATTTTGACTTTTTGAGAAATATTTCCTTGAATGATATGTTATTTACAAATAGTCATAACTTTTTTATTTATGAGTCTATTCTTTTGAAATTTGAATATGTTTTATAGTATTGAACAGATTCTAATAAAATATCAATTTTATTGATTTAATTGGAAACACTTTTTTTTTTTCCTTCTTTGTAAAACTGTGATGTTATATTTTTGTTGACTTAAAAAAATATTTTTTTTACCCAAAAATAATACAACATCAAATTTAGCAAGGATATTTTGTACAAACACCAAGTATCAATTAAAGAGCATCCAATTACCTTTAAAATCATATATAATAATTGGAGGTAGCTACAAAATACAGTCATGAGACACTTTGAAGAATAAGATATATTCAAGGTCATTAATAAATGGAAAAATCTACAGTCTTTTGAGAGTTAATACAATGATCAAATAGTAGGTTAAGAGATGGTCACCTTATTCAGAGCCATTGCTATTTCATGTAATGACCAAAAGTAGGTCAAGTATAACTCATTGTACGATGTTGGTGTGGTCTGATGTTTGTGTAGTCTGATGTTGGTGTAGTCTGATGTTGGTGTAGTCTGATGTAGTATATTGTTGGTGTAGTCTGATGTTGGAGTTGTCTGATGTAGTATATCATTGGTGTAGTCTGATGTTTTTGTAGTCTGATGTTGGTTTATTCTGATGTTGGTGTAGTCTGATGTAGTATATTGTTGGTGTAGTTTGATGTTGGTGTAGTCCTGTGTTTGTGTATTCTTATGTGTGTGTAGTCATGTGCAGTATGATGTTGGTGTAGTCTGCTGTAGTATGTTGTTGGTTTAGTCTGAAATATTATGTTGTTGTCTAGTCTGATATTTTTTAATCTGATACTGGTGTGGTCTGGTGTAATATCTTTTTGGTGTAGTATGATGTTGGTGTCTTCTGATGTTGGATTAGTTCTAGTCTAGTGTAATTAGTTTTTGGTATAGTCTGATCTTGGTGTCTTCTGAATTTGGTCTTGTTGTAGTCTGGTGTAATGTGTTTTTGTTATAGTCTGGTTTTGGTATGGTCTGGTGTTGGTGTCTTCTGTTGTTTATCTAATTGTAGTCTGGTGCAATGTGTTTTTGGTGTAGTCTGGTGTAGTCTAAAGTTGCTTTAATCTGTGGTTGTTTTAGTCTGTTACTGATTTAGTCTGATGCTTTTTTAGTCAAGTATTATGGTTGATAGTTTAGTTGTAAGTTTTGTAGTCCTGATCCATATCTAGTTTAACATTAAATAAAAGAGTTTTATGCTACCAACCAATCTGTGTATATTTGTAATATATTCTCTAGGTAGAATGCCAAGTTTTATTTTTGATGCAGCTATCATTGTGTGTATGGAGTCTCTACTCTTACATTATATCTTCCCGATTTAGTCTACTCTGGATATAAAAAAAAAAAATTAAATGGATAGTTTTTTTTGGTTAATTCTTTACTTAAGCTATGTAAGTCTTCTCTGTTTGCAGGTAGTAAATCTCTTTTGTTTCAAAGACCAAACCTTTTATTGATCTATGTTCATTTTTATAGCTTGGTCTTTAATTTTGAAACATTTGTCTACTGTTGCTTGTCTATTTGGAAGCTACTTGCTAATTTTGATGTTTATTTTCCAATTTGGATTTTGTTTGTCTATTTGAATTTTTTTTGGCTATTATTATGTTGTTTGTCTGCTTTTGGGTTAAGGCGGATTTGATAGAATTGCATGAAATTATATAAAAAAAGTTCCTTTAAAAGAATGCTTTTTTTTTCTGACAACAGTACTATTAACCCTAATTAAAATTATGCAATTGTACGTCTATTTTATGCGGTTAGTAAAACATCTAAAATGAATATGCATTAAAGTAAAAAGAGAAGTTCTAGTCCTTGAAATTGTATTGTGCAAAAGTTGGGGAAGGGTTATTTAATATTTAATAAAAGTATTTTTTTTTATTTCAAATGAAAATAGCTAATTTAGGTTTGTTTTTATAACTCTTGATTTTCAGGGTCATATTAATTTTAGATCCGTAGTTTCGGAATTGTAACTTAGGAAAGATGTGTCTGAAATTTTAAACACAATAACTTAACGTATTGATTATGTAGTTTATTTTTAACATTATGCACACAAATTAATATTTTTTAATCATAAATATATTTTTTGTATACATTTCTTTATTCTTAACCAATGTCGAGAAACGTATCTAAAGCATTGCAGTGGATTTATCAATTAAAAGATATTCCACTTGAATTCGAGGCTTACTTTTAAGGATATGATAGAAAAAAAAACAGCCATATGTTCCTGTCTTTTTTTAAATTTGTCTTGCTTTCATGAGTTATCTAAATGCAACCCTACTCTTAAGCTGTAACTATACCTATAAACTCGGTGCAGATGACAACACATTCTGTCAAATTTTCAGATAGAAACCAAAAAATAAAAATATAGTTTGGTTTATTTTAGTTATCCAAGAGAAAGAAAAGGGAAATATGATTACACGAAATAAAATTCTAAATAAATGCACTGAATAAGAATATGAATACAAAATTGAAAAAAAAATGTTTGTAAAGAATGTATACGAACAAATTATTTTTTTTAGTTTTTGAATTAATACTTTGAATGCTTTTTGTTTGCTGGCTTTATCATTTGTTTGTTTTAGAATCTTGCATCTCAATTAAACTAACATTCTATAAAACAAAATGAGCTTTATTTTGAGCACTACCCACTCATGATGCCACACAAACACGTTTATAACCAATAGGTCATTTGTGACCCTCATTTATCTTTGAGTAACATTCATCTTGCATGTAAATGTTGACGGGTTTCCTGATCTCCAATTTTGCTGAATCTTTGTAAGCTCATTGTCGAGTACGGAAGCTCATTAATAAGTGTTGCGACTGGATATAATGTTTGATAATGTGCAGTGTGTTTTCTGAGAGATTAATTAGTTCGTGAACGCTCTTTTTTTTCTTGTGGCTTGGTGACGGTTTTTTTATATTATTATAGCGTATTTTTTACTCTGTCGTGTGATGTACGTTTTTTCGTGGGCAGTCAGGAAAGGAACTTAGTGAAAGGAGGTTGTGATTTATTTCTCTTAGATAGCAAGCTGCGCTATACATGTGGATTAGGAATTAAAAGTCTCTGAACATAATTATATAATAAAATTGAAGTTAATTATTGAAAATGACTTTAGTTGAATCGGTGTTAGTACGTCTTAGCACAATGTGTGAAAGAACTTGATGAGTAAGCAGATCAAGTAAACACAAGGAAATTGACATTTTGCTTTTATATGTGATTGCAAACCTAATCATTGACCTACAATATCTCAAGTACAAGAAACTTCTTATTATTTAATCTTTAGAGACCTTACAATTATATTTGAATGTTCTTTTGTTTCATGGACAAAGCGCGGTGCAAATATTTATAAAGTTTATATCAGTTACATAAATCACTGACTCTATTAGCTACCAACGTCCTGTATCAGGTTATTTATGTGCTGAGCAGTAGCAGGTTAACTACGTCCTGTCCTGCATTGGGTTAAATACTTGTAAGTTTGCCAACGTTGTGTCCCATAACAATTATTAACCTGCCTCCTGTTTCTGTATCAAGTTAACATAGTCCAATCCTGTATCAAGTTAACATAGTCCAATTGTGTATCCAATTACAGCACCCTGTACTGAAGCAGCGAGCCACCTACGCACAGTGCCAAATTAAGCTTGCTATAAACTTCCCAATGTTAGTGAGTGCTTAAGCCCTCTCCAGTATCCAGTTGACATCCTGTCGCCTCTTATGGTCAACTACTCCTGGGTACTGTGATTTGCACAAGTCAAAACGTCCTGTTTAGATTCCGGTAAACTGTCAATCAGGTTGTTCCAAGAATTTATTTATTGCGACCGAGGTTGGTCTAAGCACATTCTAATCCTCTAATGGAAACTAATGGCTACACCCAACAGCCATATCAGTTCTGTGGTCAAGGCATGCTTCTGTCATCTGCGTGCCCTGGGTCAGCTGCGTCCTAAACTCAATAGGAAAACAGCCATATCAGTTCTGTGGTCAATGAAGGCTTCTGTCATCTGCGTGCCCTGGGTCAGCTGCGTCCTTAACTCAATAGGAAAACAGCCATATCAATTCTGTGGTCAAGGCATGCTTCTGTCATCTGCGTGCCCTGGGTCAGCTGCGTCCTTAACTCAATAGGAAAACAGCCATATAAGTTCTGTGGTCAAGGCATGCGTCTGTCATCTGCGTGCCATGGGTCAGCTGCGTCCTTAACTCAATAGGAAAACAGCCAATGCTGTAGCGGTAATTCTAATCCAGTCAAGATTTAATTGCTGTACCAGTTGTTTGTGTTGTTTACCTCAGACCCAAATTCAGAGACTCCAGAAGGTACAAAAAACTGCAGCACGCATTGTATCGCGGATAAAGAAATCTGACCACATCACCACAGTTCTACGAGATCTCCATTGAGTGAGCGCATTAACTACAAAATTATGTCCCTGGCGTACAGCTGCACAGATGGCTCAGTACCGGAATATCTTAAAGGACTGATCTATAAACATGTGTCATTGAAGAGCCTGCGGTCTTGAACACAGTCCTTATGAAACAATTTGCCTCAACCTTTGACGGGAATTGAAAATGATAAAATAAAACATTAAAGAAACATTTAAAACCTTTTTTTTAAAAATAGATTTAAGAAAACAAGAGCGCAGTGAGCCTGCTACAGTGGCATGGATACCAGCTCTATAGTAATATCAAATCAATCAATCAATCAATCAATCAAATGAGCACTGAGGAAATGTTAGGAAAAGGGGTAGTTACTCTCCTAAAAAGGAGAGAGACTATAACAGGTTATAAGGATTACGTTTGAAGAAGAGGAGAAAAAAATAGGAAAAACTTAGAGTTAAAAAAAGAAGAAGAATGTATAGCCTGATAATAGGAACTGGATAAAATGAAAAAAGAAGTAGATAAAGAAATGTGTCTTGTTGAAATGATCAAAAGAACAGGAGTTGGTCAGTTGAATAATAGCGAGACGAGAACAAAAAAAAAATCATTTACTTAAATTATATCAAAATATGACAAAACTACAAACTCATCTCTGTGACTGATTTCATTAGTGATTGAAAGTTTTACAGTGTTTGCCCACCGCAACCTTGACTCTGTCTCTGTTTAAGAGTGATACAGAAATGACATCAACCTATTAATGTGATGGTTTTCTAAAAAAGGAAAGTTTACATTTGCTATTTGTGGCGTCATGGCATATTTATTTTACACATTTATATTTTTGTTGTGTTAATGACGTGATGTTGAAGATGTCGCTTGTAACTATCGATCTGTTAATACCTTGGAGATATCGCTTGTACCACTGGTGACTTACTCGTCTGATTGTATTTCATGTGTTCTACGATCAGCGAGGTTCACAATTGACATTTTGATCTCAGTGAATTTCATGGGCGCCATATGGTGAGTAGGGTTCAGAGGTGACCTTTTAATCATGATTCCTCTTTAAATGCTCTGTGATGAGTAACAGAAAAAAAATTAAGCTTAATTAAACGTCAGGAATTGTATCCCATTTCTAGGATAGAGCAGGCCATTGGTAACCTACATATTATAAAAAAGGTTTTATTTTCGTTGGACATGACCTAGTTTAGAAACGAAATCTACATTTGAAATCAGCAACTTGGTCAAAATTGAGATGCAAAATAGAAGTCAGTCAAGGTCTAGTGGTAGTCGCTGGTAATTTACTGATCTCAAAGAAATGTATAGCCATTGCTGGTCTGTAAGGTTTCAAAAGTCTCAGCTCATTTAGACATGAGCAAGTTGGATGCAAGATTTCATAATAAAAAAAAATGACTAAGATGAATGGTGAATATAGGATGAATTAGAACAACAAACATTTCATTATCAACTAGATATAGCCCGCCAAACATTGGCGACAGCAATGCGTGAGCTGCCATCTACTTAAGTTATTTGACAAAACATGAACTGAAGTAACGAGCATTAAGAATCCAACGTTTTTCTACATTCTTCCCCCATGATACGCCACTGCACACTTTGTAGTTCATGCCCATGAACTATATTAATATTCTCATGTCCCAACCCCTTTTAAACCGAATCATTTTTACACAATACTTAAATTGAGACGATTTCTTTTACCGAAAAGTAAATATTACGCCCCGAACTAAGTTGCGTTATGAAAAAAAAAATATATATTGGTCGTAGTTATCGGGAATCATAGTTTACACGTTATCGAACTTATTAATAACCATACTTTTTTTATTAAATATAATTAATTATTTGAATTTTACTCTAAATACCAAATTCAGTTATTAGGAGGCCGTCCACAAGTCACACCAAGGGCATGAAATATGTAAAAGTATAGCAATGAATCCTTAAAAGTAGGATCGAAGACAAGTGGACTATCCTTTAAACATATTGATCCACCCTAGAATTCGTGAGATTAAGAGATCTGTTAGTTAAGCATAATTACATAGATATATACTTTTCTTATACAATTTCACTTATAGTATAGCTGTCACTTCATAAGATGTAACAAAAAAATTAAATTATAAAAAAAATAGTAAGATATAGCAAAGTTTTTACTAAATGAAAAATAAAATAAGTCTTAAATACAAAAAAAGTAAGACTAGAATGCCTAGAAAAATCTTAAGATGTATCCAAACATAATTGTCAAAATTGTCATAAATGTTCTCCCCTGAAAAGAGAAGAAAATAATATGTAAACGATTTAGGAACTTTTTTTAAAATATAAAGTTAATAAAATATATTAATATGATTTTAAATGTTCATTTCAAACGCTGTTCTTTAATAGTCTAATTATTTTTTTTTTACATTTATTTTTCCGCCCATTTATGTCAGATGTGATTGAAAGAAGAAATCGATTACATTTTTTTTTTTATTTGTTTATTCCCTACTACTTTATTTCGAACATTTTTTTTTATACAAACACAATTTAACATGTTTATATGGAGTTGATAAATAGTTTAACCATCACAAAAATGTCTTTCAATGTAGCGCGCTTTTTATAAAATTTTATGTCTGCCTCTTTCACACTGCTTAACATTTTTGGTAATGTACACATGTTCACTAGGGTTAATCGAAGACTTGAGAACAATTTAGTTTGATTAAATCGTTTATATTAAATTCACTTTTGATTGCGGGTGGTGTGATAGTATGTATGACTAACGTATATGATTGTGACTAGTGAGTGAACTGTGTGACTTCATTGGCCTGTGTTGTTATGTGGTGTGATTCACGTGGTGTATTTATTTATTTATTTATTGAGGCATTTTTATATAGCGCTTACCTTAAAGCTCTAAGCGCTTTACAATTATTAAAAAACATGTAAACTAAGTAAAATAAAAATGAGACACTAGGATAGTAACTACAATACTATAGAAACAATTAAAATGGCTATAAAACGAGGACGCTTTGACACGTTTTGGACTATACTTCAGGATCAACCCGAAACAGAAAATTAGGCAGGGCAAGGAGGGTGCATCACAGGTCATAGGCGGACCGAAGCAGATGGGTTTAAAGGGACTTTTTGAAAGTGGACGAGGTTTCACATTGACTGATGTGGAAGGGAGCTGGTTCCAGAACGTATTCATAGCATAAAGGGTATTTCTTAACAAGGAACGTTCTTTGTATATAATTTCATGTATGTATAGTGAACCAGCCTTAAACCAAAGATTTAAAAAAAAATGTGCGGTATTTTGTTTCCCCCTATGCAACGACTCCTGGTTTAAAGGAAGAATTTGGGACCTTCCTTCAGTTTAAAAATCATTTATTTCAATGGATCTAAATAACACAAATGTAGTCTTTCTATTGATTCGTTTTATTTAACAATGTAAATACACATATTATATATAAATTAAATATTTATGAATATCATAGAGCCTAATAATAAATTATTTATTTCAAGATACTTCACCTATGTATCTTATTATTTAATAATTGGTTGTAAAACTACTTTTAAAAAGAGACACCGTCATTTTCAATATTTTGAGATTTTTAAAATTTGGTTACACATGAGTTGAACTTCAAACATCTTTGTAAACGATCAAAATGAGTTCCTAAATACTTATCTTTTTAATGGTGCATGCTATACAAGACATGCTGATGTTCAGATGATATACTTTTATAACCACAACGCTCACATTTAAACATAAATCATAACACTATTATAGAATGTGTAGTAAATTGAAGAACACGATTGATATAAATTTGCATTTTATTCGCTATTTAAACACGGAGGCAGTTTTCATCGATTCCTTTATTATTATGTATTACATTTTATTTACTTCTTTTTTCTTCATAAGTAAAGTTAAAATACACATTTTCTTTTAACCAACCACCCCCCCCCCTATTTTAAATATTAAATGAAAAAAATCGTGTCCTTTTTATTAAAGTAGCTTCATCACTGTCATCTTTTTTTTCCAATCTGAAAGCATTTTGTGAGACAGGGGAAAGTATTTTTAAACCTTAACCCCGCGCCTTATTTAAACATATGTTTGAAATGATATTAAGTTTTGAAATTGTTTTTAATTTAATGTTGCCAAAATTGAAAGTTAGCTTATTCACATAAAAGAATAAACTTGTTAATATATATATTTTATAATTAATCATAGAGGTATTTTACTAGTATAAGCTTTAAGCATTTCATAATAAAATAATTAGATGCGTAACAACGGCATTTTCTGTTTTCATTTTTGAAGGTGTGGGGGTATCGATCTTATCATTTGAAATGTGTCCCTAAATGTAAGGACCATATTCGAATGTTCTGCTCTTATAATTGGGAGAAACATTAGTAGCCATTCTCAAAGCAATCTGAACATTGGTTAAGCATTTATAAATTATATTTAAATATCTCTTAATTATATAAATTCACAGTTTATAAAAAAAAAATACAAAACTGCTAAATTAAAAATATAATGAAACGGAATACTTTAAAATGATATTTGACAATATATTTAGTTTAATAATCTTTAATAGTATATTATTACTAGCGAGAACCCGGCATGCGATGCTATGCCACTCAAAGAAAACAAAAGTGTTTGTGTTTTAATTACGTGTTTTAAGTAGTTTTAAAATATAAACTATTTTTTTCTGTGTGGTGAGTTCAAAAAAAAAAATAAGAAGGTTTTTCGAAACGTGAGCAGGCAACATGCCCCTGGGCACATGAGAAAATTGTGTTTTTTTTAAAATTTAATTAACACAATGTTAGCGATTGATTCATCCATTCAGTAGTTCTGTTGGAAATTATATTTATATTGGTCACATAAATAAATAATAATGACCCCGGCCACAAACGCAAAATTGTGAAATGGTTGTACTAATTCAGAAACCTACTTATTATCTCACACACAAAATGAAATATCACTGTATTTGATTCAATTCCATACACCCATGCAATAACTCTGTTTGAAATTATATTTCTATAGTTCATATAAGAAAAAGATCATTTAAGGATCCCGGAATATTTCAAAATGGAAAACATAATTTAGAAACCTTTGCAGGCACGCGCTCAACAACTTACCAACGTTTTATCGCCATCAGATAAATGTTATAGGAATGCATACGGAAACCCCACTTAGCTCATTAAAAAAAAAAGTATAATTTAGGGCCCCGGGCCAAAACGAAATGATTTAACACATGTGTAACAATCTAGAAAAAAATAAAGCGTATGTACATTAACTCACAAAAGTTTTCTCGCAATCGGGTGCATGTTATAGGAGCGCATACAGGACAGACAGACACTATCCCCTTGAAACCCATGCACAGTAACATCGCGACCCCTCTGAAACATATGAGCCAGTCATTCTGTACAATCATACTTTGTGAGTGTCTAACACGTGGTGAGCTTTTGTTCGCTGGACTCTTCTCACCATTATATTATGTGTGTATCTTACAAGTGGTGCACACTTATTCACTGACCTCTTGTCATCATCGTACTTTTGTGTGTGTTTTGCAAGTGTTGCGCTTTTGCTCGTTGCACACTTGTCACCATCATATTTTGTGTTTGTCTTACATGTGGTGCGGTATACCATCGCCTTGCAAGAATGCTGAACCACTTTCATACAACTAGACTCAGAAAAATCATCAATATAGAATGGCGAAAACAGAGTCCCAGGCACTGACGTGCCCACATAGTCAGGTCTCCACATTCATCATTACCATCTTAAGGAAGTCCCAGTTTCACTGGGGGGGGGNCAGGCTGGACAGTCATTCTGTACAATCATACTTTGTGAGTGTCTAACACGTGGTGAGCCTTTGTTCGCTGGACTCTTGTCACCATTATAGTATGTGTGTATCTTACAAGTGGTGCATACTTATTCACTGACCTCTTGTCATCATCGTACTTTTTGTGTGTTTCTTGCAAGTGTTGCGCTTTTGCTCGTTGCAAACATGTCACCATCATATTTTGTGTTTGTCTTACATGTTGTGCGGTATATCATCGCCTTGCAAGAATGATGAACCACTTTCATACAACTAGACTCAGAAAAATCATCAATATAGAATGGCGAAAACAGAGTCCCAGGCACTGAGATGCTCACATAGGTCTTCACATTCATCCTTACCATCTTAAAGAAGTCCCAGTTTCACTGGGTGGGCAATGTTTGAGAACCTCAAATTATCGTCTGGCCCAAAACAATGTTCTATGATGAGCTAGAACAAGGAAAGCGGTCTTCTGACGGACAGATTAAAATTTTGAAAGATAACCTAAAAGCCTCCATCAAAGCATTCGATATTAACCCAGAAACAAGGGACGACAAAGCAAATGATCAAAATTCTTTGCATTTCACTTTACGCAGGACTTCCATGCAACATGAATTTGGCAGAACAGAATTGCAAGTGGGGGGTGGGGGGTGCGGAGGCAGGCACATATACAACATTAAAAGACAAAGGAACATCAAAAAGTTGAAAAGTCAACTGTTTGTTTTGAAGTTAAAAAAAACTTGTCATCAAATTTTCCTTGCGATATGCAATGGCATCAATATGGTCAATACTGATGGTGTGCCCGAAACATGAATGCTTTTCATGTTGGGAAATGGCAAATTGCCACCTGGTCTTGTCACTTCTTGTGGTTCTGTCACTTCTTGTGGAGTATATTCATCTCCTGTGTAAGGTCAATAAGAAAAGCCAAGACCATGAGCCATTTTGGATCACTTAGTACAGTAATAACGATCCCAACCTTCTTCATGAGATATTAAAGTGCTAAAATGTGTTCAAAGAGTAAGCAGGAGCAGGCAATATTTATGAATTTAGAAATCTATATATTTATACATTTTTATTTATAAATATTTATTTATTTATATTTATTAATTTATAGATGTAAAGGGAGATGCTATTGTAGGGAGAAAGAATTTTGATTGTTTTATCATTGAAAAGGCCTTTTTGACTAAAACTATTTTTAAATCAAATCAAGCTTACATGATGGGGATTTCCCTTGCTCGTTAACAGTTTGGGGAAATTGTAATAAGGACTCTTTGATACTGTTTGAGATGGCTTCGATTTACACAATTATGGTTGTACATTACCTACTAACTGACTTTTTTACACTTTTCTCAATACAGCTAATTGGCCGCCATGTTTGTCTCATAAAATGCTATGAAGTAAAAACGTTTCGATAGGTTTTAAAACGGTTTTTACTATTATAATCAACGTCCTACATATACAAACATAATAATTATAATCAAAATCAGACTAGTCGTTGAGATTCGACTGAAACAGTCGAGGAGAATTACGTTATATATATGAGAACGGGGAAAACTCGCGGGCCGCATAGCACTAAACTTTGCTGTCATGTAGCATGTCGCAAACAAAATGTCTGCCGTCCGCAAGTTTGAAACACCTTGCCTTAGAAGATAATATAATGTACTAGAATAAGTGTCCCGATGTTATCGGGATATTAATGGTAGGTCCTTTGCGATAATTTAAAATTGCTATTTTAAAAAACTCATCCCAATTCATAACTTTTAAAATGTAATTATATTCACGTTTCTAAGACCCTTTGCCTACCCAACACCCTTTCACGCTCCTAAACTACTTTTCCCTTATTAAACATGACCTTAAATTACGCAGTCTAATTATCACAATTTATATCAGTTTTGTCAATAAAGATGTTAAATTGAGGGACAATTACTTAGATTTAACCCATTTTGTGCTCTTGAATAACAACTTTTTTCTCTCAAAATTTTTTAAAAACTTAATCTTAAATTTACCCAAAGAACACCTCTTTATATACATGATATAAATGTATTTTGTATTACAGGAATTTGATATATGTTGATATCCTTATAACAAATTTAAACACAAAATAAAACGGGCCTTTTTAAAAGTATACATTATCAGAAAATTGTAAAACAAATAATTCTTTTATCTAGAGAATAATCTCGCAACTGTTTTTCACGCCTACATCAAATTTGACTGTCTTTTTAAAAAAGTTAACTTTTTTATCTCATAAAAATACACACCTTTTTACTTTTCACTAAGTACAAAACAAAAATTTATTTTCATTTTTTTTTAAAATAAAAGTTTATCCCATCTTCATTTGTAATAATTTAATTTTCAAGTGTGTAAAATGATTAGGTTTTGATATTCATGGATATACTTCTATAAATATACCCACGATTTTTTTAACGCATTGCGCTTTTGCTCGTTGCACACTTGTCACCATCATATTTTGTGTTTGTCTTACATGTGGTGCGGTATACCATCGCCTTGCAAGAATGCTGAACCACTTTCATACAACTAGACTCAGAAGAATCATCAATATAGAATGGCGAAAACAGAGTCCCAGGCACTGACGTGCCCACATAGTCAGGTCTCCACATTCATCATTACCATCTTAAGGAAGTCCCAGTTTCACTGGGGGGGGGGGGAGGGCAATGTTTGAGAACCTCAAAATATCGTCTGGCCCAAAAGAATTTTCTATGATGAGCTCGAACAAGGAAAGCGGTCTTCTGACGGACAGAATAAAAGTTTTAAGGACAGCCAAAAAGCCTCCATAAAAGCATTCGATATTAACCCAGAAACAAGGGACGACAAAGCAAATGATCAAAATTCTTTGCATTTCACTTTACGCAGGACTTCCATGCAACATGAATTTGGCAGAACAGAATTGCAAGTGGGGGGTGGGGGGTGCGGAGGCAGGCACATATACAACATTAAAAGACAAAGGAACATCAAAAAGTTGAAAAGTAAACTGTTTGTTTTGAAGTTAAAAAAACTTGTCATCAAATTTTCCTGGAGATATGCAATGGCATCAGTATGGTCAATACCGATTGGTGTGCCCGAATCCATGAGTGCTTTTCATGTTGGGAAATGGCAAATTGCCACCTGGTCTTGTCACTTCTTGTGGTTCTGTCACTTCTTGTGGAGTATATTTATCTCCTGTGTAAGGTCAATAAGAAAAGCCAAGACCATGAGCCATTTTGGATCACTTAGTACAGTAATAACGATCCCAACCTTCTTCATGAGATATTAAAGTGCTAAAATGTGTTCAAAGAGTAAGCAGGAGCAGGCAATATTTATGAATTTAGAAATCTATATATTTATACATTTTTATTTATAAATATTTATTTATTTATATTTATTAATTTATAGATGTAAAGGGAGATGCTATTGTAGGGAGAAAGAATTTTGATTGTTTTATCATTGAAAAGGCCTTTTTGACTAAAACTATTTTTAAATCAAATCAAGCTTACATGATGGGGATTTCCCTTGCTCGTTAACAGTTTGGGGAAATTGTAATAAGGACTCTTTGATACTGTTTGAGATGGCTTCGATTTACACAATTATGGTTGTACATTACCTACTAACTGACTTTTTTACACTTTTCTCAATACAGCTAATTGGCCGCCATGTTTGTCTCATAAAATGCTATGAAGTAAAAACGTTTCGATAGGTTTTAAAACGGTTTTTACTATTATAATCAACGTCCTACATATACAAACATAATAATTATAATCAAAATCAGACTAGTCGTTGAGATTCGACTGAAACAGTCGAGGAGAATTACGTTATATATATGAGAACGGGGAAAACTCGCGGGCCGCATAGCACTAAACTTTGCTGTCATGTAGCATGTCGCAAACAAAATGTCTGCCGTCCGCAAGTTTGAAACACCTTGCCTTAGAAGATAATATAATGTACTAGAATAAGTGTCCCGATGTTATCGGGATATTAATGGTAGGTCCTTTGCGATAATTTAAAATTGCTATTTTAAAAAACTCATCCCAATTCATAACTTTTAAAATGTAATTATATTCACGTTTCTAAGACCCTTTGCCTACCCAACACCCTTTCACGCTCCTAAACTACTTTTCCCTTATTAAACATGACCTTAAATTACGCAGTCTAATTATCACAATTTATATCAGTTTTGTCAATAAAGATGTTAAATTGAGGGACAATTACTTAGATTTAACCCATTTTGTGCTCTTGAATAACAACTTTTTTCTCTCAAAATTTTTTAAAAACTTAATCTTAAATTTACCCAAAGAACACCTCTTTATATACATGATATAAATGTATTTTGTATTACAGGAATTTGATATATGTTGATATCCTTATAACAAATTTAAACACAAAATAAAACGGGCCTTTTTAAAAGTATACATTATCAGAAAATTGTAAAACAAATAATTCTTTTATCTAGAGAATAATCTCGCAACTGTTTTTCACGCCTACATCAAATTTGACTGTCTTTTTAAAAAAGTTAACTTTTTTATCTCATAAAAATACACACCTTTTTACTTTTCACTAAGTACAAAACAAAAATTTATTTTCATTTTTTTTTAAAATAAAAGTTTATCCCATCTTCATTTGTAATAATTTAATTTTCAAGTGTGTAAAATGATTAGGTTTTGATATTCATGGATATACTTCTATAAATATACCCACGATTTGTTAACGCCATTGATTTTCTTATTTGGTAAACATATGTTTATTTATAAAAAGATAATTTAACATCTCTTTTTTCACAAATGTAATACCAAAGGTTTTAAATTATATTGTCATCGACGTAAAAATGAACACATACTTTTTCCTATCTCTGAAATGTATGTACCCAAGGAGGTTAATTATTAATCAAATTTATTTCTTTTATTTTGGGACTTATTTTGTATTGCCTTAGGCAAAATGAACATATTACTATTTTTAAAAAGAGAATGTTACATCATTTTTTTCGCAAATGTAATGTCATTGCAGTTAACTATGTTATCATCCACTAAAAATTTACACATCTTACTTCCTACCTCTGACATGTAATTACTCAAGATAATTAAATATGTATCAAATTCATTCTATTATTTTGAGACTTATCTTGTGCTGCCTTGAGAAAAAATGAGCATACACATATTTGTAAAAAGAGAATCTAGCGTCTCTTTTGTTTACAAGTGTGATACCATATTATTGAAATATATTGTCATCCACGTAAAAATGTACACATCCTATTTCCTACCGCTGATATGAATCCACCGATATTTCAATACGGACTAAGAATTATAATGAACAAATCTAGGCCTAGATCCATTAATTCACATGGAAACAATAACGTTGTCTAAGCCCATTGATATTTACATAGCTTATGTTTGTAAAAATGAAACGGGGCTCCCAGCCCCGGGGATGGTTATTATGAGTTCGGAACCCTTTGGTATTTGAATATGGATAATCAAGTGTATGTGTACCAAGTTTGGTCAAGATCAATCTATTCATGTAGGAGTGCTAAGCCCCTTGATATTTATATAGCTTATAGTGGGGAAAATGAAACAGGGATCCCGGCACAAGATGAAAGGATTTTATAGATTCAATACCCAGAGGAATGGATCTTATGAGATCAATACCCTTCGGCAATGGAATATAAATAATAAAGTGTGTGCGTACTAATTTTGATAAAGATCAATCTGTTAGTATAGGAGTATTTCTTGTTAATTTTATTTGTATAGTTTATAACGGAAAAAAAACAAAACATTTCGGCCCCCGTCCCTAAACAGAATGTTATAAAAATTTCATAACCCGTTAAGAAATCCTTCCGGATAATGATGGATACATATGCCAAGTTTGGTCAAGATCCATCAATCCATGTAAAAACCTATGCCTAGCAAATGCAGTCACAGAGCACAATTAAACATTTTATTATGCATGAATAAAAAGAGTAGCTAGCACCTTTCCATTTCATAAACAAAATATTTTTTAATAATTTCTGTTGTTTTGAAGCAAAATGGGCATTGGCTTGAAGTTGTACAAACAACACGTGGGCGGTGACCTAGTACACATAATTCAACAATACCATTTAGACACTTTTGAAAACTCAACTAAAACATTAGGAAATGGCGTACGCGAGCCGTAAAGCTAATATTAGCTCTTTATGGACCGTTGGAGATCTCCCACTGCTAAAACAGCCCTCGACCACACTCACTCCATCCAAGACCTGAGGAGGCCACCCATGAACATCCGGTCAGCCTGTGACCTTGCTCTCACAGCGTCAGCGTCAATTTTCTTAGGAGCCGGGATTGTAGACCTAAAATGTTCCCTGCCCATCCCGACGAAGTGTGGGTGCCCTCTATAAGGGATTTCTACAGTGGGTTTCTAACTCGCATCAAATTTACCAAGATGCTGGGACGAAACGGTTGACTAGGAACTTCTAACTTAATGACTATGTAAATAAAATCACTTGCATGCATATTCCACTACCCACCTCATGTTGCATGTCCAGTAGAGCAGGACTGCGCCAATCAACATTTAAGCCGGACGTCATAATTTAAGAAAAACGTGTGCGGGGCAAAAGATAATAGGATAGGGATGAAAGGTAATACGACAATAATAATTATACAAGATATTTTCTTACTTCGTGGGGCGAAAAGTGGTTACGAGGGGGCCGTTTTTTGTGCAGGCGTGTATTAAGAACAACATGTAATCATGAAAAACAAACGAATGTATTTCTCTTTAGAGCAAAAGAAATTTAATTAATTGACCTCCTATTGTAAACTTATTATTTTTTAAAAAAATATGTTAAAATAGAAAAAAAAAAATTAACTTAAAATGTTTAAAGACACGCCTACGCTACTATTTCTTTAAGGTTGTCCGTTTCTGCATTAAGGGGCTTTATTCATTTTCTGTATTAAGAAGTTTGTCAAGGTCATCTGCATCATTTTCCGTGGCAGCCTGAAATTTAAATAAACTAGTTGTTAGAAATAACAAAAGAAAACGTGTAGCATTAGAAGCGTAGATAGTATAAAGCTGGGCCTAACGGTTCATGCTGTTCTCAAATGTTCTCATCACGAATAATTAGTGGTTCTTTTCGTAAATATGTAAACGTAGCAATTGTTTGAAAAGCAACTAAAACGTTATTGTGCCAAAGACATTAAATAGTTGTCTGCCATTGCCTCGTCGCTGTCTATGGGGGAGAGGGACGAGTTTCTGTTTAATACTGGAACAGTGGACCAGCCCATTTTTATCTTGTACATCATGGAGAGCCTGGATTGTCGTCATCGTTCCTCCAATGGTGACCGGGCTAGTGTTTCCAGCATGCTGCCAATACTAGAGGAATTCCTCTGGCGGTTTAGGACAAAGAGTGCTGCTCGTCGCTGGACCGCCTCCACCCTGTCAACTCTCTTCTGGGTAAATGGGTCCCAGACTGAAGATGCATAATCTAAAATCGGACGGACAAAGGCATTATATGCTCTTTCTTTCACACAGGATTTGCCAATCTTTAGATTTCGCCTTAAGAACCCTAGGGTCTTGTTTGCTTATTTGCATATATTGTTAATATGTTCGTCCCAGCGGACCTCTCTTTGAATGATAACAACCAGGTGCCTTACGGAGGAAACTTTCTCAAGTATTTGGCTATGCAGTTCGTATTGGTAGTGTAGAGGAGTACAACTTCTAGAGACTGATAGTGTCTGGCACTTTGCAGAGTGAAATTTCATGTCCCAGCTAATCTCCCACTCAGCTAATAGATTGAGATCCTGTTCTTCAGATTATTTAAGTTCTTTTTGCATCCAAAGATAGGATCCACCTTTCTGATATTCCGTCTCAATCAGTCCGTATGTCACAGTTAAAGCAGTGAAACCCGTCTTCTTGGTTAGGCTCATAAGTATGTATCCAAACAATTCAACGCAAAAAAATAGCTAACTAGTGATTGAAATATTCCGGACAAGTATAAACGTTCTCGTAATTGTCTTGACATTGTTCAAGACTAAACAAAGCAATATCTTGTTCAAGATCTATTTACTTTACATGGCTTAAACACAGTCCATCATGGATTATCCTTTAAGCTTGAGATTAGGGGATGCTCCTTATTTTGTAACGTTGACATCATGATTGTGTTGTACGTTTCATATTGCTTAGACATTGTAGATGAATTCTTTTTGATAAGAATCAATTGTCCTTAAAGAGTTTTTAAAGTAACGGCCATTTAGTTTATTTTTGTCGACAATATTTTTGTCGACAATATTTTTGTCACTCCAGGTAAAACTATATAAATACTTCTCAGTGATTTTTTTTTTTTTTTTTTTTTTTTAAAAAGCAAATAGTGTGAACTCAATCATTACCATTTTAATTTTAAAAATCTATGTAATAAGTTGGAAGGCTACATAAAACATGAAAAGTCTACTTTTGCAGATTTGTAAAATCTTTGTTAAGAAATACCGGCTGTAGCGTTTAAATAATATTATAAAAATCAATATCAAATAAATAATCACAAGCATGTCAAGTATAGTCAGGGCTGATCATAAGTTAAGGGAGACAAGGTAAGTACAGCTTTAAAATTTGTAGATTGTCTAATGGTTGTTATTTATTATAGTTCACTAATATTTTATTAAAAGCTATTTTACACTACTGTAAAATTGTAAAAAAAAATAGGTTAACATTTTGGATCCAAATAATTCTATAAATAATAAATGTAATATTAAGAAAATGACTAGCAGATAACCAAATTATTCTCCTCTGAAAAGAATGGCCAAAAGGTGGCCGAGATAACTCACATCTGATGTGAGTGGGCAAAAGTTGGCCAAACGAATGACCCACTATTATTTAAAGATTTTAAACTTAAGCTGAAATAAAATGCTTAAGTTTCAAAATGTGTATTAGACATGAAAATAAAAAACGTGTTAGAAAAAGAGATGATAACGAGAAAGAAGAACCAATCATTATTTTTTGTTTTAATTTTATGAGGAGATAATGGTACGAACGATTTTAATTAATTTAGTTGTATTCCTATTTCTTGCAGAAATATAGATTTTCAAATAAATGATGTGCTAGATTCATCCACCTTTCCTTATGCTCATCATTATCATCATCATTAGCACCCCGTCTGGTGCATTGGCAACAAACATAGGCTCTCCAGGCATCTCGGTCTTGGGCCAGTCTCTCCAGCTGTCTCCAGGTGTGCCCACTCGTTTTGTTGTCTGCAGCAGTGCCAATGGGCAGTGGCCAGAGGTGTAGCTATGGGTTGCTACATGGGAAATACGACATGGAGCGCCAGACTAGAGTGGGAACCAAATCGGGCTTTGATGGTATTAATGGAAAATAATTAATTTCTGAGGTTAGGGTGTGTGCGTACAAATAAATGACTTCCACCGACGCTGAACACTCTAGCTACGCACTCTAGCTGAACACTCTAGCTAAGCACTCGAGCTAAACACTCTAGCTACGCACTCTAGCTGAACACTCTAGCTACGCACTCTAGCTGAACACTCTAGCTACGCACTCTAGCTGAACACTCTAGCTACGCACTCTAGCTGAACACTCTAGCTACGCACTCTAGCTGAACACTCTAGCTATGCACCTTTGAGGAGGAGGATGAAGTCTCACTTTTTCTTTATACGGAAGTGCCATTATTTTGGTCAACTGCAAATTTTGTATCGTGAAAGGAAGAGAAGACAAACTAAGTGACCCCCCCATGATGACACTAATATCAGCTACGCATCTAGGAAGTGTATATAGTGTCACAAAAATAAGCGATCATTCTCATCAGAGTGTAGCATAGAAATCAAGGGCGCCGATGAATCATAAAGGTAAACTCTGAAAACCAAGACCATATCTCTCTGGTACGATCTGTACTGGAAGAAGGGGAGGCCTTCAAACACTTGACATAATTGGTGAATGCGAAGCGTATGCATGGCCTAGAATTAAACAGGTTAGGTCAACATTTTTGGTATTAAAGAAAATAAGGTAGTAAAAGGAGCTGACTCTTCTAACCAAAGTCAGAATTTTTAAAACATATGTTGAAACCGTCCAACTTTATTGAGCCGAAACTTGGAGAAAAAAAAACAGCGATCATTACGAAGAAAGTAAAGACTCACTTAACACTTGCCCTAGAAAGATCCAGAGCATCAAATGACCAAACACCATCAATAACTATAGCTTAGTAGAATGAACATACAAGGAAGCCTATTAATGAAGACATCATAAGGAAAAGATGGAGGTCGATAGGCAAACTCTCCACAAATCCCTAGAAAAAATCCTTACACAATCCCTATCATGAAAAGTGAAGTTAAAAAGCAAAAAAAAAAGGTCGGCTTAAAAATACATGGAGACGCAAGTTAGAAGCAGGCACACAAACAATGGAATACTCCTGGAAGCAACTAGAATGAAACGCGCAGGACCGAAATGAATGTAAAATTCTATTGGACGTCCGATGCCCCAGACGGATTAAAAGGCATAAGTAAGTAATATGAAGCTTGAGAAGCGGTGCAGTCACTTTCTCCCCAGAATTATTATTTTTTTTTCAAAATCAGGAGGGACATTTTTGAGGATAGTTTAATTTTCAGTTTCTATTAGACTTTTTAATGAGGGTAAGGCCATTTTTAACGTTCTGGGGGGACATTATGGTGCCAGTGCTATACATAAAGTGAATTTAGTTCAATTGTTGCGTGACCAAGTGTAATCGATTTGGCACAAGCTTATATTCAACCCTACACTGTAACATTGATCATCGTGAAGACAGTCCCACCAATTCCAAAAGGCAGCGCTGCCTTTTGGTGCATACTTGAATTTTGTGTTTCTTTTAGAAAATTTGAGTCGACAATTCAAACTCTCGTGGGGTGTGCCAAAATTAACCAGAAAAATTATCAAAGACAACCTTAACGACGCACCAACGGGACATGAACTGAATTCATTTCATCAGTGAAGCACTTGAGGGTATGAGTTTTCAATAGCTTAATATCGTCTGTTAAGTCTTCATAGTCCCAAGAAAATGTTTGATTAATTTAAAATAAATTAATACATCTTAGCACATATTTTAATATACTTTTGCACCATTCTACAGTCGGATAACAGCGGAAGATATTCTTGTTTTAAAAAAATGTAGTTGTAGCCTTACAAATATCATTTGAGCTCTGCAATCCTTATCTTAAGCCCCAAATGTTTTAGGGCTTATGATGTGATGTGGATATTTCCTTCCTTATCATCTTTCAATGCAAGGTAAGGGGGAACCAAAACGGGGCAAAAGTAGCCTCGAGTGACAACTCAGCTTGATGTAGTTAAGTTATGCAAATATTAAAAAAATATATATTTAAATCGTTATGTGGCTTTCATTTTTAATTTAGGCATCTTTGTGGTTTATCTACATAGGTTAATACATAAAATTTGAAAGCAAGAAAAAAAGCTTTCC
Organism: Lymnaea stagnalis; assembly: GCA_964033795.1. Lineage (NCBI taxonomy): Eukaryota > Metazoa > Mollusca > Gastropoda > Lymnaeidae > Lymnaea > Lymnaea stagnalis. The sequence goes on from CAXITT010000857.1 coordinate 28,029, forward strand.
ACAAAAAAAGCACTGCTACCACGTTTCCATAAGTTAAACACAAATGAAAAAAAATAATTCTTATAATAATCAACGCACTTCCAATCATCACCTTTGCTAAACATTTTCAAGTTTGATCATAGACAAAGAGAACAAAAAACTGTTTAGTAGAAAGGTATATGCATTTTTATGGTTTAAACAAGGATTTAACAAGATTCGCCTTAAATATGAGGCTCATCAAATATATCGACTATAGTGATATTTCATAAATTACACTAGTGGCGATCGAATAAAGGCATCAGGTACCATTTAAAAAAGAAAAACTGTTTTCAAATCACAATTTAGTCGTTTTTAATTTGAAAACATATATAATCTTTCTATTGTTTTCAACCAATTTTGCTCGGGGGGGGGGACTTGACTTTCTCCATGGAGGCCGTGACCCCCCTCCTCTCCCAGTAGAGATGCCTCAAAGAAACCCTGGGGAAACGGAAACAGCCACATCACAAGCCAAACAATAAAACATTGATACAAAACAATTTGACACATTTACGATTTATAATTAGTTATACAAAACAATACAACATAAACAGGATTTTTTTTAAAAAAGCGATACAAATGACGTCGATAGAGTACAATTGCAACATTGATGTAATAGAGCAATTGTATCAACATAACCTTTGCATGAAAGTTCCGCGAATTCTGTTTAACGCACCAACGCTGTCAGTATGACACATGAGAATCAAATTATAATTATGGAGCTAAATATTTTGGGAAAATTGAGAATGTTTTTGATTTTGCCCTCAGACCTTAGAGTTGTAGCTCCATCCCTGCTCCAATTGCATCCGTTTATTGGCCTCTATCACGGGACCATAATGCAATGTGTGTTCGAATTGCGTATAAAAGCTTCGTCACACAAGCGGCGGAAAAAATACCCCAAATTTCCTCAGTTGGATGAGGTTGAAAGTTTGTATAACGCGAGGGGCTTTTCTGTTATTTATGCACACATGTGTTTAGACATAAAATACGCATAGTTAGTAAACAGACATCTAAAAACTATGGAGAAGCCCATTGAAATAAATTTTTAAAAATATGACAGTTACAAATACTTACATTAAATAAAAGGGATTTTTCAGTACGTCGATAAAAAAAATACCATTAACAAATATAAACAGGAAACGTGTATTTTTTCAAATGTTTGCATAATTATATAGGTAATGGAAGTTAATCTCATAACTGTGCAATTTGACCCAACGTTAATTAGAGTGAGGTTTTTGATTGCGACATACTAAGAGTTAACTTATTTGTTGATAAAATAACACACACACGTGTAAATTGGTTGATGAATAATTGCAAATAATAGAAAAAGGGTTACCATATAATGTTTTAATTACCTCTTGTTTTTGGATTCTTCTTTGTGGTAGTTGGTGTCTTCTTTGTAGTAGCTTGCGTCGTTGTTGTAGCTGGCGTCATTTTTGTGGAAGCTTGCGTCGTTGTTGTAGCTGGCGTCATTGTTGTGGAAGCTGTCGTCGTCGTTGTAACATCCGCTGTTCCAAAGCAAAGTATTAATTAGCATGTTTGAGAAATTTACTCCAAAAATCTGTTCTGTCGTTTACCAATCTACACTGATTATCCTGACCAAACCAATCAAACTGACCACACTTTCAATACTTCACAAACTTATACGACCAGGAGCATAAGGCTAAAGTATATCAATTTTAATACGTTGTGAATGACAGTTCCTTTTATTATTTTTCTTTTGAAACATTTTCCGGAGCTAGGCTAACATTAAAAACATCAATTGTGTTTAACTGTAGTAAACGGAGGAGAGGCGTTCCATTTTTAAGATAGAATTAATGACGAAATGCAACTATTTCTTTCGTAGTTATTAACATATCCAAAACAACATTTTCAGCAGCAGTTTAGATTCTATTTTTGGTATCACGATCTCTTTTTGGAGATGGTGATCTGGGACAGCATTTAAAAGAAGCAAAGTGATACCTCGAACTCGAGTCATTAAAAAAAAATCTTTTAATATGGGAAAAGAAAGACACAAAAAAAAATCCCAACCAAATTGAAATTTTATAGTGGAAGAAAAGAACTCATATATGTTTAAATAAGTAAAATATCTATCTATCTATCTATCTATTTATCTATCTATCTATCTATCTATCTATCTATCTATCTATCTATCTATCTATCTATCTATCTATCTATCTATCTATCTATCTATCTATCTATCTATCTATCTATCTATCTATCTATCTATCAATCTATATATATATATATCTATCTATATATATATATATATATCTATCTATATATATATATATATATATATATATATATATATATATATATATATATATATATATATATACATATATATATATATATGTTCATTTGTAAAATGAAAATATGGCATTTATTTTTCGCAGCTGTAATATCTTTATATTTAAAGACATGGTAATCCACGTAAAAATTTCCTTCCTCCGATGTATATGTAACTTAAAGGTTAAATATTTATCAAATCCACTCCTAAGCATATCTTGTGCTTATCAGAGGTTGCTTTTTTTAATATTTATAAAATCATAAAGGGGATTGTAAATTTTTTAAAGTATGTTTTGGAATTGACAAAAAGTAAAAACTGGTAAAATGTTAAAAATTAAAATGTATTTTTAATTTTAGCAAATTTTAGCAATTTAAAAAGAAATTAATTATATTGTTTTATGTTTACTTTTAAGACGGGGAAAAATCAATATCCATTTTGTCATGCGTGGTTATCAAAGAGAACTTTAAGCTTTGTATAATTGGGCAATTTGCGGTATGACGTCATTTGCGTTATTAGTTGATACTTTAAAGGTATGTGTCTTGATATTTTAAAACTTAAACTTTTACTATAAAAGTCCCTTAAAACCCATCTGTTTAGGTCCGCCTATGACCTGTGATGCACCCTCCTTGCCCTGCCTCATTTTCTGTCTCGGGTTGATCCTGTATTATAGGCCAAAAATGCCAAAGTGTCCTCGTTTTATATCCATTTTCATTGTTTCTATAGTATAGTAGTTACTATCCTGTGTCTCATTTTTTATTATACTTAGTTTTCATGTTTTTAATAATTGTAAAGCGTTTAGAGCTTTAAGGTAAGCGCTATATAAAAAAAAATGCCTAATTAAATAAATACTAAAATAAAAGTAGATATATAATATTTTTTGCGCATTTAAAATTATTTGATTTACGAAAAATAATAAAAATAACTATGATGGTTTTTTTAAGAAGCCGAACGTATTTAAATATTTTCGGTTCTATTGCGTTACTGTCAGCATAACTCATTCATATATATTTTTGAAAATCTCCTTTCACCATTGTTTATTTTACTTTTTCTGACATCATTGATTTTGGAACCAACGATTTAAATGCTTATCTCAAATACACATTATTTATCACCAAATATTTTTCCTGGGGCTTGCAGCATCTAACATTCACAACTTTTCTCATATTATAATCCAAACTTCTCATGATTGCAACTAAACAAATAATAAGACGGATTGTCTTTATACATTTCATTACTGAAAATTTAATTTTAAAATAAAATAAAAATGTCCTACCTGTACAAAGCTTCTCATAGATTGTGACATTAATAGTAGTTGCTATCTCTAGGGATGGGTTTGTATTAAGGCCACAGCGTTGACTTTGACTATTATAACTTACATATGCACATGTAGGATCATTAATGCAGGCATCGGTGCATTGCTGTAGAACAAATGTTCAATAGGTTTTAGAAATTGTTACATTCACAACGGGAATTATTCCGATATTAACTCCGGAAAAACCCGGTGGTAAACCTAGTTTTCCCAACCCTAGGTGCTTTCAACAACATCGGGGGGGGGGGCGATTATTCACAACGAGCATAATCATGGGAGACAGAACAGTTGAACAACATGGTTGATTAATCATAATAATTGAACTAACGTGAGTATTAAATGTGAAAATAAATGATCCGTTAATAATATTTAATTATTACATTTGTTATGTTGTGGGTTCCTCTTATCTTAGCTTATATTATTAGAATGCTTCAAATTGAAGTTGATTGCCGACAAAGTTGTGGAGATAATTGAAGACCAAAATGCTTCCAATAACTTAGAATTTCACTTATTAGTATTTGGCAGCGTACTTCATCAATTATTCGTTAACGTCGCCTTTTAGAAATTAACAATATTAGATAATAGTATATGATGCAAATTACCACAAAAAACATGGGGGTTCTGATGATAATCACTTACAATTATGGGTGAAAGTAAAAACCTAATTTGCAAAAGGTATTTTCTGGCTTTAAAGCACATTTACACATATAAGTTTGGATTAGAATATTGGACCCATGTCACCAAAACAGTTGTGCCCATGTGAACCTCTAACAAAAGTGAAAACACTTCTTTTTTATTAAGTCATGTCATTTATTCGACATAACACTTTCACGACTTGTTTTGAAACAGACAGTCATAAATAACTATTGCTTTCTGTATGCCTAAATGCTAATTCAACAGAAGTATGGCGCATAAGTTATTGTAAGCCGTTAAATAACCAGGTGTTAACAAGCACGAGAGTGCCAGGAGCCGTTGCTGTAATTGTGAAATAAGATGTTAAAATAAATGTGTTGGGTCAGCAATGAAGCTCATTTTTTATAAGGAAAAAAAAAATCCTGAAAAAAAAAAGAATTAAACTTCAGTAACAGAAGGAGGGAGGCTTAAATTAATTGGCTCTACCAGCACAATAAATGGGCTCTATCGACACAATGAATGCACTCTACCAACACAATAAATGGGCTCTATCGACACAATGAATGCACTCTACCAACACACTAAATGGGCTCTATCGACACAATGAATGCACTCTACCAACACAATAAATGGGCTCTATCGACACAATGAATGCACTCTACCAACACAATAAATGGGCTCTATCGACACAGTGAATGCACTCTACCAACACATAAATGGGCTCTATCGACACAATGAATGCACTCTACCAACACAATAAATGGGCTCTATCGACACAGTGAATGCACTCTACCAACACATAAATGGGCACATCGACACAGTGTATGCAGTCTACCAACACGATAAATGGGCTCTATCGACACAGGGATTGCACTCTACCAACACAATAAATTGGCTCTATCGACACAGTGAATGCACTCTACCAACACAATAAATGGGCTCTATCGACACAATGATTGCACTCTACCAACACACTAAATGGGCTCTATCGACACAATGAATGCACTCTACCAACAAAATAAATGGGCTCTATCGACACAATGAAAACTCTCTACCAACACACTAAATGGGCTCTATCGACACAATGAATGCACTCTACATACAAAATAAATGGGCTCTATCGACACAATGAATGCACTCTACCAACACACTAAATGGGCTCTATCGACACAGTGAATGCACTCTACCAACAAAATAAATGGGCTCTATCGACACAATGAATGCACTCTACTAAAACACTAAATGGGCTCTATCGACACAGTGAATGCACTTTACCAACACAATAAATGGGCTCTATCGACTAAATGAATGCACTCTACCAACACACTAAATGGGCTCTATGGACACAATGAATGCACTCTACCAGCACAATAAATGGGTTCTATCGACACAATGAATGCACTCTACCAACACACTAAATGGGCTCTATCGACACAATGAATGCACTCTACCTACAAAATAAATGGGCTCTATCGACACAATGAATGCACTCTACCAACACACTAATTGGGCTCTATCGACCCAGTGAATGCACTCTACCAACACAATAAATTGGCTCTATCGACACAGTGAATGCACTCTACCAACAAAATAAATGGCTTTTATCGACACAAAGAATGCACCCTACCAACACAATAAATGGGCTCTATCGACACAGTAAATGCTCTCCACCAACACAATAAATGGGCTCTATCGACACAGTGAATGCACTCTACCAACACACTAAATGGGCTATATCGACACAGTGAATGCACTCTAACAACACAATAAATGGGCTCTATCGACACAGTGAATGCACTCTACCAACAAAATGAATGGGTTTTATCGACACAAAGAATGCACCCTACCAACACAATAAATGGGCTCTATCGACACAGTGGATTTACTCTACCAACAAAATAAATGGGTTTTATCGACACAAAGAATTCACTCTACAAACACAATAAATGGGTTTTATCGACTTAGTAAATGCACTCTACCAACACAATAAATGGGCTCTATCGACACAATGAATGCATTCTACCACCAAAATAATTTTTTTTTTCTACACAATCAATGTACTCTACAAAGACAATAAATGGACTCTTTCGACACAGTGAATGCAGTCTACCAACACAATAAATGGGCACATCGACACAGTATATGCAGTCTACCAACACAATAAATGGGCACATCGACACAGTGTATGCAGTCTACCAACACAATAAATGGGCTCTATCGACACAGGGATTGCACTCTACCAACACAATAAATTGACTCTATCGACACATTGAATGCACTCTACCAACACAATAAATATGTTCTGTCGACACAGGGAATGCTCTCTACCAACACAATAAATGGGCTCTATCGACACAGTGAATGAACTCTAAGTACTCAACTAAAAACAAATCATTTTTTTTTCAACGGCCTTCGTTGCGTCGTTGACCTTCAACGTAACTATGGAAATATTCTTTACACACAAAACTTCACAACATAACTTGGAACTGAACGGATTTCTGGCTAAACACCGCTTGTCAACAGAACTTCCAGAGACCCATACCTAAACTCTTTATCCAAATAATCCTCAAAATTTTAATATAAATTATAGTATTGTCTAGATAGATCCTCTACCATCATCATTAAATTTGTTCAGATTACCTGTTGTGATTCAGCGGTGAAATACTCCACTATTTCTGAGGCGGCAAAATCAATGGATTCGGAAATTAATCGTACATTGCAAACAGCTGAAAAAATAAAGACTTTATATGTATAACATTGTCTTTAAAATAATTTGGTTAGTCTGGAGTCTCTATGTAAAATTTAAGTTTAATTAAAAATTAATGCATAAAATGTTGTTAAGGATATGGGTCACTGGCTTCAGGCACGTGCGTAGCATAGATGTAGATTTGGGCGCGTATTTTAGCGCAAAGAAAATATTAGAAAAACTGGCGGCGCAAAGGAATATAAGAATTAATTGGGGTTGAAAATCACTTCATTCCTTTTAAATAAATAATGTTCGTTTGTGGCACGATGATGTTAATCGTCTTGCTGTTGTTTTAATTAGTCAATGTCAAAAGAGTTTTATAGAGTGGTTCTCATTATGTTAGCTTGCTTTTGGTTGTATTTTTATTTCTTTTTGGTATACATTTAATGTGTAATATTATAATTGTAGATTGTGTGGTTCTCAAAGTATGATGGTAATGTTGTTGGGTTTTTTCTTCCGAGTTGCTCTTAAGTCTTGTAAAGACAACATATTTGTGTATATATATGTATACATATATATATATATATATATATATATATATATATATATATATATATATATATATATGTGTGTGTGTGTGTATATATATATTTTATAATATATATATATAAAAAAGAGA
>CAXITT010000857.1:35681-87121 GCA_964033795.1 Lymnaea stagnalis
TATTAGTTAATAAAAAAAATATATGTGTATATATATATATATATATATATATATATATATATATATATATATATATATATATATATATATATATATATATATGTGTGTGTGTGTGAATAAATAAATTTTAAAATATATATATACAACAAAGAGACGGTGTACAGTAAATATGATTTTGAATGGCAATTTCTTTACGTAACAATTATAGTAGGTTAATCATCATATATATATATGAGGTTTAGCTGGTAATGATGTGTATTTTCTAATGAGTGGTTCTCATTGTGTGAGAGTGACGAGGGTCTTTTCTTCTTATCAAATACTTCTTTTGTAACATGATAAGGTTATTTTAGTTCATTGACGGGTACTAAAGATTAGGTTTAGTATCGCTAGTGATTGGGCGAGTGTTTTTTTTCTTTCAGTTTTTTCTTTTTGAGCAATTTTTTTGTTGTTGTTTAATAGTTTAATAGAACGTCTCTAGCTAGTGTTCTTGTTGTTTGATAGTTTAATAGGGCGTTTCTATTTAGCGTTGTTGTTGTTTGATAGTTTAATAGGGCGTTTCTATTTAGCGTTGTTGTTGTTGTTGTTTGATATTTTAATAGGGCGTTTCTATTTAGTGTTGTTGTTGTTGTTTGATAGTTTAATAGGGCGTTTCTATTTAGCGTTGTTGTTGTTGTTGTTTGATAGTTTAATAGGGCGTTTCTATTTAGCGTTGTTGTTGTTTGATAGTTTAATAGGGCGTTTCTATTTAGCGTTGATGTTGTTGTTGTTTGATAGTTTAATAGGGCGTTTCTATTTAGCGTTGTTGTTGTTTGATAGTTTAATAGGGCGTTTCTATTTAGCGTTGTTGTTGTTGCTTGATAGTTTAATAGGGCGTTTCTATTTAGCGTTGTTGTTGTTGTTTGATAGTTTACTAGGGCGTTTCTATTTAGCGTTGTTGTTGTTGTTTGATAGTTTAATAGGGCGTTTCTATTTAGCGTTGTTGTTGTTGTTTGATAGTTTAATAGGGCGTTTCTATTTAACGTTGTTGTTGTTGTTGTTTAATAGTTTAATAGTCCGATTCTATTTAGCGTTGTTGTTGTTGTTTGTTAGTTTAATAGGGCGTTTCTATTTAGCGTTGTTGTTGTTGTTGTTTGATAGTTTAATAGGGCGTTTCTATTTAGCAATGTTGTTGTTTTTGTTTGATAGTTTAATAGGTCGTTTCTATTTAGCGATGTTGTTGTTGTTGTTTGATAGTTTAATAGGGCGTTTCTATTTAGCGTTGTTGTTGTTGTCTGATAGTTTAATAGGGCGTTTCTATTTAGCGTTGTTGTTGTTGTCTGATAGTTTAATATGGCGTTTCTATTTAGCGTTGTTGTTGTTGTCTAATAGTTTAATAGAGCGTTTCTATTTAGCGTTGTTGTTGTTGTTTGTTAGTTTAATAGGGCGTTTCTATTTAGCGTTGTTGTTGTTGTTTGTTAGTTTAATAGGGCGTTTCTATTTAGCGTTGTTGTTGTTGTTTGTTAGTTTAATAGGGCGTTTCTAGTTAGTGTTCTTGTTGTTGTTCGATAGTTTAAAAGGGCGTTTCTAATTAGTGTTCTTGTTGTTTGATAGTTTAAAAGGGCGTTTCTAGTTAATGTTCTTGTTGTTGCATAATTAATTAAGTTCATCGCTTGTTTCTTGTACTTGGATTACCCATCCGAAGTCATTAAGGGAGTTTTTTTTTTTTAAATTGTATATTTTAAAGGGCTGTTAATAAATGGTCTTATTGGTTATATATTTTATATATTTTGATTGGTTCTCAATCTTGGGTTAGGGCTCAATACTCATAGTTGTGGGCTGTAGTACGTTTGGTGATTTCCCATTTTGAAATTATTATTTTGTAGCATGATGACGTTATTTATGTTTTTTTAGGGGTACTCAAGGGTTTCTCATTGTGTAAGTTAGGGATCACTAGTAGTAAGGGTGGGTTGTAGTAGTAGAATAATGGCTTTGTTTAAAGTTGATTGAGTGGTTCTTAACAGGATTTTTTAATCTTCTTATTTTCTATTTTTAGAAACAATCTAGTTCCTAAAAACAACTCTTGTATTCTGTATTTTAAAATAGAAGTCTTGTAGAATGATAAGTTTATTTATTTTGAATGGTTTTTAACCTTGGCTTAGGTGTTCTTAAACATAAGGACTGTTGTTGTTTTTTTACCTTTCTAAAACTGTCTTTGTGCTTTTTTGTTTTACAACGGCTTTTCTAGTGAGTGTTCTGTTGTGGGATAGTTGTTTTTGAGATTAAGGAAAGCATTTTTCTCTGAACATGTAATAGGAGAACCATCCATTTATATGTCCCAAAAGTTTAATCTAAGGAGATCAGCTGTACGGAATACTTTGTCCAGGCAATGACACAATGTCATAGCATGTGACGTTGTTTGTATTTATTGATGAATGTTGTTTATAATATTTTGGAAATGAGGGTCTTTGTATGGGCTAAATTTGTTAAAGTTCCTAGAGAGGTTTCTTATTGTATCTGTGTGTGTGGGGGGGAGGGGGCGGAGGGTGTCATTAAGCAAAATGGATTGAATTTGATACAGTTTAAATATGGTTTTTATTAGTATTTTTTTCCAAGACTATTATAGTTCATCATCATCTTATAAGTCAAAATATTTAGTACAGGGTCAGTTTTTAAGTACATTTTTAAGTGTATATTTATCACAATTATTAATTATTATTATTATGCCCCTATGTCAAATTCGCCAAGTAAATAGGGGTCATTTTTAAAATACTTGTTTTTTTATCAGAATGAGGTTATTTAAGTATACTGAATGGTACTCAAGGGTTTCTCCATCTGCAGGTTAGGGTCATTAGTTATATGGAGGGGGTTGTAGTATGATGTATATTATGTAAGTTGATTGCCTCTATCTTGGGTTAAAGGTCACTAATCATAAAGGTGGGTTGCATTTTGATGGCTTCTATTTCAGCTTATCGAGTGGTTATCAAGAATGAGTTAAGTTCAGTAGGCATGACAGCTGGTTTTAATCTTCTTCTCTATTTTGGGGATCAAACTGGTGCCTTATTTAAGATCATTTAATGTGTATTTAAAATCGTATTATTGGTGAGTTATATTTTGAGTGAATTTTAACTTTGGGTTACGAGTCATTATTCATCAGAGAGGTTTTATTTTTCTATATTTTATTTCTATAATAAATTGTCGGACTAATTTATGTTCAAGAACAGCACATAGAACACCAAGAAGCACATAGGTTACCAAAAAGAAAGAGACACCAAATAGTTTTAATTTTTTAATTTTTTTTTTTTGGGTAGGGATGTGACTCCTTAAATACACTTAAATAACCAAAATTATCACAATTTTAGAGGGTTTCTTCCCAGTCTCGTCGGGGAATGAATCTGAGTCAAAACGAAGGGTATACGTCCCTGATTCATTGGGGGGGGGGAGGATAAATGTTGGATTTGATGTTAAAGGAGGCCCCTTCCTCTACTTAAATAACAGAAGAACAAGCGGCTTACATTTCACATATGCTAATGATGTCACCTTTATGGATAGCTTTTTTTTTTCTAGGTCATACAAAGTTTGGTATATTAAATCATGAATTAGCCATGTGAAGAATGTCATAAATCAACTGCTGATTATTGCTTAATAACAGTGTTTCTTTAAAAAAAAAAAAGTGATTTGGGGTGACTAGCCACAAGTTGGTATTTTTTATTTAGAATTTTTTTTTAGTTTTTTAAATTAATCTGTATAAAATAAATCAAATGCTGATTATTGCTTAATAACAGTGTTTCTTTAAAAAAAAAAAAAAGTGATTTGGGGTGACTAGCCACAAGTTGGTATTTTTTATTTAGAATTTTTTTTTAGTTGTCTAAAATAATCTGTATAAAAAACAAAAAGAAAACAAAAGGTGTCACATTTTTTTTTAAATGGTTGTATTGACATTATTTGTCTGATACCAACATAGTTATATTTGTGTTTAGTTTTTAAGCGTTTATATAAATGAGGACCCTATTGTTGTGAAACAGAGGTTCACAAAACTTGGTTTGAGATTTCCCCTCTTCACTAAACTTTTGAAATCACAGGAAAAACAAGTGAATGTTATAACTTGAATCCAGGGGGGTCAAAGGGAGGATCACTATTTATTATAATATCGTTCAGCCAACGGGACTCCAGCTCAGGATGATTTTTTCGGAGTTTGTTGCCGCTAGGCAGATTATTTACTTCTCTCATCTGAGCGACTATTCAGTGTTGTCTACTCCTCCTTACTCGACGGTTCTGTTTTAGAGTATTGCTCTTTTGTTAATGTGTACAAGTATGTGTACATTGTCCCAGTGTCCTCTCTTGTTTATTAAGACACATTTACTGAGAGTGTGGAGGTGTTTTATTACTATTTTCTTAATACAGCTATTCTTTGTTGAATTATATTGGCCATGACAGCACTACACCAAATGAGTGGACTCCACATGTATGTTGATCATTTGTTTCCTCGAGACAAAGCGTTAACTATTAAACTGCTTTTGGGCATATTTTAGCCTAGCAAAACATCCTATTAACGAATGTCCATTGCCATTCTTTTAATACTACTGTGAAACTGCTTCTTGTTTTTAGCTCACTAGTCCAGGTTTAGCGCACAAGTCCCAGGTTTAGCTCACTAGTCCCAGGTTTAGCTCACTAGCCCCAGGTTATTTAACTTTAAAGACAAATATGGGTCATCAAAATTCACATCCATTTATTTAAATTTTAAATTATGACCACACTTTCACATGATGAGAAGACATTTATTTACCCTAATTTCATTTCCACCATAATCAAAAAATTTCCTATATATGTTTCCTATTATAAATTATATGTTTCCTGATAGCTTCACAAATTAAGTTATCTGAACTAACTTATGATAAATAAATTTAAGCAAAATTAATTAAATGTGTAACTTGGTGGAATCCAAATAGTTTATAAGCATATCTATTATTGGATGGGGTTACTTTCTCCTCAATCATCATACATTTTATAACCTCAGTTCCTCTTGATCGTTTGCACGTGATTTATTTATTCCACAATGTGCCGACATAATAACGTTAAAGCACACTATGTGTTAGTATGGCTTTTGCTGCTGGCATCCGTCTTTCACAATGTGACGATGGAGTAGTCTTTGGAGAATTACGGGATTATTATTCAAGGGATTATGAGCTGTTTCCCAACAGCAAATCACCTCTCTCCACGCCGCTGGATAGCCCAAGGGAGCATCATTGGATAACCCAAGGGAGCATCATTGGATGATACAGCTTGGCACCAGTGACGTCGCTGGATCAATGTGATCCACCTATCGGCGGTCATCTCGGGTTTGATTTCGGGTTTCCTTGTCTTAGATGAGACATTTTTTTTCAGGGTTGGGTTGGGGTTGGGGTTAGGTGTTTTGAATTGAAATCCAGACCACCACCCTAACTTGAGATTTTGCTTAGTTTAGACCACTCGGCTACCCAGCGCCCCCTAGTATGTCTTAGTATGTTAGAAAATTATGTCTTTCAAAAACAATCATGCTAATTTTCCTTAGTCTGTAAGAAATCTTCTTGCTCTAACACAATTATGATATTTCACTTTACCAGACGTAGTCATTCGTTTTTATAAATAAGTTATTTTACCTTGACCATATTCAAAATGACACACTGAGAGGAGAGCTACAAACAAAATTCCCTTGTTTGCCATTTGGAGTGTCCACGTTATGTTGTCCTTTATCTGGAACTAAGTCAACTGGAATAGAAACAAAATGTGTAAGCCCTTCTGTTCTTATGCATATGAAACATCCAGTCAGTTATTATTTTATTTACATCTTAGTATATTTTCAAGAAAACAATTTAAAGTAATTTGTAATGGACAAAATAGATATATATAAATATAACTTTTTTTTAAAAACTTGTGTTTGTCTGTCAACTGTATTAAGCTAAAAAAAATTAAAATAGACGTTCTTTTAGTGAAATTATATTCTCTCTAATTGTATTGAAGAAAAAAGTAGCTGAGACTCTTTAACAAATTAATTTTGACATTTGACACTGAAAAACATTGTATGACATTATCGGATAGTTCTTAAGGAACACCTCGGTCAAAAAGAAGACGTGGGGCTGCCATACGGGAGACATTTTACATTACACGTGTAAATACTTCTTACATTACATGATGAATGAACAAGTCGAAAAAATGAAAGGGGGCGTTAACTTAATGTAAGGGCGTGTTTACTTAATGTAAGGAAGCGTTTCATCAATGTAAGGCGTGTTTAATTAATGACAGGGGATGCTTACTTAATGTAATAGCAAGTTAACTTAATGTAAGGGGATGCTGACAAAATGTAAGGGGATTTTTACTTAATTAAAGAGGGTGTTTAATTAATTAAGGGGTGGTTAACTTAAAGTAAATAATGATTCCTTAATGATTCTTTAATGTAAGGGCGTGTTTAATTAATGACAGGGGATGCTTACTTAATGTAATAGCAAGTTAACTTAATGTAAGGGGATGCTGACAAAATGTAAGGGGATGTTTACTTAATTAAAGAGGGTGTTTAATTAATTAAGGGGTGGTTAACTTAAAGTAAATAATGATTCCTTAATGTAACGGAATTTTAATTTAGGTATGGGTATGTTTCCTTAATGTGTGGGATGTTTACTTAACATAATGACATGTTTTCTAAATATAAGATACTTTTTTCTTAATGTAAGGGGTTGTTAATTAATATAAAAGCATGTTTACTTAATGTAACGTGACGTTTACTTGATATAAGATGATGTTTACTTCAAGTAAAAAAAAATGTTTAATTAAATAAGGGGATGTTTACTTAATGTAAGAAGATATTTATTTAATATATAGTGTGGTTTTCTTCATTTTAGGGTACGTGTACTTAATGTAAGGGGATTTTGCTTAAAGTAAGTAATGTTTCCTTAAAATTGGAGGATGTTTACTTCATTTGAGGTGATTTTAACTTGATGTATGGGTATGTTTAATTAATGTAAAACGATGTTTACTTAATGTAAGGACATGTGTGCTCAATGTAAAGGGATGTTTAATCATTGCAATGGGATGTTTACTTAATGTAAAGGAATGTTTTAATGTATAGTGTGGTTTACTTCATGTAAGAGTACGTTTACTTAATATACGGGGATGTTTGCTTAAAGTAAGTGGATGTTTACTTAATGTAAGTAGATGTTTACTTAATGTTAGTGGATTTTTACTTAATGTATTGCTATTTTTACTTAATGTATAGGGATGTTTACTTAATGTTAGTTGATGTTTACTTAATTTATGGGGATGTGTAGTTGTGTAAGAAAAATCTCACTTAAATATTGGAAATGTTTTCTTGCATTTTGGTAATGTTAAATCATATGTTGTATATGTTTGACTTTATTATGGCAATGTTTACTGGCGTGTTTGGTTTTGGTGTTTTGTTATTGTGTTGAAATGAACATTTCCAGGTGAAACTTTTCAAAAACAGTGTCAAGGTGAAACATGTCGGTGACAAGGCGACAGCTAGAGATGGGAATCTAACGAAATCTGAGCCGACCGCACCGAAATCAAAATCTGCTGACATCCAATCAGAATTGAGGCCGAACTTCATCATCAACGGAAGATGAAATTACCTAATGAGCTATCGCAAGCTTTTGAGGACCCTCAGTGTTTTACAAATGTTTTACATCACTACTTACACTTGAAATGCTAATTTTTAAAAAGTCAAAAATAAAGAAACCAAATAAAAAACTATTTTTTGTGTATAAAAATGATCTCATTTATATCAAACTGCCCTCAGCGCCTAGGCTTCACGCGTATTGATGAATGATAAATAAAACAACACTAAGTAGCCAACTCTTCTTTTTAATCTACTGGTCAACACTTGTATCGTTTTAAAACAAACAACGAAAGATATACATATTTATGTATCAACACTAGAACAGTATTTTTCAAACTGTTTAATTTAAATGGAACCCTTTGCTCGCAGAACCGGAGATGAAATAACACATGGCTTTTTCCTATTTCAAATGGATGAATACATCCTCTTCGTGTATTTAGTAATGTACGAAAAAACAAAAATTGATACAAATGTAGTTGTGTGTAACAGTGTAAACGTACTTCAAATCAAAACTAATCAATCAGTTTGCAGTAGTGAAAATTTCAGTGCTAAAGTTGTTCGTGGTGATTTCTACAAACAATTTAAATTCAAGGCTGTATGATCGAGAAAGACAACCGCAGTTTTTCTTCGAGGGAAAACAAAAATCTTTTTTTTCGTTTCTTGTGTTTGATGATTGTCACAGCAGAAAATCAGAAATCGCAAATTTAAGAAGTTAAAATCTAAAACAGAAGTTGAAGAGATTTCACAGCACTAGGTATGTACTCGTGTTCAGCTAGTTACCAAAATGCATCCAGTTTGAATTCTGCATGTTTAAGCTACAGCGTGATGTAAAGAGCAACGATAATGTTGAATTCAAGACGTTTTATTTCTGTCTCGCAAACCGCAGATAAAAATGTTTAATTCATAAAATGTGTGTCGGCCAGATAAACAAGTTAGGAACAACAATTAATACTTCTTCAAAAATCCTTAAGTTTTCAAGAGAACATAAAATCAGCTTCTTCTCTCTCAGTTCCTAAAAGCAAGGAGAGACAATTCTTCTTGATATCCATCATTAGTCCGAGTGTAGGATGAATGTGCCATATTCCGTGTGTTGGATGAATGTGATATGTTCCGTGTGTTGGATGAATGTGATATGGTCAAAGTGTTGAATTAATGGGGCATGGTCCTTGTGTTGGAGGACTGTGATATGGTAAGTTTGTTGGATGAATATGATATGTTACGTGTGTTGGATGAATGTGATATGGTCTGTGTGTTGAGTTAATGTGAACTGGTCAGTGAGTTTGATGAATTTGATATGGTCCGTGTGTTGGATGAATGTGATATGGTCCGTGTGTTTGATGAATTTGATATGGTCCGTGTGTTGGATTAATGTGATGTGGTCCGTGTGTTTGATGAATTTGATATGGTCCGTGTGTTTGATGAATTTGATATGGTCCGTGTGTTTGATGAATTTGATATGGTCCGTGTGTTTGATGAATTTGATATGGTCCGTGTGTTTGATGAATTTGATATGGTCCGTGTGTTGGATTAATATGATGTGGTCCGTGTGTTTGATGAATTTGATATGGTCCGTGTGTTTGATGAATTTGATATGGTCCGTGTGTTGGATGAATATGACATGGTAAGTGTGTTTGATGAATGTGATATGGTCCGTGTGTTGGATGAATGTGAAATTGTCCGTGTGTTGGATTAATGTGATATGGTCCGTGTGTTGGATGAATGTGACATGGCCCGTGTGTTGAATGAATGTGATGTGGTCCGTGTGTTTTATTAATGTGATATGGTCTTTGTGTTGGAGGAATGTGACATGGTTCGTGTGTTGGATGAATGTGATACGGTCCGTGTGTTGGGTTAGTGTGATATGGTCCGTGTGTTGGATGAATGTGACATGGTTCGTAATTTTGATTAATGTGATATGGTCCATGTCATGGACGAATTGGACATGGGCCGTTTTTTTATGAATGTGATATGGTCCGAGTGGTGGATGAGTATGACAAGAACCGCTTCCAAGTCGCCATCAAGTTATGCGAACAGGCGTTATTCCAGAGGTCATGTAATTAACGAATTTGACCATCATGTCCTGTACAGACTAAAACTTGGGCCCACTGTTTTAGAAACCAACCCATCTATGTGAAAGGAACAGATCTTGACCATCTATGTGAATGGAACAGATCGTGACCATCTATGTGAATGAAACACAAGTGACCATCTATGTGAATGGAACAGAACGTGACCATCTATGTGAATGAAACAGAAGTGACCATCTATGTAAATTGGAACAGAACGTGTACATCTATGTGAATGGAACAGAAGTGACTATCTATGTGAATGGAACAGATCGTGCCCATGATAGCTGATTTATTTATCGCACCCATGAGACAAAACGTTTTTAAATTCCCCATCATGAAAGGGAAACTACCCGTATAAACGCCAACATAGTTTTGCAAGTTCGTGTAACAGGATTGTAACTATACATTAACAAAGTTAATTACGTCTTGTTTGTTTGTTGTTTACAGCATAAAACAATCTTCAACAATATCTCCATTGGCAATATAAATTAAAAACACCAGAAGCTGGGATTCACAACTGACATTGGATCATTCATCAACCTGCAGTGCAAAGGATTTACGTGTCTTTATTTTTTGCTAAATGCAATTTTTAATATCACAGGGCGTGTCTGAAATACTTCCTCTTATCAAAGTGTCTGTCTTCAGAATTTTATTAATTTTAGATATGACACCTTCACGAAACATAAATCTCAAAATTTCTCAGCACGCAGGTGAGATTAGGATTTCAGTGAAGGTATGAGATTTTATTTTCTTTGCAACATCTCGTTGATAGCATAACTTGCTTCTTGAGCCCTGTCACTTATCATAAATTTGTTCTCAAATTTAGGAGATTTTTATGCCTGCTTAGGTCCCTCTTAAAGTACGCCACATTCTTGTGTGTTACATTCTTATCTCGTGTTGATTAGTGCCGCTACAAATTAGCTCGTGCCATAGCATTAGGAGGCAATATAGTCCCCTCAGACAACACAAAGTGGTGAAGGGCAGTCAAGGTCTCCTGCCCAAGGGCCTCCCATAACTAAGTAATTATCACTGTCAAACCTTAAGACCTTGATTTGAAAAGAACAGACGGATGAAACCATTAAAACTAGAAACCATACTCTTGAAAAAGTAAATTAACTCAACTAAAAATAGAAGAAGAGAATTATTACCAGAAATAAAAGAATGAATCTTGACCAAAAACAGGGCATAATTCAGTAGTCCGTAAATAATTAAATTTAAAACATTACTAGAAAAACACAGACACCTAATATAAAAATGGAATCAGGCCAGTTATATCTTTGCGTGAGTGAAACTTCGAAGATTGCAAATAGGGAAGAAAATCTATTTAAAACATGGGACAGAAAAGTCTTCTGGAAAATTATGGACTTATAAAGGATGACTAGGGAGGCAGAATACGAATCTACATAGCATCAGGATCCCACACAAGTATTGGAAATAAAAAGGGACAGGCTGCACTGAGCAGGACCATTAGAAAGAATGCCAAACGACAGAGGAGTATAAAAGGTGCAACACCAAAATCCCAGAGGAAAACGGCTCAGAGGTAGATCTAGGCTTAGATTGATAGATCGTGTGGACAAAATCTACAGAAGCTGGAAATCCAAACATGAAAAGGAAAAAGCATCAGTTAGATCTAAGTGGAAGAAAGTGGTGAACAGGCCAAAGTACTACATTGGCTGCAGCACCACATGAATGGATGGAAAGAAGTGGTGAGGCTCACCAAAGCACTACTTGTGCTGTAGCACCACAAAAATGATTGGTTGGAAAATTGTGTCATTTATTGTAATCTTTATAGTTAAATAAAAGCTATTAATAAAGGAACATATTTTTCCAGACTTTTTTATTTATGGGAGACATAAAGAAATTTACAATGCGATCATCTAACTTTATACAGGTTACCCAGAACGTATTACAGCTTTCTTTTCTAAACAAAGATCTACATTGAGATTTCGAACACCTTCGTATCTCATTTCAATTACCTCTTCTTAACTGGTTTGTCTTATCTGCTGAAGAAGGCGTTCAGTCCAAACGTTAGTTCAAACGTCCCTGTAATTGCCCTGTGTTGTATTTTTTTCAAGCTTAAACACAATAATTTGTTCCACTATTTATTTATGTTTACACGTCTTGAACTAAGTCTCTCATAAAAGATAATTGAAAAACGTTTACCTGAACCTATTGCACCTTACATAAACTTACTACACCTTACCTGAACTTATTACAACTTACCTGAACTTATTAAAACCTAAACTAATCCTAAAACAATCGCTCCACATGACCACTTATACAATTGTTCACCTCAACTCTCTAACATCTAGCATCAAACGCAATGTTACTAATAATAAAGAGTTATGAATTAGTTAACCTTCACTCACCTGCGATGTCTGTATGGAACTGATTTCAAACGAAAGTGACGACTTACAAGTGCATTCAAGCTGACATAGTCTAAAGGTAGAGATGGCAGTTTTATAGCTGTATGGATCTTTCAAATTACTTTCATGTATGGCCTCTGGCTAAAGAAGATGTTGATAAATGTTTCAAATATAATTCTTTATTAAAGCAGAGAGCTCCGGGCTGCACTTAACTAACTGCATTTCATAGAGCATATCTACACTCAGCATTCCACTGAAGGAAATACAGACAACAATTAACTGTTTCATGTGTAAGGCCCACCCTTTGATGCAAATAGAGATTTGGGAAGTTGAGAATCAACGACGGAAATTAATGGGCGTTAAAAGAAGATTGATTGATTGATTCATTCATTGATTTGAGTGTTTCAATAGCGCTCATTTCCATGCGATGTTAGCATGCTTACAGCGCTTTGATGTCCTAAATTAGCGGTTCTCAATATGTGGGTCGCGACCCGTTTGGGGGTCGAACAACCCTTTCCCAGGCTTCTCCTGAGATTTTTGGAAAAAACATATACACTACTGTTATGAATTAGTTAGAAAAGTAATTTTGTGGTGGGTGTCACCACAACATTAGGAACTTTTTTAAAGGATTGTGGCATTAGGAAGTTTGAGAAACGCTGTCCTAAAATGTCCTGTCAAGAAATTACACACTCCAACACGATCGAGTTTGTTAGGAGTGAAAAAGTTCATCTTCTAAACGGTCCAAGAAACTTTCAGGCCAAAAAATATCCAACTATGCAGTAACATAATTTAAAGAAAACATATCACACATGAGAAAATGTGCGAGAAATGTCATTGCTGCCTGTTAGGTGCATCGTGAACTCTCATTGCTCTCATCACTTTGAGCTGATTGGCAGCAGAAGGCGCAGGTCTGTACAGAGCGATAGTTCGAACCGTTTGTTTGCCATGAAACAGCACAAAGCTTAAACTAAAGAAGATCTAAAAGCCCCTGCTCTGCTTTTAACCGATAACACGTGAATGAAAACAATTCACTGATATATACCTGTGACATGTATATGGCTCAAATAAGGACATATTTTTAAAATATGAAAATTATAATTCAAACTTTCTAAGTTTCTTATGTAAACATTATATTTTATGTCCCTCTATACAGCAGGAAAGGAGACGGTTAACATAAGCCAGGTGGGGGGGGGGGGGGGAGGGGTTCACATATTTTATGGGCAGTATTTCTTCCTACCTTGGAATGAAAAGGAAATATATGGGGGATATGTAAACATTATATTTTATGTCCCTCTATACAGCAGGAAAGGAGACGGTTAACATAAGCCAGGTGGGGGGGGGGGGAGGAGAGGTTCACATATTTTATGGGCAGTATTTCTTCCTACCTTGGAATGAAAATGAAATATATGGGGGGTGGAGGATAAAAGATACCTCATTAATTTTGTTTTCATTCCTAAATAATTTACTGATGGAAATTAGATGAATCTTTCATTGAGAATCGGTTCATAGATACTGAGGAGAACGGAGGAGAAATAGGTCATACTTACATGCCTAAAACTTTAAAAGAAAAGGGGCCTTCAGGCCTCTCTGGGGCCTATATGACACCTCACGACTCTAGAAAACATCATGCCTCTAGCGGGTCCTCATGTTCAACTTTATGTCTATTTGGGGCCTCAGATCTAAAGGGGCCCTTTTGCTCTGGGAAACATTATGCCTTTTGTTCTAGGGGATATGATGCCTATTTCGGGCCTCACGCCTCTAGGGAACCTTAAACCTCGAGGGGGTCTCAATCTTCTAACGGCATTATGCCACCAATTTTGTTACTTCAAGCTTAAACTGTTTTTAGAAATTTAAGGCACTTTCAAGACCTTTTCCCCAGCTATGTAAACAAGTTTTCGATTTTGTTCAATTCAATTTGTCTTACTTGTTTGAGAAAGTGTTTCTTTTGATACACTGTAAATCTTTGGGTTGGGTGGGTGGCGGGAGTAGATCAAAGAGTCTTACAATAGGCTCCATAAGTTATTATTTATTTATTTGAATGGAGAAAGTTACAAAAGTTAAAAATTACCAATAAGCCATTTCAAATATTGCATTCTATTTAAAGACATTTTATACAATATATATAAAACTTAGATATAACCTGTTTTGGATAGCCATGCAGACCTTTTCTTTAAAAATATTTTTCGTTTGTTTCTGTCATTGTTCATTTAAAAAAAAAATAATAATAATGTTTTTATTGTTTTAGAGCCAAATAGTAATTATTAAGCTAATAAGCGAATATATATTGTTTTTATTTTGAAAAAGAACAATTTTTTGAACTCATTGATTGATGACGTACATTAAACATTAAAAAAAAATTAAATTAAATTATGAAACAAGATTTTAAATTCAACTTCAAATAAAAGGACTCGTGTCACCCATTCATGGTCAAGTGAACCTAAATCTCAACTAGCATCTTTTCGATTGCTAGCTGGTTAAGTGTTGAATCAAGCAAGCCAAAATTCATGTAAGCGCAAAAATACATCCTATCATTTTGAATTAATAAAAAAAATATTTATGGAAGTGCATTACTTTGCCCAGCCCCCCCCCCTCCCCCCGCTGTAAAGATGATGCTGATGTTGCTTCGTGTTTACGATTAGGGTCATTTGTTAAATCCTCTTTTCTGGCTCCGCCATGTTATGCAGTTTTTGGAAGATGCAAAATTGTTGACATTGTGGCTCATTGCGCCACTACCCAGCCTCTGCCAACACATTGGCCCTGGAGCTGGTGATTTCCTCCATAGTATCCTACCAGTCTCAGCCCCCACAACGCTAATCTCAAATGATTCCATTCCGAAACGATTTAACGCATAATCAAAGGATAGCGATATTTCACGTTTCTCTCTCTCAAGATTTCACCAATGGAAAAAATCAGCCCCTCTGTCTCTCTCTTATGTGTGTGTTTGTGTGAGTACTTTGTTTAGTGGTCGGGGTAACAGTTGGTACAGCATCTTGCAACGCCACTGCTCAATCATAATCTTTCTCACTCATTAATCAAAACATATCAATTGTAAGCACTAAATACAATTATTGCCATCATTATGTGTTCTGATTGTGTTCTATTGCACCACGAATGTTTTTGAGTGGATGCATTGTTACGGTTAGGGTATGGATCTGTATTGTTACGGTTAGGGTATGGATATGTACTGTTATGGTTAGGGTATGGATCTGTATTGTTACGGTTAGGGTATGGATATGTATTGTTACGGTTGGGGTATGGATATGTATTGTTACGGTTGGGTATGGATCTGTATTGTTACGGTTAGGGTATGGATCTGTATTGTTACGGTTAGGGTATGGATATGTACTGTCATGGTTTGAGTATGCATAATATGTATTGTTAGGGTTAGGACAGTGGTCGGAAAATTGTAGCTCACGAGGTACATGCGACTCATTAGCGACCGGAGTCCTATTGATCGTACAAGCTGGCGTGGTAGAGTCACTGTGAAAGAATAAACGAACAGCTGACACGCAAAGAAAGCGCATGGCAAGGAAAAGCAAAATGCACTTGAATCCTACTAGGACTCCCCCCCCCCCCCCAAAAAAAAAAAAAAAAAACGTGTGACCTATTTGGGGGAAACAATTCCAAGCACAATTAGTACTGACAGGTTACCTCAGTGTAATGTAGCGTTGGTTATCTTCCCATTACGAAAAGTGTCCTTGTTTTATAGCCATTTTAATTGTTTCTATAGTATAGTAGTTACTATCCTAGTGTCTCATTTTTATTTTACTTAGTTTACATGTTTTTAATACTTGTAAAGCACTTAGAGCTTTAAGGTAAGCGCTGTATAAAAATGCCTAAATAAATAAATTATGAACAACAACATGCATAGAGTCTATATTTAATAAAATCATTAAACAGCAAATTCCAAATTTGGTATGGAGATAAAATATAAAAAAAATTCAATAAACCGTGTGGAGAAAATAAGATTTTATATCTTACAATTTTAATTTTAAATATGAAACAAATTCAATATTATTTTGATTTTCATCCCATAATTGTTGAATGGTAATTTTTTATTTATTTATTTTCTCAGGTAAATTATAATTACAGATTTAAAAACAAACAAAAAGTTAAGTACAAAACAATATAAACAAACTTAAAATTTAGTCTATTTGCAATATTGTCAAAGACAATTTTAACATTTAGCCGAAACGTCATCGTACTTGTCCTGTCGTGTTTCAAGTCTAAACAAAGGAAGATCTTGTTCAATATGTGTGTACTTGACATGGCTTGAACACGGTCCCTCGTGCACTATCCTTTAAGCTTGACATAAGAGGAAGTGCCTTTATTGTGTAACATTTAAATCATGATGTGTTTTAGTACTTTTTATATTGTTCCTAATGTTTAGATTTATCCTTATTTTTAACAATAAACGTTTCTTAAAAAATGTTTAAAGTAACGGATATTTAGTTTATTTCATTATGACGAGAATTTAGATTACATCCTATGTAAAAGTTCATTATTTTTTTTTAATCAGTAACGGATAATGTGAACTCAATCTTTACAACCTCGATTACAAAAAATCTATGTAATAAGTTGGAATGCTATATTAAAAAATATATTTTTTAGGTCTGTAAACATTTGTCAACAAATCTGACCGTGACATCCTGTATCGTACATATTGTTTTAATCATGTGTCTGCACTGATGGCTCAATCATGTATCGGCACATATTTTTTTAATCATGTGTATGCACTGATGGCTCAATTATATATAGGTGCAGTTTGTTTTAATCATGTGTATGTACTGATGTCTAAAAATGTAATTTCCAAAGTTCCAAATACATTAAGTATTCATTTTACACGTTTCTCCATTTGTTTTGTTAATGATTTGGTGTTAAAGATGTTGCCTGACATTTTTAGCACTTCACATGTTTTGTTCTTTTTTTATTTCGATGAGTGATTACGTGCCTTAGTGAATGCTATTTTGCTTTGGAGATTCACTACAATGATTGACTTAAACAGCATTTCCTTACTAAAGTATATTGAAATTATATTTTTTTTTATTTGGTAAAAAAATTGATAGAACAATACTTTTGGAAGAAAGGCAAATAAAAATTATTAAATGCAAAATAAATGGTTGTTTTGTTTTTGTTTTGTATTTAAAATTTTAAAATAAATCTATTTTCAGTAATTTAAATAAGTGTAAAGAACATGTTTTTAAAGTTTTAGCAAGAGTTTTTATTATATCAAAGAAATTTAGAGCGTTTGCAAAAATAGACAATTTTGCGCTATGGCGTCCATTTCTTGTTGATTGAGTAAACATTCATTATACTTTCGTTTCGCAATATTAGCAACGCACTAAAAAGCACTAAAACAATGGATTGTTAAGTTTTCCCGATAAGTGTGGTCACTGTGTAAATCTTAGGCAATACTTTTTATTATTTGAAAAGTTTTTCATTCAAAAATGCCTTTAAACTGTTAATGTAAATATAATTTGTAATTTTTAATATTAGTACTTATAAAAATTGCATTTGTTGGGTGCCACACGTACAATGATATTCACTGGTGACATACTGATGTTGATGAATATCATGGGTGCCACATGGACTGTGGTATTCACTGGTGACATACTGATGTCGATGAATATCATGGGTGCCACGCGGACAGTTGTCTTCACTGGTGACATACTGATGTCGATGAATATCATGGGTGCCACATGGACTGTGGTATTCACTGGTGACATACTGATGTCGATGAATATCATGGGTGCCACATGGACTGTGGTATTCACTGGTGACATACTGATGTCGATGAATATCATGGGTGCCACGCGGACAGTGGTCTTCACTGGTGACATACTGATGTCGATGAATATCATGGGTGCCACATGGACTGTGGTATTCACTGGTGACATACTGATGTCAATGAATATCATGGGTGCCACGCGGACTGTGGTATTGACTGGTGACCTACTGATGTCGATGAATATAGTGGGTGCCACGCGGACAGTGGTCTTCACTGGTGACATACTGATGTCGATGAATATCATGGGTGCCACATGGACTGTGGTATTCACTGGTGACATACTGATGTCGATGAATATCATGGGTGCCACATGGACTGTGGTATTCACTGGTGACATACTGATGTCGATGAATATCATGGGTGCCACATGGACTGTGGTATTCACTGGTGACATATTGATGTCGATGTATATCATGGGTGCCACGCGGACAGTGGTATTCACTGGTGACATACTGATGTCGATGAATTTCATGGATGCCACCCGGTAAGCTGGTTTCACCTTTTAAATGTCAATCTCATTGTATTTCATGGGCACCATTTAGTAAGTAGGGTTCACAGGTTACTTTTTATCATGATTCCCCTTACAATCTTCTGTGGTGAGTGAGTGTAAAGTTAAAAGTTGAAGCCTAATTACAGATTAGGAATTGTGTCCGATTCTTTTCACAAGATGAAGGTAACTCTAGGTTAGATTATTCCATTGGTTACCTACGGATATTTATGAAACCGGGCCGAAAACGGTCACCTTGGCAGTCCGTACACAAAATCAGCACTGTCGGAGGGACAGAGAATGACAGCAAGCACCTGAGTTCTATCGGAGAAGTATGATCTAAACCAAGCCAAAACTGAACCAGATATTTCAATGTAATTTTCAAGTGTTTTGTAAAGGATTTTATTAACAGTGTTGAAGGCAGCACTGACATTAATGAGGATCAGGAAGAAGACATTACCGCTGTCCAATGCGAGCAAGATGTCGTTGATGACTCTCAAGACACCTGTCTCCGTGCTGTGGAAATGTCTATTGGTCGATTGAATTGGATGGAGAAGAAAGTGGTCGTTTAAGTAATCGAAAAGTTGTTCTAGAATTATTTTTCAATGGCTTTAGATAAAAATGATAGTTAGATACATGTTTATAGTTCTTTTAAATTATTTGGCTTCTGAAGCAAAGGTTTGACTATAGGTGACTACAAAGAGATGGAGCAGTGCAAGAAGACAAGCTTTCATTAACTAGGTTGTTTATCTTTGGGAGCAACTGACCTAACGATGCAACCAACAGGGGGGTGAAGATGGGATCCAAAGAACATGAAGTAGGTTTAGATTTTAGAATTATACTTGTGACCTCTTTTCTGAAACAGGTTTAAAAACCTCGAAATGTAAACTTACACAAAAAATTAAAATGTAGGAACAGTACAACAAGACGATCATGTTTGGAACTGTTAACATTAAACACTAAAAAACTTTTTGGTAGATAAATAAAATAGACATTCTAAAAAAAATAATCATCTTTTAAAAAAGAAAAATGACCACAATGACTTAACAAACTCCGGGTTGTTGACATTAAATTTAAAATGATCAAAACGATAAAACAAGTTAAGACTTTAACATTATTTTAAAATGAACATGAAAACATTACAATGGCAAGGCAATCATAACGTTCAATCATAATGTGTATTCATATCGTGCATCATAAAATGCCATCATAACATGCCATTATAACATGCCATCATAACATGCCATCATAACATGCCATCACAACATGCCATCATAACATGCCATCATAACATGCCATCATAACATGCCATCATAACATGCCATCATAACATGCCATCACAACATGCCATCATAACATGCCATCATAACACGCCATCATAACATGAGATCATAACATGCCATCATAACATGCCATCACAACATGCCATCATAACATGCCATCATAACGTGCCATCATAACGTGCCATCATAACGTGCCATCATAACATGTCATCATAACATGCACTCATAACATGACATCATAACATGCCATCATTACATGCCATCATAACATGCCATCATAACATGCCATCATAACATGCCATCACAACGTGACATCACAACATGCCATCATAACATGCCATCATAAAATGCCATCATAACATGTCATCATAACATGCCATCATAAAGTGCCATCATAACGTGCCATCATAACGTGCCATCATAACTTGCAATCATAACATGCCATCATAACATGCCATCATAACATGCCATCATAACATGAGATCATAACATGCCATCATAACATGCCATCATAACATGTCATCATAACATGCCATCATAACATGCCATCATAACATGCCATCATAACATGCCATCATAACATGCCATCATAACATGCCATCATAACATGCCATCATAACATGCCATCATAACATGCTACAAAAAAACAACGTGGTGAAAGGTGGTGTGAACTTATTCTTGTGATTGACAAGAAAACATTTTTTTTAGTAAGTGAGTTATTCATTTGATGAGTTAAGTGCATCTTGGTATTGTGAACAGGGTAAGGGCTAGAAGAAAGTCTTGGCACTAGTTTACCACACATCAATCTTTTAGGAGCTAATAGAAATCAACAAAGTTCTAGACTCTAAGAAGGTTTCTGTGGCCATACGGATTGGACCTAGCTTAAAAAAAAAAAAAGAACTATCCGCCACTGTCAGGTCTTGTCAAACGGGTCAAGGTGACACATCTTTCATGTTAACCTTAAGCATACAGAACAGCGGGGCCCGTCAAAGCCACCAAATAGGCCCTTACCATCTGCCACAGCTAAGATTTTATCTACTTTTATATTCTATCATTGCGTGTATGGGTCTCTAATTTTAAATTATATCACTATGTGTATGGAGTCTCTACTTTTATTTGATATCGTAATTTGTAGTGGTCTTTCTTTTGATATTTTATCTTTTCAATTTAGACAAAACAAGCAAAAAAAAAAAATAGAATTGTTCGTTTGAGAATTGATCATTCATGTAAAATGCAAGTCTTGATTGTCGGCAGGTGGTACTTTTCTTTCATTTCAGAGGAAACGACAATTTTACATTTCTGTTTACTGTTATAGCCTGGTCTGCAAGTTTAAAACGTCTGTCTAGTTTTCTGTATCTGGTCTTTTCGGTTGTTGTGTATCTGCTGAGATGTTGTTTGTCTATTTGGATGTTGCTTGTCTATTTCGATCAAATACATATACAGTGGAACCTTTCATAACGAGCATAATTCGTTACAGAATCTTACTCGTTAAGCGAAACACTCGTTAAACGAAACAATTTTTCCCATACAAATCAACGTAAAATACGATAATGCATTTCATGCTGAAAAAATACTAATTTTTCCAATTTTTTTTTTTACAATTTACTCAAATAAAATTACTTATGAAATGTTACGGAGTGTAACAACTTGGAATACAATTTAGATTGGAAACAAAAAACGTAAATAAAAATATGAATTTGTGATAAATAAGTAATCCTTTTTAACTGGAAAACTGTCTAAAGACATTTGTTTTTGCGGTCGCTTCAAAATTTGACGAAAATGTGTCACGGCATTATCATTGAATAAATTTGTAGCACGAATAGCCACCTCCTCAATAGGATGATGCTTCTCAATGTACGATGCAACAGTTTCCCTTTAAAGCATGCATCTCCTTAATTTTGTTTTTGTTCTTGAGAATAGTGCAGATCGTTGATGTTGGCCGATTGTATGTGCGCGCTAGGTTAGCCACGCTCACACCTTGTCCTAACACACGAAAACAATACGCTAACAGACCGAGAGCTAAACACATACTAATGCATCGGCGCGGAAGTCCCGGCTCATAAATGAATGTCGGGAAAAAGGGACTTCCTTTTTCTGCGTAACTCGTTATGAGAAATGTCGCTCGTTAAGGGAGCAACTTCTTCACAATTTTTTTGCTCGTTATGTGAATTATTCGTTATGGGACGTTCCACTGTATATCTAGCAACAGTACTTATTAATCCTGTATAAAATTAATCAATTATAATGTCTATTTTTCTGTTGAGAAAAAAAAAATCAGAAATGAATTTTATTGAAGTGAAATAGTAAATACAAGATCTTCAATAGTATCATCCAAATCGGATTATTTTGTTTGTTGAAGGGAAATAACTAAATACATTTTTCTGTATAACTCTGGGTTTTTGGAGTCATAATAGATTTTTTTTGGAATAAAAATGCAACGCAGAA
This sequence comes from Lymnaea stagnalis, assembly GCA_964033795.1. Lineage (NCBI taxonomy): Eukaryota > Metazoa > Mollusca > Gastropoda > Lymnaeidae > Lymnaea > Lymnaea stagnalis. The sequence continues at coordinate 57,705 of CAXITT010000857.1, forward strand.
AATAATAGAGCACATGTTTTACTAATATAAACGTATAGTTCGTTAAGCGTGTTTATTTTTAATTATTATGCAATTTAAACACAGCTCATAGTTAAATTTTTTTAATTGTAAATGTAAATTTTGTTACGTATGCTTAACCAGTGGCTTGCAGTACTGTTGATTATTGATGAAGTGGATTTATCTTTAAAAGAGTTAGTCCATTGGAAATTGATCCTTATATTTAAGGATATGACACAAAGAAACAGCTGCAAGATCCTGTTTATATATCAGTTATCTTACGATTGCAGTATGATTATGTTACACAATCTTCGCTCGGCTTATTAGCATTGTTTCCTAATATCGAGCTGTAAGTTCGCACATAGACTTGAGTTGCTTTAAATTTTCAACAAAAAAGTTGTTGTTTTAAAATGTTTTGTTCACGGTCCCAATTCGTCAGTGTAAAAACTAATCTTTATTCCTCATCCTATATTCTTCTTTTGCATCACAGTAAATTTCTCCAACAAAAATATTCACACCCTTAAGTTTAAACAATCAATAAAACAACTCACCACGTCCAGTCATACAAGATGACATGCAACACAGACCAATCGGGTGAAACAGTTCATTCAATACAAACAACAATAATCGTCAGTCAAACATAATATCACCAAAAGGAATAAGATAAAAGATAGTGGACGCCATACTCTCTTCTTAAATTGTGATATGACCGTAAAACTATGAGACACTGAATTTATCGTAACCCAACGATATTTTAGATAGTGATATGGCTGTAAAAATTAAAATCACTGAGCTTACAGTGCCCTAAACCTTTCAGTTAGTGATATGAATGTTTCAACTATGATATACTGAGTCATAGGACGTTATACACTAATTTAGTTAATGATATGACTGTTAAAACTATGATATACTGAGTCATATGACGCACCCACACTAATTTAGTTAATGATATGACTGTTTCAACTATGATATACTGAGTCATAGGACGTTATACACTAATTTAGCTAGTGATATGAATGTTACAACTATGATATACTGAGTCATAGGACGTTATACACTAATTTAGCTAGTGATATGAATGTTACAACTATGATATACTGAGTCATAGGACGTTATACACTAATTTAGCTAGTGATATGAATGTTACAACTATGATATACTGAGTCATAGGACGTTATACACTAATTTAGCTAGTGATATGAATGTTACAACTATGATATACTGAGTCATAGGACGTTATACACTAATTTAGCTAGTGATATGAATGTTTCAACTATGATATACTGAGTCATAGGACGTTATACACTAATTTAGCTAGTGATATGAATGTTTCAACTATGATATACTGAGTCATAGGACGTTATACACTAATTTAGTTAATGATATGACTGTTAAAACTATGATATACTGAGTCATATGACGCACCCACACTAATTTAGTTAATGATATGACTGTTTCAACTATGATATACTGAGTCATAGGACGTTATACACTAATTTAGCTAGTGATATGAATGTTACAACTATGATATACTGAGTCATAGGACGTTATACACTAATTTAGCTAGTGATATGAATGTTTCAACTATGATATACTGAGTCATAGGACGTTATACACTAATTTAGCTAGTGATATGAATGTTTCAACTATGATATACTGAGTCATAGGACGCACCCACACTAATTTAGTTAATGATATGACTGTTAAAACTATGATATACTGAGTCATAGGACGTTATACAATAATTTAGCTAGTGATATGAATGTTACAACTATGATATACTGAGTCATAGGACGTGATACACTAATTTAGCTAGTGATATGAATGTTTCAACTATGATATACTGAGTCATAGGACGTTATACACTAATTTAGCTAGTGATATGAATGTTACAACTATGATATACTGAGTCATAGGACGTTATACACTAATTTAGCTAGTGATATGAATATTTCAACTATGATATACTGAGTCATAGGACGTTATACACTAATTTAGCTAGTGATATGAATGTTACAACTATGATATACTGAGTCATAGGACGTTATACACTAATTTAGCTAGTGATATGAATGTTACAACTATGATATACTGAGTCATAGGACGTTATACACTAATTTAGCTAGTGATATGAATGTTACAACTATGATATACTGAGTCATAGGACGTTATACACTAATTTAGCTAGTGATATGAATGTTACAACTATGATATACTGAGTCATAGGACGTTATACACTAATTTAGCTAGTGATATGAATGTTACAACTATGATATACTGAGTCATAGGACGTTATACACTAATTTAGCTAGTGATATGAATGTTACAACTATGATATACTGAGTCATAGGACGTTATACACTAATTTAGCTAGTGATATGAATGTTACAACTATGATATACTGAGTCATAGGACGTTATACACTAATTTAGCTAGTGATATGAATGTTACAACTATGATATACTGAGTCATAGGACGTTATACACTAATTTAGCTAGTGATATGAATGTTACAACTATGATATACTGAGTCATAGGACGTTATACACTAATTTAGCTAGTGATATGAATGTTACAACTATGATATACTGAGTCATAGGACGTTATACACTAATTTAGCTAGTGATATGAATGTTACAACTATGATATACTGAGTCATAGGACGTTATACACTAATTTAGCTAGTGATATGAATGTTACAACTATGATATACTGAGTCATAGGACGTTATACACTAATTTAGCTAGTGATATGAATGTTACAACTATGATATACTGAGTCATAGGACGTTATACACTAATTTAGCTAGTGATATGAATGTTACAACTATGATATACTGAGTCATAGGACGTTATACACTAATTTAGCTAGTGATATGAATGTTACAACTATGATATACTGAGTCATAGGACGTTATACACTAATTTAGCTAGTGATATGAATGTTACAACTATGATATACTGAGTCATAGGACGTTATACACTAATTTAGCTAGTGATATGAATGTTACAACTATGATATACTGAGTCATAGGACGTTATACACTAATTTAGCTAGTGATATGAATGTTACAACTATGATATACTGAGTCATAGGACGTTATACACTAATTTAGCTAGTGATATGAATGTTACAACTATGATATACTGAGTCATAGGACGTTATACACTAATTTAGCTAGTGATATGAATGTTACAACTATGATATACTGAGTCATAGGACGTTATACACTAATTTAGCTAGTGATATGAATGTTACAACTATGATATACTGAGTCATAGGACGTTATACACTAATTTAGCTAGTGATATGAATGTTACAACTATGATATACTGAGTCATAGGACGTTATACACTAATTTAGCTAGTGATATGAATGTTACAACTATGATATACTGAGTCATAGGACGTTATACACTAATTTAGCTAGTGATATGAATGTTACAACTATGATATACTGAGTCATAGGACGTTATACACTAATTTAGCTAGTGATATGAATGTTACAACTATGATATACTGAGTCATAGGACGTTATACACTAATTTAGCTAGTGATATGAATGTTACAACTATGATATACTGAGTCATAGGACGTTATACACTAATTTAGCTAGTGATATGAATGTTACAACTATGATATACTGAGTCATAGGACGTTATACACTAATTTAGCTAGTGATATGAATGTTACAACTATGATATACTGAGTCATAGGACGTTATACACTAATTTAGCTAGTGATATGAATGTTACAACTATGATATACTGAGTCATAGGACGTTATACACTAATTTAGCTAGTGATATGAATGTTACAACTATGATATACTGAGTCATAGGACGTTATACACTAATTTAGCTAGTGATATGAATGTTACAACTATGATATACTGAGTCATAGGACGTTATACACTAATTTAGCTAGTGATATGAATGTTACAACTATGATATACTGAGTCATAGGACGTTATACACTAATTTAGCTAGTGATATGAATGTTACAACTATGATATACTGAGTCATAGGACGTTATACACTAATTTAGCTAGTGATATGAATGTTACAACTATGATATACTGAGTCATAGGACGTTATACACTAATTTAGCTAGTGATATGAATGTTACAACTATGATATACTGAGTCATAGGACGTTATACACTAATTTAGCTAGTGATATGAATGTTACAACTATGATATACTGAGTCATAGGACGTTATACACTAATTTAGCTAGTGATATGAATGTTACAACTATGATATACTGAGTCATAGGACGTTATACACTAATTTAGCTAGTGATATGAATGTTACAACTATGATATACTGAGTCATAGGACGTTATACACTAATTTAGCTAGTGATATGAATGTTACAACTATGATATACTGAGTCATAGGACGTTATACACTAATTTAGCTAGTGATATGAATGTTACAACTATGATATACTGAGTCATAGGACGTTATACACTAATTTAGCTAGTGATATGAATGTTACAACTATGATATACTGAGTCATAGGACGTTATACACTAATTTAGCTAGTGATATGAATGTTACAACTATGATATACTGAGTCATAGGACGTTATACACTAATTTAGCTAGTGATATGAATGTTACAACTATGATATACTGAGTCATAGGACGTTATACACTAATTTAGCTAGTGATATGAATGTTACAACTATGATAGAGAATACTAATCATCAACTTTGAAGAATACTGTTTATTTAGTTGTTCGTTTGGCTCATACCATACTTCCAAACCTTGACTGTTTGGTATAAAAATGGTGGGGACATAACGCGTAATTTAACCAACTCATTAATTCATAAATCTAAAAATATACTATTGAAGCAATACAAATTTACCAGCAAGAAATGGGGATAGTCTAGTATTCTGATTGGTTTTAAAGTTTCACTGGACGTTATTTTGAATATGAAAATGCTTATCGACTGACCAAAAACACGATTTCATAAAAGGTTTTCAACTAAAATATTTTGTTATTTATAAGAATAATATATATTATATATATATATATATATATATATATAATTCGCAAGCAAAGGTCAAACACCACCACGGAGGCTATATCTATGTATTGATACGTCAGAGTGTGGATAAATAATGAGTTCACTACCGCACAAGCTATAATTCCCGATAACCACGCTAAATGATACATTTATTTTTTTATAAAGCAATTGCTTTTGGTGTGTAATATTTTCTTTTCGGAAAGGAAATTGTCTCAATTTAAGTATTGTGTAAATAATATTCTGTTTAAAAGTGGTTGGGACATTAGAATACTAATATAGTTTATGGGCGTGAAAGAAAAAGTGTGCAGTGACATATCATGTTATTAGGGGTGTAGCAAATATTGCGATTCTTAAATGTGCGTTACTTAAGTTAAAGTTTTGTCAAGTAACTTTACTAGATGGGAAGTTCACGCATTGCTGTCGCCAAAGTTTGGTGGGCTTTATCTTGTAGCCTTGTGATTCTAAGCAACACCAAAACTATGCCTATTATGACCCGGTATTTTATGCTTAGTTTTTCGTGGTCGTTTATGCCTTGTCTGTAATGGTAGTTTAGGCCTGGTGTGTCATAATTTTGCCCTAGTTTATCCTTGTCTGACATTGTAGTTTATGTCTAGTCTGATACGGTAGTTTGTGCCTAGTCTGACACGGTAAGTTATGCCTAGTCTGACACGGTAATTTGTGCCTAGTCTGTCACAGTAGTTTATTGCTTGTCTGTCCCGGTAGTGTATGGCTAGTCTGACGTGGTAGTTTATGCCTAGCATGACCCTGTAGTTTATGCTCAGTCTGACCATGTAATTTATGCTTAGTCTGACCCGGGCGTGTATAACTAGTCTGACACGTTAGTTATGCTTAGTCTGACCCTGTAGTTTATGCTTATCTGAAACGATAGTTTATGTGTAGTCTGATGCGGTTGTCTCTGTATAGTCTGACGCTGTCGTTTATGTCTAGTTTTACCCGATAGTTTATGCCTAGTCTGACCAGGTAGTTTTTGCCTATTCTGACCATGTAGTTTATGTCTATTCTGACACGGTAGTTTATGCCTAGTCTGACACGTTAGTTTATGCCTAGTCTGACCAAGGTAGTTTTTGCCTAGTCTGACCCGTTGGTTTATGCCTACTGTGACCGTGGAGTTTATGTATAGTTTGACACGATAGTTTATGCCTAATTCACAACAAAATAACCATGACCCTTTCCTCTATCATTTAACTACTCTGATGTGTCTCGCCAAGTTACTCTACCATTATGAAGTTCCTCGCCCACCTGTCATTCCATAATTTAAAGTACCTCTACCACTTGTCATTCAGCTACCATGAAGTGTCTCTGCCACTTTTCATTTAACTACTCTTAAGTCTTATTGTCTCTACCAGCTGTCAATTAACTAATCTAAAGTGTCTCTACCAATTGTGATTCAACTAATCAAATTTGTTGTTGACAACTGTCATTCAACTAATCTTAAGTGTTTCTGCAACTTGTAATTCAACTTATCTGAAATGTCACTGCCACCTGTCATTCAACTAATCTGAAATGTCCCTGCCACGTGTCATTCAACTAATCTGAACTGTCCCTGCCACTTGTCATTCAACTCGTCTGAAATGTCCCTACCACAAACCATTCAAGTAATCTGAAATGTCCCTGCCACTTGTCATTCAAGTAGTCTGAAGTTAATGTGCCACCATTCACTCAAGTGAGATCTGTGTCATCCTCTTTACTAAACTATCTCAACATCTAAAATACCAAATTTCACATTCTTAAGCACCTAAAAATCAATCCACACGAAAGGGAACATCTCAAGCACCTCGTGTAAAAAAGGGGGGGGGGGCGAGGGAGTAGGACTTGTTAGCCTTGGGCGACAACTTGTGTAAGAGGAGACAAACTCAGAATTCAAACCAAGAGCCAGAATGAATTGATCGTGGGCCCTTAAATATAAGAAGAATAAAACAACAACATTTCAAACTTCATATTCTCCATTACTAAACCATCTCTACCACCAAACATCAAATTTCTAATTCACCATTACTAAACCATCTCTACAACCAAACATCAAATTTCTAATTCACCATTACTAAACCATCTCACTAATCCTACGCCTACATCATCCAACAATTGTTGAGATCTTTATCATTCAAAAGCAATAAATATAAGGCTCCAGCCAAGTAACGTGTAATGGTAAAGTCAAGATCGATCAAATTAAAATTGTTGAAAAGTCTGCCATATGAGATTCTTAAAAATTTCACAACTGAGTTTGATGTGTACTATTTGTTTCTCTTTTTATATAATTTCTCAAATTTTATATTGTATTGTGTAATAAATCTGCTGTTGTGCGAAAATTTTATTGACTTTAGAATATTAATATAGTTTTGTGTTATTTGTCGTAGTTATCGGGAATTGTATTTACGCGCTATCGAACTCATTAATAATCATACTTTCTTTTAAACATTTATAATTATTATTTGTAATTTACTCTAAACCCAATTTCAGTTCTTATAAGGCTGTCCACAAATCACACCAGAACCCTTATATATCTAAGAATTTTACAATAAATCATATAAAGTAGGATCGAACACAAGTGAACTATCCTTTCAATAGATTGATCCACTCTAATCATAATCGTGCATGCAATGCCATATTAAGTATTAATACCTATATATAAATTTCTCTTAAACACTAAAACTTATAGTTTTGCTGTATTTTCATAATTTGTAAAAAAAAATTTAAAATATTATAATTTGTTTAAAGGAGAAAACATTTTGAGAATATAAATAAGAAAAAACTTTAGTGAAATATTAGTATACTTAGAAAATTCTTAACATTTATCCACACAAAATTGTACAAATTTATAATAACTGATCTCCCTTGAAAAAAATGTTTAGTATAGATGTATTTATTTTAATATAAAAATAACAAAATTTATTAATACTAGATACAGCCCGCCTAACACTAGCGACAGCAATGCGTGAACTTCCCATCTTGACAAAATAGGAACTACATTTAAGAATCCCACTTTTTGTTACAAACCTTTTTGATAAATATATACAACGAACACAGAAGATTGGGCGTCATTCATGTCCATTACATCTTTAATGATTTGGTGTTAAAAATGTCACTTGTAATTATCAATTATAATCAATCTGTTAATAACTTGATGTTAAAGATGTTGACTGTACCTATTGATTTTTTCTAGAATTATTTACAGTCATGTATCTAAAAAAGCGAGGGTGCAAATAGACTCAATATATTAGAGTTGTTACAGTAACACAAAATAAACGTTGGTCTCACATGAAAGCAATGCATCGTTTTAGAATTCCTGTATTGTAATGTGACTAAAACAGCCTGGTGCGCCCATGAACTGAATGTATTAATTGAATGATTTGATATTTATATAGCGCTGGTATCTATGCTATTTTAACATGCTCACTGCGCTCTTGTGGTCTTAAATGTAATCCTCGTATGCAGCTGATGAGATCTCGAAGAACTGAGTGATGTGGACAATGTGGTCATGTTTCTTTACCCACGATACACTGGTTGATTGTTATGAGTGAAAAGTTTAGCTACTAGACAATATCCAACTATCCAGGAATAACACATTTGAGAGAAACATTAAGAAAATGAGAAAATAGGGAGATATTTCACTGTTTCTTATCAAGCGACTTGTGAACCGGAAGTATTTGTAAAGGCTTTGAATGTTTTTGTTTATGTTGATTAACATATATAAGATATAAAAAAAAAGAAAAAGTCCACCAATCCTTAGTGGTGTTCGAAATAAATAATATTCATGCCTCAAGGCGAAATTCAGATGCAACTATATCGTACTATCTGGAATAAAATCTGAAAGAAACTTTCCAAAAGTAAGAAAAATATAGAGTGATTTCACCGCTGCCTGTCAGGTGCTTGTGAACCAGAATTTCAATTATCAGAGTTCTTACAGTCATTTGAATAAAAATACATGAGGAGCTCACAAACTCAGTGAATCAGTTCGTACTTAAAAAGCCAGTGGCGTACATGAAATCAATATATCAGAATTGTGATTGTCACATGAATAAAACAGCCTGAACGGCCCATTAAATAAAAAGTATTTTCAAATCACATAGAAAAGCATGCGGAGTTATCACTAATTTTATTCATCTAGTCAAGATCATGATCGATGTGATCATACAACAGTAATACAAGCTGTGAGAACTCAAATTGACGAGATTAAATATCTTGTATCATCTCTTATATTTACTAGAAAATATGCCCCGGTGTTATCGAGATCATAAGACAGGCACTGTCTGATAATGTCTACCTACTGGTACTAAAATCTCATGACAATTTTTTTTTTTTCTAAATAAGTATCTGTGTAAGCAGATTTATGTTTCTAACCTCAAAAAATATGTTAAGTATTACTTTCGTGCTATATATTATACACGTACCCTACCTCTTTTCTCACCCCAAAACTACACTTTGTTTTAACTATATAAGACGATTTTAAAGGTGATTGTCAATAAAGAAGTTAATTTTCGGCTGATTTCTAGGTTAGAGAAATACTTTGGATGGCATGTGTTTTTAAATCATTAACTGTTTGGCCTACCTTGCGCCAAAAATAAAAATAAAAATTCTCTCAAAATTGTGAAAACCTAATCTTAAATAAAAAACTATATTCCATTTAAAAAAGAAAAAAAATATTATTTAAAAACAATTTATATACTAGTTTTCTACATTGAAAATATAACCAACATTTGCCTTTGTTTTCTACTATTTTATTGGAAAATCGTTAAAAAAAATATTATTATTTTATCTAAAGAAGAATTTTTTAACCATTTTTCACTTATGTAATATCCTAATGAGTCTTTTAAAATACATTTTATTAAAATCAATAGATTATTCACCCACTTTACTTTTTCACAAAGAAAAATCAAAAAATATATTTTAATTTTTTGAAATAAATCTAAAGCTACTCTATTTTCAAAATTAAATGGAAAGTTCATGAAATGCTGTCGGTCTACATCAAGTAACAATCATTAAGTTTAATGAAATTACTTGCATCAAAGTAAACGTATACATGTGTTTAACATTAAATAAATTAAGCAATACGACATCATTGTATTTTATGGGTGCCTCACAGTCAGTAGGATTCACTGGTGACCAACTGGTATCCTTGAGTTTATTGGGTGCAACACAGGAAATGGTGTTCACTGGTGACCTACTGGTATCATTGAGTTTAATAGGTGCAACACAGGCAATGATGTTCTCTGGTAACCTACTGGTATCATTGAGTTTAATGGGTGCAACACAGGCAATGGTGTTCACTGGTGACCTGCTGGTATCATTGAGTTTAATTGGTGCAACACAGGAAATAGTGTTCACTGGTGACCTACTGGTATCATTGAGTTTAATTGGTGCAACACAGGAAATGGTGTTCACTGGTAACCTAATGGTATCATTGAGTTTAATGGGTGCAACACAGGAAATGGTGTTCACTGGTAACCTACTGGTACAATTGAGTTTAATGGGTGCAACGCAGGAAATAGTGTTCACTGGTGACCTACTGGTATCATTGAGTTTAATAGGTGCAACACAGGAAATGGTGTTCACTGGTAACCTACTGGTATCATTGAGTTTAATGGGTGCAACACAGGCAATGGTGTTCACTGGTGACCTAGTGGTATCATTGAGTTTAATTGGTGCAACACATGAAATGGTGTTCACTGGTGACCTACTGGTATCATTGAGTTTAATGGGTGCAACACAGGCAATGGTGTTTACAGGTGAACTTTTAATCTCATTATAATAATGGGTGCCACACGGGCTATTGTGTTAATTATTGACCTACTTATCTCATTGCATTTCTCGGGTGCAACACTGTCAGTGGTTTTTACTGGTGACATACTGATGTCTATTAATGGCATGGGTGCCACACGGTATGTGGTTTTTACATGTGATCTAATGATCTTATTGTATTTCATTGTTGCCACACGGACAGCCCGGTTTACATAGTGATCTCATTTTATATCATGGATGCCATTTGGTAAGTAGGTTTACTGGTCACCTTTTGGTCATCATTCCTCGGGTAATATTCTGTGATGAGTGAGTTTAAACAGATTAAGCTTTATTAGACATAAGTAAATTTAACCAAATTTTGACTCAACATGAAGGCAACTCTAGGTTAGTGCAGGCCATTGGTGACCTACTCTAGGTTAGTGCAGGCCATTGGTGACCTAATCTATGTTAGTGCAGGCCATTGGTGACCTACTCTAGGTTAGTGCAGGCCATTGGTGACCTACAGATTATGAAATGTTTTATTTTCGTGAAACATGGGCTAGTTAGCTAAGGAAATCTACATTGGAGATCTGCAAATATGTCGAATTTGAGATGCAAGATAGACGTCGGCTTATAGTTGAAGTCGTTGTTGACCTACTGGTATCAAATAAATTTATAGTCATCGCATGTTTGCAAAGGTGAAATATAAATGGTAGATATAGCATTAATTAGAACAACAAACTTTTCATTTATAATACATGCTTCACGTTAAGTAAGGATCAAGTAAGAGTGGTATAATAATTTTAAAGATTAATCCACTGTAAGCGATATCTACGCTATTTAGCACTGTTGGTTTAGCATATATAAATATTCATATGATTCTGTTAAACAATAAACTTTATCGTTTTTAAAACACTGTATATGATGTAATAATTATTTATAATTATCTGACACATTTTCAAATTTAGCGAGGATTTTGCATATATTTATATAAAATATTTTTTAAAGAAAATAAACAATATTTAGATAGAAAAATTTAAGATATGTCCACACACAAAAGTTTGCTAAAACATATTATATGGTCTCACTTGAAAAGGGAAAAAAAAATCTGTTAAACATGTATACATTTTTTAGATATAAAAATTATATATCCATATGATTTTCAAACGTTAATTTCAAATACAATTATTTAGTAGTCGACTAATGCAGCCTTGAGAAAGCTGTCCCTAGGCAACCGTTTCGTCCCAGCTACAGCGCGATCTAGTTGTGTTGTGGAAACCCACTGTGGAATCCCTCTTATAGGGTGTCCGACGCTTTCCCGGGATGGGTTGGGGAAGATATTAGGACGTAAATTTTCCATCCCTACTCCGTAAGAAAGTCGATCGTGTGCACTATTTAAACGATCAGTTTCGGACCGACCAGGTGCCTACTGGTGGGGTGGCCCCCAGGTGGAGCCCTGGTCGAGCGACCAGGCACCCGGTTCAGGGACTTGGGTGAGGGGCCCGTGTGGGAGCCATCCTGACGAGTTGGCATGCCGCTCAGCGGCCCGATGCGTCGGACCGGGGAGGGGCGATTTGAGGGGTGGGGGGTGGGGGCATAAAGCCCTGCTGACGCCATTTCTTTATGGGATAATTTAAATAGTGTTTTATCTTCCAGCCCATTCATGACAGGTGTGTTTGAATGGAAGAAATTCGATTGCATTTGCTCTTTTACTTTAAAAAAAAATATTTTCCACAACTTTATTTTGAAAATCATTGTAAGAACACATAATTTAACGTATTCATATTGAGTTGATAAATTAGTTTAACCATAACAAAAATGTGTTTCTTAAAATGAAGCGCGTTTTTTTAAGATTTTATGTCTGCCTATCAAACATTTTTTGACCCAAATATTTTCTTTTTTATCTAAATGGGAGTAATTTACCCAGGTTACACAATTCCTGGGTTATTCAAAGAATTTAAAAAAAATATATATATTTTATTAATTTTTTCTATTTAATTCAAATTTTATCGTAGGTTTCTGGCTGGGTGTGTGTCATACATTCTGACCTCTAATTCACCCATATCAAATCAACCGATCCATCTGAAACAGGGCACATGGACTAAATCCCGTTTTCAACACATTTTATTATATTGGTATACCCAAACGCTAACTCTTAAATCTGTTTTTCCAGTTTTTTAAGGGGATCATACAATGAAATGTTCGATACTTGCGCTAAAAGAGGTTCTTAAAAAATATCCTATGTGTGTTCAGTGCCTAATATTTCTTTTTTTTTCTGTATTATTTTGTGAAATAAATCTTCCTTATAAAATGGTGTAGGTCATTAGAATGTTCATATAGATCAGGCGCATTAAAAATGTGACGTAACGAGTCTTTGGGGCAGCACTAATTAGGATTCTTATTAACTTGTTTCGTGCATGCATGTTTTTAACCCCCTCCACCCCAGTTGTTTGATATTAAATTTTTTTTAATGATTTAAATAAAAACGTTAATTTTGGGACGTAATTGTTTCATAATTATAAACTAAAATAAAATTCCTTACAAATATATATACGGTATATACAAAAGTAATTGTAATTAATAATTAGATTAAATTCGCATGACGTATTCTTTCTTTACATTTTTTGAGTGTCTGATTGAATGTATTAAAATAATTTACTTAAAGCAAAATGAAATAACTCATTCGGGAAGAAACATCAAACTGAGTTCGTAGGAAGAACAAACCATCTGATTTTCTGTATATCTAAAGCCCGCCTTGGCAGATGAACTTTATTTTTCTTATAATCTTCTCTTAATTTACAGCAATATAATTACCATGTATGCACATGTATGTTTTATCCACATCTGTAATCATTTAATATCAAACAGAAAAAAACACTATTTCTTCTTCTGTTCTATTTTAGCGTATATGCTTTGTGATAAGTACAGTTGACAGAGTTCCAAGAGGTATTAGGCCTACTGGAGCTTTATATTTTGCCTATTTGAGCTTCGAATTAGACCTACCAGACCTTCATATTATGACTATTGGAGCTTCATATTACACCTACTGGAGATTCATATCAATCCTACTGGAGCTTCATTTTGGTGATTTTAAAGTGTTCTTAACACAGAATCAATGGACTGGCAACTTGGTCTTCCTTTGACACTAATATCTTTTCTACTGTAAGCTTGCATAGCTTGTTGGTTGACTGGCATTTTATCCAGTTTGACAAGTCAATTGATTTATTTGTTTAACCATATACTGAATGATTATGATGACACCTAATATGTATCTTACTTTTCTTGTTCTTAACCTGGTCCTTGTTTCACCAGCCGCTTGCAATGAACATCTACCAGCTCAATATTTTACTTTAAAAACTTTTATTCAGGGCCAAGTTTTGACACTGGCAAATACAGATAACAATGAAGCAGCGTTTATTAGCCTTCTTTTGCTCACCATCATATTTTGTGTGTGGCTTAAAAGTGGTGCCCATTTGCTCGTTTCAATCTTGTCACCATAATATTTCGTGTGTGTTTTACAAATGGTGCGCATTTGTTCGCTGCCCTCTTCTCTTTATACTCGTATTCCCTTGTCTGTCCCCGATGTAATTTTTACACGTTTTTTACATTCTTAATTTTGACAGAGCAGCTGACCACTGATTGTTAAATCATCTTTTGTCTACGGGCTGCTCAAATGACCTGGCCTAAAAAAACGACGATACCCCACTGAAATTACCTGGTCCTACTAAAATAACCTGGGCCTACGGAAATGGCCCTAGGCCAATAAAATAACCTCTCATTTTTTACAGTCTTAATGTCTCAATTACTTAGTTTCTATCCCATCCCTCTTGCTGTCCTCCCGGATGCACCATTAGAAAACTTGATAGTTTTAATAACTGATATACGATTTCAGTGTGGAATAGTTAAAACCGGAAACTGTGGTGACCAAATTTATTTCTGCACTACACGGGGAAGCCTTAAATTTGGTTAGGGGGGTTATTTACAAAGAAGAAATATTTGCCCCCTTTTTTTAACTAAATTGTGTAATATCTGAATATAGGTCGTTTAAATACAGAATATTAATATTTCTTTTCACTAAGTAAAACATTTTCAGTGTTATTTTTGACCCCTTAAGACATCACAAGCAAGTAGATACGTATTTGGTATTTGAAATGAAAACGCCAGAGATAGACAAATCAATATAAATATGTTGATGTATATTTTTTGACAAACGTCTGGCTGATGAGGTTCAAAGGTTACCAGTAGAACAAAAAAAAAAATCTTTTCATCGATAATAAATGATGATAAATTATCTTTATTGAAAGATCGATGGAATAAATGATTCCATATAAATCAACATAATCGTTTGAGTATTTTTTCTTTTTTTTTTTGCAGATGTTTATTTTTTAGTAGTTTAAATTCAATTTGTCTTAAGGATGCCATTTTCCATCCACAAAAGTGTAAGCTAGTTCAAAGTTTCAGTCCCACTCTAGTTCGAAGCTGATTATTTATAAGCTTCGATCTTGAAAACGAACGTTCCCTGTACAGTTGGTTGTCATCATGGGCATGAACACCCTGAGTGCAATTTCAACATTAGGAAATACAGATTTTTAAGTTGAAAGAAAGAAATAATTCCAATCCAAGAACAAGTTTGTGTCAGGTCAGTTCACATTGCCAGTTAAATTGTTTCGAAAAGAATACCGTGTAGTTACTTTTGTCATGTGTTTAGATGTATTGCATCAACGCTGTCAACAATTTGGAAGGTTTTAATATGTGTTGACTTTTGTTTTAAGTTTCAACACATGTGTCTGAACGATACGATTCTTCTCTCAATGGTATGCAAGTAACTACTGGCTGCTCTGAGTAATTCAACTGTACTGTGTACAAACTACTGGCTGCACTGAGTAATTCAACTTTAATGTGTACAAACTGATGGCTGCTCGGAGTAATTTAACTGTACATAGTACCAACTACTGCCTGCTCTGAGTAATTCAAATGTACTGTGTACAAACAACTTGTTGCTATGAGCAATTCAACTGTAAATTGTAACAACTACTGGTTGTTCTGGATAATTCAACTGTAAATTGTCCAAATACTGGTTGTTCTAAGTGATTCAACTGTGATGTGCACGAACAACTGGTTGCTCTGAGCAATTCAACTGTACATTGTACCAACTACTGGTTGCTCTGAGTAATTCAACTGTACATTGTACCAACCAATTGTTGTTCTGAGTAATGCAACTGTACATTGTAAAAAACTACCGGTTTCTCTGAGTTATTTAACTGTTCATTGTATAAACTACTGGTTGCTCTGATTAAATCACATGTATATGTACATTGTACTAACTATTAGACACATATGTCCTCTAAAAATTATCCTTAGTTATTTACTATAAAAAGGGTTATCACTAAATTTTATTTCAAAATATTTGTTAAGCAATATTCCTAAAATTCAAATTGTAATTGATTACGTTTTGATTTTGCCTATGACATTGTCTTGAAAGTGTTGCATTTGGAGACACTAAAAAGTGCAACTGGTAATATCATTCAAATGTAAGTTAATCCCATGACACCACGCCTATTTGTTGAAATGCACTGTGCAATATTTTTTATTTCAATTATGACTATTTGAATTAAGATTATTGAATTATGACTATTTGAATTAAGACTATTTGAATTATGACTATTTGAATTATGAATATTTAAATCATCACTATTTAAATTATGACTATTTGAATTATTATTATTTGAATTATGAATATTATTATGAATATTTGAATTATTATTATTATTTGAATTATGACTATTTGAATTATGAATATTTGAATTATGACTATTTAAATGTTTACTTTTTGAATTATGACTATTTGAATAATGACTAATTGAAATATGACTTTTTAAATCATGACTATTTAAATTATGAGTATTAAATTACGAACAAATTGAATTATGACAATTTGAATTTTGACTATTTGAATTATGAATATTTGAATTTTTATTATATGAATTATGTCTATTTGAATTATGACTATTTGATTTATTACTTTTTGAATTATGACAATTTGAATCAAGCCTATTTGAATTATGACTATTTGAATCATGACTATTTGAATTATTAATATTTGAACTATGCCTAAAAACGTGTCAAAATTAAGTAACAATTGAGAAGTTACACAAAGTTAAATGGAGTCCGCAGGTGATCTACTGATGTGAAGGGTTTGATTGGCATCGTATATGGGTAAATCTATCAAAATTTCAGTTTATTTAGTCAAAAGTAAATGTGACAAAATTATATTTCGAAATAGAGGTCACTAAATGGCAATCAGAGGTCACTGGTGACTTACTGACCATGAATTATATATTGTTTTTTCGGATGGTTAAGTGTAAAGATTTTAGTTCAATTGGATATCGGGTAGTTGATAAAAATTGTGATTCAAGTTATAGGTCATTAAATGGTAGTGAAACATATCGCTTACTTATTGTGTACCATATTCACATCCATTACTTTCTTATGATTTCATCATCTGTAGGTTCCGTTGAAAGCTTTCCATGACTTTGCATCACCAATGTACTCCTGAAAGATTTTGACAGCGGGAAGTGTTCGACATAAAACCAGAAACTTGGAGTACAAAGCGAAAGATTGAACATCTTAGCGTTCTCGTTTACACAGAAGCTCCACGAAACATGACGTTGGCAGCACAGTGGCTGCAGAGAGCAAGATGGATTTTAGGAAGGCCTGGACTGACATTGCTCCTGGAGATGCCCCATCATTCCCCTGCCCCTATTGCACAAGAACATTTTGTGCGAGATTTAGTCTCATTAGTCATCTGCGCATCCACAGACAGAACTAGAACAACATGATCTCTCGACTTTAAATAGACCTTTACTAAACTATCTTAACAACTAAAAATCCAAACTTCAAATTCCAAACAACTTAAACATCTTAATAAAACAATCAGTCATTGCTGTTTTCGTTTTGCCTTCGTGACAAATGGAGTAATGAAATAAGACTTAGTGTGTTTGTCTTGATTTTGTGACAAAGTGGGTCATGAAATTCAGACATAGAGTGTGTTTTGATTGTGTAACAAATGGGGTTATGACATCAGACTTAGAGTGTTTTGATTGTGTAACCAATGGGTTCATTAAATCAGACTTAGTGTGTGTGTTTTGATTTTGTGACAAATTGGGTCATGAAATCAAACTTAGAGTGTGTTTTGATTGTGTAACCAATGGGGTCATGAAATCAGACTTAGTGTGTGTGTTTTGATTTTGTGACAAATTGGGTCATGAAATCAAACTTAGAGTGTGTTTTGATTGTGTAATCAAAGGGTTATGAAATCAGACATAAAGTGTTTTTTGATTGTGTAACCAATGGGATTATGAAATCAGACTAAATTTGTGTGTGTTTTGATTTGGTCAAAAATGGGGTTATGAAATCAGACTTAGTGTGTGTGTTTTGGTTAGTGAGCTAGTATGAACGCTTTTCTATCACGGACATGCAAGGATGTCTGGGTGATAAAAGGGGAGACAAAGAATTGAGTAAGAAAGAGAGAGAGAGAGAGTGACCTAGGATCTTTGAGAAGAAATGTGTGAGATAAAGTGAGCGAAACATGTATTTTATATTGAGCCCCTGTGATATTGTTTTGCCGAGTAGAATATTGTTCTTCACATTATGGATTCATGTCCCAACTACTCTGTGAACCGGGTTGATGTGTCAGTGCTGTCAAAAATAAAAGCATTATGTTAATGAACGAGCACATGCATCGAAAAGTCAACAGCATCATAAGATATCTAGACAACGAACTACCTGTAATGGGACCAAATATCATGAGTGAGTAACCAAGCACAAAAGAAAATGTATAGTTCAAACCAGATGTCAATATTGTTTTACTCTTGAAATATGCACAGAATGCCATTTAAGGGTAAGTGGAGTTCACTTTTGACCTATTAGTCATAGCAATTCGTTTTTTTATAGGGGCTGGGTAAATTTACAAGAGTGTATCTATATTGGTCATCAGGAAATGGGTCAATATTGAGATGCAATAAAAAGGTCAATTATGGTGCAGTGTTAGATCACAAGTGATCTGCTGATAATGACATGTTTTATTGTCTTCTGGGGTTGGTAGTGTACACATGTTAGAGTTCAGATAAGCCTCAGACAGGTGCTAGTCTGACGCGGTAGTTTAAGACTAGTCTGACGCGGTAGTTTTTGCCTAGTATGATGCGGTAGTTTATGCCTCGTATGACGCGGTAGTTTATGCCTAGAATGACGCGGTAGTTTATGCCTAGTATGACGCGGTAGTTTTTGCCTAGTCTGACTCAGTAGTTTATGCCTAGAATGACGCGGTAGTTTATGCCTAGTATGACGCGGTAGTTTATGCCTAGAATGACGCGGTAGTTTTTGCCTAGTATGACGCGGTAGTTTTTTCCTAGTCTGACTCAGTAGTTTATGCCTAGAATGACGCGGTAGTTTTTTGCCTAGTCTGACTCAGTAGTTTTTGCCTAGTATGATGCGGTAGTTTTTTCCCAGTCTGACTCAGTAGTTTATGCCTAGAATGACGCGGTAGTTTATGACTAATTTGACGCGGTAGTTTTTGCCCAGTATGACGCAGTAGTTTATGTAAAGTATGATGTGGTAGTTTATGTAAAGTATGATGTGGTAGTTTATGTAAAGTATGATGTGGTAGTTTATGTAAAGTATGATGTGGTAGTTTATGTAAAGTACGATGTGGTAGTTTATGTAAAGAATGATGTGGTAGTTTATGTAAAGTACGATGTGGTAGGTTATGTAAAGTATGATGTGGTAGTTTATGTAAAGTATGATGTGGTAGTTTATGTAAAGTATGATGTGGTAGTTTATGTAAAGTATGATGTGGTAGTTTATGTAAAGTATGATGTGGTAGTTTATGTAAAGTATGATGTGGTAGTTTATGTAAAGTATGATGTGGTAGTTTATGTAAAGTATGATGTGGTAGTTTATGTAAAGTATGATGTGGTAGTTTATGTAAAGTATGATGTGGTAGTTTATGTAAAGTATGATGTGGTAGTTTATGTAAAGTATGATGTGGTAGTTTATGTAAAGTATGATGTGGTAGTTTATGTAAAGTATGATGTGGTAGTTTATGTAAAGTATGATGTGGTAGTTTATGTAAAGTACGATGTGGTAGTTTATGTAAAGTATGATGTGGTAGTTTATGTAAAGAACGATGTGGTAGGTTATGTAAAGTATGATGTGGTAGTTTATGTAAAGTATGATGTGGTAGTTTATGTAAAGTACGATGTGGTAGTTTATGTAAAGTACGATGTGGTAGTTTATGTAAAGTATGATGTGGTAGTTTATGTAAAGTACGATGTGGTAGTTTATGTAAAGTACGATGTGGTAGTTTATGTAAAGTACGATGTGGTAGTTTATGCCTAGTATGACGTGGTAGTTTATGTAAAGTATGACGCTCTAGTTTATGTAAAGTATGATGTGGTAGTTTATGTAAAGTACGATGTGGTAGTTTATGTAAAGTATGATGTGGTAGTTTATGTAAAGTATGATGTGGTAGTTTATGTAAAGTACGATGTGGTAGTTTATGTAAAGTACGATGTGGTAGTTTATGTAAAGTACGATGTGGTAGTTTATGTAAAGAACGATGTTGTAGTTTATGTAAAGTATGATGTGGTAGTTTATGTACGCTCTAGTTTATGTAAAGTATGATGTGGTAGTTTATGTAAAGTACGATGTGGTAGTTTATGTAAAGTACGATGTGGTAGTTTATGCCTAGTATGACGCGGTAGTTTATGTAAAGTATGACGCTCTAGTTTATGTAAAGTATGATGTGGTAGTTTATGTAAAGTATGATGCGGTAGTTTATGTAAAGAATGATGTGGTAGTTTATGTAAAGTACGATGTGGTTGTTTATGTAAAGTACGATGTGGTAGTTTATGCCTAGTATGATGCGGTAGTTTATGTAAAGTATGATGTGGTAGTTTATGTAAAGTACGATGTGGTAGTTTATGTAAAGTACGATGTGGTATTTTATGCCTAGTATGACGCGGTAGTTTATGTAAAGTATGATTTGGTAGTTTATGTAAAGTATGATGTGGTAGTTTATGTTAAGTATGATGTGGTAGTTTATGTAAAGTATGATGTGATAGTTTATTTAAAGTATGATGTGGTAGTTTATGTAAAGTATGATGTGGTAGTTTATGTAAAGTATGATGTGGTAGTTTATGTAAAGTATGATGTGGTAGTTTATGTAAAGTACGATGTGGTAGTTTATGTAAAGTACGATGTGGTAGTTTATGTAAAGTACGATGTGGTAGTTTATGTAAAGTACGATGTGGTAGTTCATGAATACAAGATAAATTTTGTTGAGTTTTAATTTACTTGACGTCTGAACGTAATGAAACGTATCGTTCAATAAAAATTATTCCTTGGCCAGGTGGGCAAACTTTTTTCCCAAAATAGCCCCACTAGTAAAGCAAATGAGAGAGCAAATACCAACGAAGGCGAATCCTCTGCTAGTTATAGGCCTATATGATTTTGGTAATGTGCTAGACATGCGCTGTTCGGGGAGGGGAGGGGTCGGGTAGTTTGCCACCCCCGATAGCCATATGTGATAATGTCACCAACGCTATCACGTGGTTCTTATTTCCACAATAATGATCGATAACTGCGCTAAATGAGATTTAAAATACCGCACGTTCAATTGGTGCGTAATAGATTCTTTAGTTTCACGGCCATAGTCTCATTTTAAATATGATGTTATAAATGTGCGTTGTAATAAGATTGGGGGGGGGGTGACATTAGAATATAAATGATAAAGTTACGGGGCGTGAATAAAAGTGTGCGGGTGCGAAGTGTGGAAAAGTGGAGGGGGGGAGTAGCACTTAATGGGCATCTTATAAAGTGCGTTACTTGAATGTATGTTTAGCTATTAAGTAACTTTTGTAGACATCAAAGTGTTGGCGGGCTATAGACTATAGCTAGTATTATTTTAGTCTGAAGTAAACTATCGCCATTTCCAGGAGGAGGCGTTTTCAATTTGCCATTAGAAAATACAAAAAAAAAAAAGAAAAAAAAAAAGGAAAGAAAGAAAAAACAGCAGGTGAAAATCCCCCCTCCCCCACTTCTCTAAGAAAAAACAACACACACACACACTTCTTCTGAACGCCTTAAAGACCCGTACCGCTTTTTTGCCCCCCCCCCACACCCCCGTTTCCCGATGATATGTTCTGCATCAAACACTGGTTTTGTAGGGAAATCGTTATTACAACTAGGTCTACAGAGTCTACAGGCGTCTTTTAGAGAACTGTATAACTCAGTGAACGAACTTTTTTATGTAAAGCTATTGACAACAGACTTACAATGTTCATGTCAAAATTTAAGTAGGCAACCCAATAGAACTATAACATCAACATATAAGTAAGCTACCCGCTAGTTCCTTAACATTAATATATATGTAGGCTACACCCTAGTCTTATAACTTCAATATATAATTAGGCTACCCGCTAGTTCCTAAACATCAATATATAAGTAGGCTACCCTCTAGTTTTATACATCAAAATATAAGTAGGCTACCCCCTAGTTTTATACATCAAAATATAATTAGGCTACCAACTAGTCCTATAACATCAATATAATAGTAAGCTACCCTAGTCCTATAACATCAAAATAATAGTAAACTGTATGTTTTTTGACCGTCTAGGATCGACGATGACCATCGATTCTCCGGTGACTGATGACTTGCGCTAGTGACTTTTTTTTAAAGTGAGGAAGAGTTGCGCGGCGTCAACCTCACTCTCTCTCGTCCGGGCCCACCATATCATATCCAGTGGCAAGACTCTACGTCAAGACGACCAGTGATGGGTACGGTTGCCGGAATGTCATTGTATGCGCCTTACGGGACTCCAACTCTGGGTTTGAATTCAGAGTTTCCTTCTCTTAGATGAGTTGCCGACCAAGGTTAACGAGTCTCATCCAACCGGGGTGATGTTTTTGTTTCACCGGCCTTTGGCTGGAATTGAGATTTGCTCAGTTTAGACCATTCGGCCACCCAGTCACCCATTCAGTGAATGACCATGGCGTTCTACGTGTCTAGCCATGCTCTAAGCAATTCCCACCACTGTGCTATCTCCGCCTTTTGTCTGTTAACCAAGTAGTGGTTCTTCCATACAATTTGCCGGATTCAGTCTTTACATGCTATGGGGGACAACCCCTTTTTTCCGAAAGTTCTATGCCCTTCGGCTACCCTCAACCTGGAATCGTTGTCTGGGTTGTGGTCGCTGTGCATGTTACAGCTTCTTAGATACACTGTTGAGATCTGAATACAGAGACTTCCGGCTGTTTCCGAACAAGATGGCTTCTTCCTATTCAGCCTAACAATTCTATATTGTAGTTGTATTTAAAAGGAGAAATACGTTGATAACAGCATAAATTCTGATCCTGAATGAAACCGCAAAACAATTAAAATTAATTAAAAGTTAGAATTTTCTTGCGCCGAAGCCAATTTCCAATAATCATTTTTAACAATCTCCCTTGCTTTACTGAAGCATCTAAAACTCTGAGATTCCTTCCTTTTGTGTATTATTATACCGTCATCTTGTTGTAACCGGAAGTTATCCTTTTTATAGTGACAATAAAGATTTTATTAACGAAATGTTGTTGAGAGAAAAATTATGTATCCGAAACAAAGATTCTGTAAAGATTCTTAAGCATATATTCCAAAGAAAGAACTATTTCATATAATTATTTTCTTGTAAAACCCATTTTTCTTTCCCTTTGTTTTCTTTTGAATTTTTTTCTCCGCCATCTCGTCCTATAACATCAAATAATAGTAGGCTACCCTAGTCCTATAACATCAAATAATAGTAGGCCACCCTAGTGCTATAACATCAAATAATAGTAGGCTACCCTAGTCCTATAACATCAAATAATAGTAGGCTACCCTAGTCCTATAACATCAAAATATAAATAGGCTACCCTAGTTCTATAACATCAAAATTTAAGTAGGCTACCCTAGTCCGATAACATCAAAACAATAGTAGGCTACCCTAGTCCTATAAGATCAAAATTTAAGTAGGCTACCCTATTCCTATAAAATAAACATTTAATTAGTCCACCCCCCTAACCCCGCCTATTTCACGGAGCTCCGCTGCCTACAGGAGGGCTTTCCGCTAACAATTTAATGCCCCTTTCACTTTACTTGCTCCATGCACCTTTGAATATGAGTATCAAAATCAGGATCCCCCCTGCCGCCCCAAGCCTCAAACAATAGATACGCCCCTGACTGAGTGTTGGGATGTGATGAAAGCAGTGTTTCTGTCAGAAATTTTCCCCCGGAGGGGCACTTCAGATTTTCAGGGGGGGGGGGCAATTCAGATTTTCGGGGTGGGGGGCAATTCAGATTTTTTTTTTGGAGGCAGTGCCAGCAGCTCCAGTTGATTTATTGTTGGATATATTTTTGCTCCGGGGGACGGGGGACTCTTTGCTTTCCCCGGCACTGCCCCCCCCCCCTTGGAGATAAAGCTGAAAGAAATCCTGGATGAAAAGCAAAGTGAAAGGGTTTATGGTGACGTAAACATCCTTCAAGTCTAACATTTTAGTTTCTAAACAGGAAGAAAAGCGATCCGTTCAATTCGTAGCCTGAGAACTTGAATATCCATCCATGGATTATTCAATATCCACCATCCTCTTTGTATGAAATTTTCACTCAATCAATGTTGCTTTGATTTGCTCGGCTTCGTGATATCAATAACACTGCTCCGTAATGTTTCATCAGGCCGTCAAGGTACTTGGACGAGTCCAATAATGATTATGTTAGGGCAAACAAGAAGCCAGCGTGGCAAACAAGAAGCCAGTTTTCCAAACAAGAAGCCAGCGTTGCAAACAAGAAGCCAGAGTGGCAAACAAGAAGCCAGCGTGGCAAACAAGAAGCCAGCGTGGCAGACAAGAAGCCAGCGTGGCAAACAAGATGCCAGCGTGGCAAACAAGAAGCCAGTGTGGCAAACAAGAAGCCAGCGTGGCACTTGTACAGCACTTACCCGGGGTGCTCTGAGTTGGTGGAAGGGGACTCAGTTGGAGCGGAGGGAAGGGAGGGGAAGGGGAGCAATAGAATTCGAATCTCTGTTCGGTGTTTCTGATTTCTTCCATATATCCAACGGCCGTCGCCGAGTGAATGGAGATTAACTCGGTAGTTAAACATGTAGAAGAAAAATAATTGACTTGCATTCCCATTGCTGAATCTGCGGTGAACAAGTATTTTTTGATACCATGATATGATTACTTTAAATAGAAATTCTCTTCAGAAATACAGCGTGTCTCTGTTGGCGAGCACAAGTTGTGTTTTGGAGTACCTCAGTGGTGTCCCCCCCCCACCCCACCCACGGACTCTTCCATTTCGTTTAATGCTTTTATCAAAACAGCAACATAGGACACTTATGTCAACTCTAGGTCAAGGCGTGGGTGTGTCCGTCAAGAAACGGGTGTGTCCGTCATGAAACGTTGAGCCTTACATTGAGGAAGGCAGAAGGGAATATCAAATGAAAGAGAAACATACACGCACAGTCCTCTATTCGGTAAATAAATATGAACATTGCCATTAAAAATTTAATATAATACTTCTCTCAGCCAGATTTCAAGTTTTTGCGTATGCTGTATTTACGCGGATAGTAAACAAAGGAATTTAATTTTCGTATTTCTCTTATAACGGTAACGCTGCTTCCCAGACCTTTTTACACCGGGAGTATAGACGACGTATTAATTTAATCCTTGTTCATAAGAATGAAATCTGAAAACGCGGGTAAGTTCATTCCAATAAACATAATTTTTTCAATAAATCTACATGTAGTGGTTTTAGTTAACACGTTTATTTTTCTTATGATATCACAATTTATATAACATAAATATTATATATATATATATATATATATATATAAATATATATCCAGAGAGAGAGAGCGAGAGAGAGAGAGAGATACTAGCAATATACCCGGTGCTGCCCAGGATTTCATGCTGTAAAGCGACTTCTACGACGGCCTTTTAATTAACATTAAAATTAGGCACCATGTACAAAAAAAAGCACCTATCGTGAAAAAAACAATTCCTTTGTCGTCTATAGAAACACATATATAATTACTTTTGTTAAACTTTCATAGCTTAATTGGATCCCGATTCCAGAGGAATCTGAATTGGATCCCGTTTTCCGATGGTATCCCGGTATTCGGAAGGATCACGACCCCATTTGGATTCTGATCACAGTTGGATCCTAATCCTGATAGGATCCCGATCCCGTTTAGATCCCGATTCCATTTGGATCCTGATCCTGGTTGGATCCCGATCCAATTGGTATCCCTATCCTGTTGATATCCTGATACCGTTTGGATCATGATACTGGTTGGTGCCCCATCCCGGTGCGATCCCAATCCCCGTATGATAGAGTTGCCCGACAGGATTCCGATCCTGGTGTATCCAGTTAGTATCCAGATCCCGTTAGAAATCAATTTTCCGGGGGGATTCCGATGCCGCTGGAATCAAATTCCGATGGGATCCCAATCCCGTCGTTATTCTGATCCCGGTGGTATCTCCATCCCAGGAGGATCCCTATACCAGTGGGATTCCGTTACCGGGGGAGTGGGATTTCTTGATTGAAAAAGGATCGAGTTTTCCAATAGGATCTTCATCTGGTAGACTCCCGAAACTTTTGGTATCCCAATTCCATTAGGATCCCGTTTCCCGATAGGCTCCCGATCCCGGTTTGATCCCGTGACCCCAAAAAGATCGCGTTACCAGTGGGTTCAATTTATTTTTGGATCTAGTTAACATGACAACAAGCTTTTCGGTCCCATTCTATATTCCCGTATTGCTGTATAGAACCTTCTGGAATATTCTAGATTAAATTTAAAATCCTTCACGAAACGTGAAAAAAAGGACTTTTCTACTTAGATATATTTTAAACGAAAAATTATACAACACAATGCACTAATATAACTATAGTATATTACGTTGGTACAGGGGCCTGGACGGGGGCTCACTCCATAAGTGTGATGATTTAGTTTTTCCCCATATAGAAGGGCCCTATAAAAATGTGTCAGATGTACAATCAATCAAAAATGTGTCTAATTAAATCGTTTAAAAATTCCAATATATAAACCTTTTTTTAAAATTATCGAACTTTCTGGAAAATTCTAGAGTGGATATTCTTAGCTTTAAATCCATTGATATTTCATTCAGGACAATGCTACCATGCTAGACCTAAAACTATATCCATTAATTCACATATTGAAGAACCTTTAGTGTTGTCTAAGCCTATTGATATTTATAATGCTTATATTAGGAAAAATGAAATGGGGATCCGGGCCGCAGAGGAATGGATTATTATGAGTTCAGTACCCTTCGATATTAGAAGATGGATAATCAAGTGTATGTGTACTGACTTTGGTCAAGATCCATCAATTCATGTAGGAGTATTTGTTGTTTATTTTATTGATAAGCTCAAATAAGAAAAAAATGATAATTCGGGTACCACGGCCCCAAAAGGAATATTGTAAAAAGTTGATAACCCGCCAGTGTTGATTATGGATAATGATGGATGTATGTGCCAAGTTTGCTTGATATCCATCAATCCATGTAAAAGCCTGGATATGGATAATCAAGTATATGTTTACTAAATTTGGTCAAGATCTATCCACTCATGTAGGAGTATTGATATTTATATAGCTTTTATTAGAAAAAATGAAACGGGGCCCCCGGCCCCAGAGGAATGGATATTATGAGTTAAATATCTTTCTTTATTTTAATATAGATAATAAAGTGTATGTGTATTAATTTTTGTCAAGATCCATCTAATTGTGTAGGAGTATTTGTTGTTAATTTTATTTATACGCTCATATAAGAAAAAAAATGAATTCGGGGCCCCGGCCCCCAAATGAATGGTATAAAAAATTCATAACCTCTTAAGAATTCCTTCTGGATAATGATTGATATATGCGCCAAGTTTGGTCGAGATCCTACAATCCATGTAAAAGCCTTTGTGGCATAAACGCACAAACAAACAAAATTTCCCTTTTATATATCTATCTATATATATAAAAATGAATGTTTGTATGTATGTCTGTCTGTATGTCTCGTATGCGCTCCTACACCATTCATGCGATTGCAACAAAACTTTAAACTGTTGTTTTCCACATAACCGGCCATTAAACTAAGACATTAAAAACAAGTCTTCCGTTTCTAGGCATTAGCCCTTAATTCGTTTTTTTTTTTTAAATGAGCTTTGTAAAAATATTTTCCACATGCGCTCCTACGCCTTTTATCCGATTCATATAAAACTTTAGTAAAATGTTGCGAGCATGTTCATGAACATTTCTAAAATATTACAATTGTTTTAAAATATTCAATTTTGAGTCAGGGGCTTCATATTCGTTTTTCCTTAAATGAGCAATATAAATATATTTTCAAACCGTATGCGCTCCTACACCAATCATGCGATTGCTACAAAACTTAGTGAGTTGTTGTCCATGCGCAAATGCATTTTACTGTATTATTTAAACACTTTTAAAAACATTTTGTTTTTCGGCCGTTGGCACTTAATTCGTTTTTTTTTCTAATATGAGCTTTGTAAAAAATAATTTTCATATGCGCTCGTACGCCATTTTTTCGATTCCGATAAAACTTTGGTTAGATTTTGCAAGAGTATCCATAAAGGTTTCTAAATTATTACAACCGTTTTAAATTATTCAGTTTTGAGCCAGGGGCCTCATATTCGTTTTTCCTAATATGAGCTAAAAAAATATATTTTCAAACCGTATGCGCTCCTACACCAATCATGCGATTGCTACAAAACTTAATGAGTTGTTGTCCATGCGCCAGTGCATTTTATTGTGTTATTTCAACACTTTTAAAAACATTCTGTTTTTTGCCGTTGGCCCTTAATTTGTATTTTTTCTAATATGAGACTTGTAAAAAATATTTTTCATATGCGCTCCTACGCCATTAATCCGAGTGCAATAAAACTTAAATCTTTTGTGAGATGTTGGAAGCGCGGCTGCAAAGGTTTTTAAATTATTATAAACTTTTCAAAATATTCCAATTTTAGCCAACTGCCTTATTTATGTTTTTTTCTTATACGAGCTATATAAATATAATTTCAAACAGTATGCGCTCCTGCACCATTCACGCGATTGCGACAAAACTTTGACGAGTTGTTATCTATAAACATAACCATTCATTACAACACTTTTAAAATATTCCGTTTTGGGCCGTTGATCCAAATTCTTATTTTTTCTTTTATGCGCTTTGTAAAAAATAATTTTCTATGCGCTCCTATACCATTTTTCAGATGCGATAAAAATTTAGTGAGATGTTGTTCTATCGCCCACAAAGGTTCTTAAATTACTACAACCGTTTTAAAATATTCAGTGTTGAGCCAGGGGCCCTATGTTTGTTTCTTACAAAATGAGCTATATACATATAATTTCAAACTGTATGCGCTCCTACACCATTCAAGGGATTGCGATAACACTGAGCTTTGAGCCAGGGGCCCTATGTTCGTTTTTTTTTTAACATGAGCTATATAATATAATTTCAAACTGTATGCGCTCCTACACCATTCAAGCGATTGCGATAAAACTGAGCACGGATGGATAGCTATTTAAAAAATTACAAATAGTGACATTAAATTGTGTGTG
>CAXITT010000857.1:91042-109732 GCA_964033795.1 Lymnaea stagnalis
TCGACGATCAACTGAAGATGGTGGCAAATCAATTACTTTAAAAGTACGAAACAATGATGTCGAAGTCGATAATCGTTGGGTTGTACCGTATTCACCGTTACTCTCGAAAACGTTCAAAGCACACATCAATGTAGAGTATTGCAATTCGGTGAAATCGATCAAGTACATTTGCAAATATGTTAACAAAGGAAGCGATATGGCAGTTTTTGGAGTGGAAAAAAAATCTGGATCAATGGATGAAGTCTACCAATATCAACTTGGACGCTACATTAATAGCAATGAAGCAGTATGGCGCATTTTATCATTTCCAATCCATGAACGCCATCCAACAGTTGTTCATTTGGCAGTGCACCTTGAAAACGGACAGCGAATGTACTTTACAACAGAAAATGCACGTGTAAGAGCAGTGTCACCTCCGTCAACAACGTTAACTGCATTTTTTCTCATTGTGCCGGAATGATATTTTTGCAAAGACGCTACTTTACTCAGAAGTGCCAACATATTACACATGGAATGCATCAGCGAAAAGTTTTCTGCGTCGCAAACAGGGTAAAGCATTTGAAGAACACCTCAATTTATATTCAGCTGAAGTATTAGGCCGTATGTATACTGTTCACCCAAATAATGCAGAATGCTTTTACTTGCGATTACTGTTAATCAATGTACGTGGACCAACATCCTTCCAAGAACTGAGAAAAGTAAACGGTCAAATATGTGCCACTTATCGTGAAGCTTGCCAAGAATTAAAACTTTTGGAAAACGATGCTCAGTGGGATACTTCGCTATCTGATGCATCGAATATTGCTCAACCACAGCAAATACGCACTTTGTTTGCAATCATATTGACAACTTGCTTCCCATCCAATCCAAAAGATCTTTGGGAGAAATACAAAGACGACATGAGTGAAGACATCCTACATCATTTGCGTCCAACGAATCAAAATCCGGACATTAAATTTACACCAAACGTGTATAACGAGGCATTGGTTTCGATTGAGGACATATGTTTGGCAATCTCTAACAAAGCACTGGTAGAGTTGGGAATGACTTCTCCGAATCGATCAGCAAACAAGCTTTCCAATCGTGATTTACAACGAGAAACGCACTTTGACATCGAAGAATTAGGTACATTTGTTCAGAAGAATCTTCCAAAATTGGCTCCAGAACAACTCATAGTGTATGAAAGAATTATGCATGCAATTACCAGACAAATTGGTGGACTATATTTCCTAGATGCGCCCGGCGGAACAGGAAAAACTTTCCTAATTTCACTTATTTTGGCGACAATACGATCACAAAAAAATATTGCACTGGCTATCGCATCATCTGGAATTGCAGCAACTCTTTTGGATGGTGGCCATCAACGTACGTGGACCAACATCCTTCCAAGAACTGAGAACAGTAAACGGTCAAGTATGTGCCACTTATCGTGAAGCTTGCCAAGAATTAAAACTTTTGGAAAACGATGCTCATTGGGATACTTCGCTCTCTGATGCATCGAATATTGCTCAACCACAGCAAATACGCACTTTGTTTGCAATCATATTGACAACTTGCTTCCCATCCAATCCAAAAGATCTTTGGGAGAAATACAAAGACGACATGAGTGAAGACATCCTACATCATTTGCGTCCAACGAATCAAAATCCGGACATTAAATTTACACCAAACGTGTATAACGAGGCATTGGTTTCGATTGAGGACATATGTTTGGCAATCTCTAACAAAGCACTGGTAGAGTTGGGAATGACTTCTCCGAATCGATCAGCAAACAAGCTTTCCAATCGTGATTTACAACGAGAAACGCACTTTGACATCGAAGAATTAGGTACATTTGTTCAGAAGAATCTTCCAAAATTGGCTCCAGAACAACTCATAGTGTATGAAAGAATTATGCATGCAATTACCAGACAAATTGGTGGACTATATTTCCTAGATGCGCCCGGCGGAACAGGAAAAACTTTCCTAATTTCACTTATTTTGGCGACAATACGATCACAAAAAAATATTGCACTGGCTATCGCATCATCTGGAATTGCAGCAACTCTTTTGGATGGTGGCCGGACAGCCCATTCAGCACTGAAATTGCCGTTGAATATGCAAATAACTGAGACACCAACATGCAATATAAATAAAAATTCCGGAATGGGTAAATTACTCCAATCGTGCCAACTCATTATATGGGACGAATGTACTATGGCACACAAAAAAGCATTGGAAGCGCTTCATAGTACACTAAAAGATTTGAGAGGAAATGAACAGCTCTTCGGTGGCGCACTTATTTTATTATCAGGAGATTTTCGACAAACTTTACCCGTTATACCACGTTCAACAGCGGCTGATGAATTAAATGCATGTCTCAAATCATCAGTATTATGGCAACATGTACAGAAATTAACTTTGAAGACAAATATGCGAGTAAAACTACACAATGATGAATCCGCTGAACGTTTTGCAAAACAATTGTTGGACATTGGGAATGGGAAAATGGCAATAGATGAATCAACAAAATGTATCACATTACCAACAAGCTTCTGTAAAATTACAGCCAACATTGACGAATTGATTCAAAACGTTTTTCCAAATATCGTACAAAATTACAAAAATCATCAGTGGCTCAGTGCACGTGCTATATTAGCAGCCAAAAACAACGATGTCAATGCCATTAACTTAAGAATTCAAAATGAAATCCCAGGCGAAACGACAACGTATAAGTCCATCGACACTGTATTGAATCAAGACGAAGTTGTCAATTATCCAACAGAATTCTTGAATTCACTTGAATTGCCCGGCATTCCGTCGCACATTTTAACACTGAAAATTGGCGTACCTATCATACTTTTACGAAATATTAATCCACCACGACTTTGCAACGGTACCAAGCTATCAGTGAAAACCGTGATGAGCAATATCATTGAAGCTACTATTTTAAATGAAAAATTTAAAGGAGAAGATGTACTTTTGCCACGCATCCCAATGATTCCAACATATATGTCATTTGAATTCAAACGTCTGCAGTTTCCGGTGCAACTCGCATTTGCAATGACCATCAACAAAGCACAGGGACAATCGCTACAAGTTTGAGGACTAAATTTGAAAAACCCATGCTTCTCCCATGGACAGCTATATGTGGCCTGCTCTCGCGTCGGAAAACCTTCTGATCTATTCGTGTATGCACCGGACGGAAAAACAAAAAAAATTGTGTATTTAAAAGCTCTACAATAAATATAATTAAATGTAAACATTTTCTTTCTTTGAGAGGATTTGCAGCGCATGGTGGGTACTCGATAGTACTACATATCACATGCATTTTTAATATTCGTCACAAAGCAATACATTCGCTGTCAAATCAATAAAGCCACCTAAAGGAAAAGCTTTTGGTCTATCTACACCTCAATCATGAAAGGAAAAGTAATCCCGATTTTGTGAAACAGTTGAGCTACGGGAAGCAAGACTAGAAACCACTCGAGTACGTAATGCTCAAACCCGTTCATCTGATACAGTCGAGTAACGGGAATTAAGAATCGAAACAACTCAAGTAACCCATGCTGAAACCCATTTGTCTGAAACAGTCGAGCAGCGAGAAACAAGACTGGACTCCGTTAGAGTACGCACTGCTCGATCTAGATGAACACTGCACGCTGAATTAATATAAGGCATTCCATTAGAATGCTTATAATGATTACAATCTTTATCCAAGTGTGGTTATTAGGTAAATGGATCAATTATGCGTGTATTGCAGTGCCCTCAAATTTAAGAATGAAACACCGGGAATTTGCTGTGCGGGTGGGAAAGTGAAATTTTCAGAACTACATGCACCACCGGAGCTATCATCAACGTTGGTATCTCTGATGCATCGAATATTGCTCAAACACAGCAAATATGCGCTTAGTTTGCAATCATATTGACAACTTGCTTCCCATTCAATCCAAAAGATCTTTGGGAGAAATACAAAGACTACCGGAGTGAATATATCCTACATCGTTTGCGTGCAACGAATCAAAATCCGGACATTAAATTTAAACCAAAAGTGTATAATGAGGCATTGGTTTCGATTGTGGACATGTGCTTGGCAATCTCTAACAAAGCACTGGTAATGTTGGGAATGACTTTTCCGAATCGATCTGCAAACAAGCTTTTCAATCGTGATTTGAAACGAGAAACGCATTTTGATTTCCAAGAATTAGGTATATATGTTTGGATGAATCTTCCGAAATTGGTTCCAGAACAACTCATATTGTATTACAGAATTATGCATGCAATTACCAATCAAATCGGTGGACTATATTTCCTAGCTGCGCCCGGAGGCACAGGAAAATCTTTCCTAATTTCACTTATTTTGGTGACAATACGATCACAAAAAAATATTGCACTGGCTATCGCATCATCTGGAATTGCAGCAACTCTTTTGGATGGTGGCCTCAACAGCTGCTGATGAATTAAATGCATGTCTCAAATCATCAGTTTTATAGCGGCATGTACAGAAATTGACCTTGAAGACGAGTATGCGTGTAGAACTACATGATGATGTATCCGCTGAACGTTTCGCAAAACATATGTTGGACATTGGGAAAGTGGAAATGGCAATTGATGAATCCACTCAATGTTTTTCACTGCCAACAAGCTTCTGTAAAACTGCAGCTACCACCGACAAAATCACACATACAGTTTTTCGAAATATCGCACAGTATTACAAAAATCATCAGTGGCTCAGTGCACGTGCTATATTTTCAGCCAAAAACAACGATTACAATGCAATCAACTTAAGCATTCAAAGTGAAATCCCAGGCGAAACGACAACGTTAAGTCCATCGATACTGTATTGAATTAAGACGACGTTGTCAATTATCCAATCACTTGACTTGCCAGGCATTCCATCGCACGTTTTAACATTGAAAATTGGCGTGCCTATCATTCTTTAATGAAACAAAAATCAGCCACGACTTTACAACGGTAACACTTTTCAATGAAAAACATAATGAAAAATACCATTGAAGCTGAAGCTACTATTTAAAATGGAAAATTTAAAGGAGCTGATGTACTGTTGTCACGCATCCCAATGATGCCATTTGAATTCAAACGTCTTTATTTTACGGTGCGACACGCGTTTGCAATGACTATCTACAAAGCACAGGGACAATTGCTACAAGTTTGCGGACTAAAATTGTAAAACCCATGCTACTCCCATGGACACATGTATGTGGCCTGCTCTCGCGTCAGAAAAACATCTGATTTATTCGTGTATGTACCAGACGGAAAAAAAGAAAAACGTTATGTATTTAAAAACTCTTGAAGAGACATAATTAAAATGCAAACACTTTCTTTCTTTGAGAGGCATTGCAACGCATGCCGGGTTTTCGCTAGTATATAATATGATGAAGTGCATCTGAAATGATATTTCCTATTTAATTCTATTTTACTGGGGTTTTTTCACTGACGAAGGCTCTCTGTCGACACGTTCGTTGTTTTGTTGCGTTCTTTAAAGGTTTTCCCATACTTTGTTTACTTCATTTCTTTCTTACAGTTGCATGTAGCCTTTTGTCATCTTCACGTGACACGGACAAACAACAAGATGGTCGGTCACCTAAGGCCTAAAGAGTTCAATTGTGCGTGCTAAACTAAGAAATACCATCAATTACTCATTTTTAGACATAATAAGCACATCACTTTACCTAAAGCACCTAGGATCAGTTTACCTGGGAACTTTAATGTTTGTTGCTCAAAGTTCTGCTTATTACTGCAGAGCCGCTGCTTGTTTACTTACTGTCAAAACTTACTTCAACATTTATTTTGCAGCTGAATGACGCGTACAGTAGGTAAGTTTCTAATTGAATTACGCGTACAATAGTAGTAAAGCGATATTGTTTGTTATATGGGGGTGATGTCGTTAGTTATTGAAGGATGTTGTGAAATATTTGGAATATGTATATATATAAATGTCTAATATATGTGTGTGTGTGTATGTGTGTATGTGTTCCTATAATTGTATAGGGTAAAAGAAAGAAAATTCGAGCCATTGGAAATGCGGTGATCAGGAGATCTGTGTGGGTTCAAAGGAAAGTGGGTTGTGAAAAGGTTAAATGAGCTGGCGAATGTGGTACGTGCTCCGAGCCACAAGTTACACATCATGAATCAGAAAATAGAAAAAAAAAGCAGGGTGAGGCCATGAACGCCCATTCAGAAATGTGTCTGCTCTTATAAAAAGGATATGGCCCAAGATTTCGTTTGCCCTGAATTAAATAAAGTTGACCTAAAATATATGACTATGAGACTTATAAGGACCTTGCGCCCATTAAAGGTATTTTCTGGCGCAGCTACAACCGACCAACACGCACTATCTATTTATCATGTCACTTAATGTGTAACATGAAGTTGAGTGACCTTCTTAATTGTAATTTTGATGTGTACCAAGTACCAAACCCGAATTCTCAAATGGCTGAGTAGAACCGGGCATTTCTTGTTGGATAAAAACAATAACACTTCACTAGATTGACAAAATCTACGTCACTTTTGCTAATGCTTTAATTATTTTTGATCTACAATATCAACAATTTCATTACACACCCCCGCCCCCTTTTTTTTGCAAACCCTAACCAACCCCCTCCATCCACAGTACTAACACCAAACAGCTCAACCCTTCATACTCACATAACATATATTTCCCAGCAAATAGCTCACTCCTAGAAACTCCCGTCAAATATCCCACCAACTTTCTTTTTTTAATTCCGTTCCCAACTTACTCCCTTCGCTAGTCTTCCATCGCTAGTCATCCCTTCGCTAGTCATCCCTTCACCAGTCATTCATTCGCTAGTCCTTCCATCGCTAGTCCTCCCTTCACTAGTCATCCCTTCGCTAGTCGTTCCTTCACTAGTCCTCCCTTCACTAGTCATCCCTTCCTTCGCTAGTCCTTCCTTCACTAGTCATCTCTCCCTCCGCTAGTCCTCCCTTCGCTAGTCATCCCTACTTTAGACGTCCCTTCGCTAGTCATCCCTTCGCTAGTCATTCCTTCGCTAGTCATCCCTTCGCTAGTCATCCCTACTTTAGACGTCCCTTCGCTAGTCATTCCTTCACTAGTCATCCCTTCGCTAGTCATCCCTTCGTTAGTCATCCCTTCGCTATTCATCCCTTCGCTAGTCCTTCCTTCGCTAGTCATGCCTTCGTTTGTCATCCCTTCGCTAGTCATCCCTTCGCTAGTCATCCCTTCGCTAGTCATCCCTTCGCTAGTCATCCCTTCGTTAGTCATCCCTTCGCTAGTCACCCATTCGCTAGTCATCCCTACGCTAGACGTCCCTTCGCTAGTCATTCCTTCGCTAGTCATCCCTTCGCTAGTCATCCCTTTGCTAGTCATCCCTTCGCTAGTCACCCCTTCGCTAGTCATGCCTACGCTAGACGTCCCTTCGCTAGTCATCCCTTCGCTAGTCATGCCTTCGTTTGTCATCCCTTCGCTAGTCATCCCTTCGCTAGTCATCCCTTCGCTAGTCACCCCTTCGCTAGTCATGCCTTCGTTTGTCATCCCTTCGCTTGTCATCCCTTCGCTAGTCATCCTTTCGCTAGTCATCCCTTCGCTAGTCATCCCTTCGTTTGTCATCCCTTCGCTAGTCACCCCTTCGCTAGTCATCCCTTCGCTAGACATCCCTTCGCTAGTCATTCCTTCGCTAGTCATCCCTTCGCTAGTCATCCCTTCGCTAGTCATCCCTTCGCTAGTCACCCCTTCGCTAGTCATGCCTACGCTAGTCGTCCCTTCGCTAGTCATCCCTTCGCTAGTCATGCCTTCGTTTGTCATCCCTTCGCTAGTCATCCCTTCGCTAGTAATCCCTTCGCTAGTCACCCCTTCGCTAGTCATGCCTTCGTGTGTCATCCCTTCGCTTAAGTCACCCCTTCGCTAGTCATCCCTTCGCTAGTCGTCCCTTCGCTAGTCATCCCTTCGCTAGTCATGCCTTCGCTTGTCATCCCTTCGCTAGTCATCCCTTCGCTAGTAATCCCTTCGCTAGTCACCCCTTCGCTAGTCATGCCTTCGTGTGTCATCCCTTCGCTTGTCATCCCTTCGCTAGTAATCCTTTCGCTAGTCACCCCTTCGCTAGTCATGCCTTCGTTTGTCATCCCTTCACTAGTCATCCCTTCGCTAGTCACCCATTCGCTAGTCATGCCTTCGTTTGTCATCCCTTCTCTAGTCATCCCTTCGTTAGTCATCCCTTCGCTAGTCACCCATTCGCTAGTCATCCCTACGCTAGACGTCCCTTCGCTAGTCATTCCTTCGCTAGTCATCCCTTCACTAGTCCTCCCTTCGCTAGTCATCCCTTCACTAGTCATCTCTTCGTTTGTCATCCCTTCGTTAGTCATCCCTTCGCTAATCATCCCTTCACTAGTCGTTCCTTCGCTAGTCATCCCTTCACTAGTCATCCCTTCGTAGGGGTGGGGGTAGAAGATTGCAAGTTACCCATTCGTCTCACGAACATGGACAGATTAGACGGACTGATAAAACGTATTGATGAGACATATTGATAAGACGTAATGATAAGACTGATTGTTACGGTGGACTGTTATGTTGGACTGATAAGACTTACTGATAAGACGAACTGATATGACAGACTGATGCAAAAGAAATGTTTTATGAAACTGAAGCCTTCACCAGTGTTTCCCAAAGTGTGGTACGCATACCCCTTGGGGTTACGGGAAGAGATTGTTGTTTTACGCGCTGCAAGCGAAAAAATAAATATTTAAAAAATAATTTGTATTAAAGTATGTGCATTTTTAATTTCAACTAAACGTGCTAATTGTTACGAAAATCATAGACAGGGGTACACAGATGTCGAATGTTTGGGAAACACTGTCCTGGGCTACTAAAGTGAATGTTTTATGCGATCCTTCTTACCCATTAAAATTACATTCATGTAGTTAACGTCAAACACACATATAATGTCTTTATTTTAACAAAACAAAAAAAGTAAAGAAAGATCTCAGAAATATGACCGCTCATTCGCGTTTTCCTTTTGGCGTAATTTGAACTGAGCGGCGAATCTGAATCTCCGTGAACATTCAAACGCTCTGGTTTATATGTATTTAGAATATCATTTCGATTTTAGATATTAGTAAATATAAATAGTGTAAAGAGCTTTCATCAAACTAGAATTTTTCGATAACGTAAAATTTGATTCAATTAGTATTGACGTATTAACTTATCTAAATACAGCAACGTGGAATATAATTGGTTGGTTAATAAATTGATTGTTAGAAATTCACATCAAAATTTCTTTCAATTGAATTAGCAGCCCGGTCTGAAAAACATGTGAGAAACACCTGGGACGTGAGACTGTTCGTATTTATTTC
Organism: Lymnaea stagnalis; assembly: GCA_964033795.1. Classification (NCBI taxonomy): domain Eukaryota; kingdom Metazoa; phylum Mollusca; class Gastropoda; family Lymnaeidae; genus Lymnaea; species Lymnaea stagnalis. The sequence goes on from CAXITT010000857.1 coordinate 100,370, forward strand.
ACAGTTTGATTTAAATTTTATTTAATTTGCGAACATTTTAACATGTTTTAAAAAGAAAAATAATTTGCTTGAAACTGAGAAAGAAATGACACAATTATTACATGATATTTAGTTTTACAAAAAATTCTAACATACTTCATCATATACAGTTTCAAAGGTATTTATTTCAGAAATATTTAAATGAAGAAAGGAATATAAAAAATGGTATCACTATTTTTTTCTTCTAATTCACTCCATTTTTAATTAATTATTTTTTAAACATGGGTCCTGAATTCTTGCCGTTGTTATCACCCGATGAGCTGCTTAACGTTTCCAAATGTTGTATCCACCCAAGAATGCAGTGACGTCTTTCACGAATTAACCTGTCGTCAGAATGTACACCATTCAATTATTATATAAGCAAGTTGATTTAAATAGCAGATGGGACATTTTAGATCACACATTAAATTAAGCCCAATAGGCAAGGGGAGAAAATCAGGTTTTGTGTGAACAAAATGTAATCTCAGTAAACATCTACATTATATATTTCGCCAGCAAAGGTCAAACACCACCACAACGCAGGCTATATATAGATACTCCAGAGTGTGGTTAAATAATGAGTTCACTAGCGCGCGCAATATAATTCCCGATATCTACGCTAAATGATATATATATATATATATATATATATATNTATATATATATATATATTAATAAGGCAATTGCGTTTGGTGCGTAATATTTTCTTGCAAGGACAAACTTTCAAAAAAGATATGCCTCTATCTACCAAAACCGGTCTTCAGTCACGGACAGTTGTACGTAGCTCTCTCCAGAGTTCCATCTTTTCACGCCATCACAGTTGTATCCTCAAACCCACCCCGTTTGGACAACTGTGTCCTTCACAAAGTCTTTACTCATCTATGAGCAATTCTGTGACGTATGCTACGACGCAGGTCAGCTAGTTTGTAATTATTATTTTTTTTTTTTTTGGTTAAAATAAGGAAATGTATTTTTGTTAAATAGACTATGTGTAAAGTGTAAAGTTAGTTACACACGTAAGAAGAAATAGGATAAGTAAAATTTTACTTAAAAGGAGTATGGAACTCTGGCTGAAAGAAAGGGACTCAAATAAGAAAAATACTAATTTTCAGTTTGAAAGGTTCGATGAAGTGCGGTCAAATATTATTTGAATAAAACAAAGCAGACGTTGGTTCACTCAAGAGGATGTCTAGATTGAAATTAACAACCATTAATTTCCTGGTGAGGCTTCCATCCAGTCTGCATAACCTGGATGAAGAAACTCGCAAACTCCTCACCACACTTGCCAGTAACCCCAGGGAGGACACAGCTGCGCATTTTCTCCACGTCGCTACAGATGATGAAGTTTACAGTTTTATGAAGATATGTCAACAAGAGAGTAAGATCAAATATTAAACTTTGACTGCATCTCTCAACGTGTAATTGAACTAAAATAATTCCCGTCGTACGTATATCTGAAACTAACATTATGGGAGACAAACTTTGAAACAGCCTTGCATTATAAAAATATGAAATTGTGCCCCCCCCCTTTTTTTAAAATATAAAATGTGTTTACTTCTTTATGTAACGCCATATTCTAGAAGTAAGGACGAGAGATTATGTAAAACCTTATCACAACAGTTATCACCAGAGGCTTTTAAAAAAACAAACAAAAAAAAACTGGGTTGCATTTAATAAATGTCGCCGTGTGCCCTTTAAGATTACTTCTTTAGATTATTCCTCAAATTCTGACAAGAGTAGTATATTTGAATGCGATCAGGTTACGTAAGCGGTAATAACAGCACACATTTTTCTCAAACTCTCTACACCACCACACTCGTTATTTGAGATTTGTATAGTGTTTTTGTGTGCGTTTTTTTTTTTTTTCACCATTTCTTGCCCGCTGAAAAGAAAGGATTTTTGCAGACACATTCATTGTTCCGTTTCAGGTGTGTCCCCTATCTTGTGCGCATCATTTCCTTGGTAAGGTACAGCGAAGAACGAACGAAATCATTATTTCTTTGGAATGCGTATCATTATCAGGTGATTCCGCGTTTCCTTTCAGAATAATACCATGAAATAATGTCATGCGAAAATTTGGGCGACAAAACATAAAACCTTTATATTTCATTTTAAAAATGTGTAAACTTACGGGCAGGGATCTAAGATGTAGTCTTTTAAGCATGTATGCACGAGCTCATCAGCTTCCATTCTCATGACGTTATTACTAGCACACTCCGACTTATAATAGGCCACGATCGCTGTGGATTGTGTTCAACGAGACGAAGACATAATGCAAATAAGGGCACGTAACACACCATGTTTGCACACGTAACCATTGATTCAGAGAGGTGGCATAATTTGAATATTGAACTATGTTAACGTGTATTTTTCACGGGGAAAGAGAGTAAATTATGTTTTTGAAAAGCGGAAGTGAGCCGCCCGTTTTGTTGAGTGACCAGGGGCAGTACATCGGATGTCGTAGTTAAGTGTGGACGTGGTTCTTTTTCTGAGAGGTGAATTTTGTATACCATGGAATATTATATATATATATATACATATGTGAAATAGTTGCATTTTGGATGTTATTAACTGGATATTCATGCAAGGATTCTTCTTACTATTATTATTGTAAAGATGACGTAATAAAGTACTGTGAGTTTTATTGGAAATTAATCTACTTCTTTGTGTGACTGGCTAAGTGAGTGAAGGAATGGAAGAAGTATTACTCTGCACAAGCCGGCATCCTGAATCATCAATATAGAAGCAGTTAACCATGATACTGACACAACATCCTAATAATTAGCATGTCGGAAGCATGTGTTACAGGGCATTTAATTTGTTTAGACATTTTTTTTTTTTTTTTTAATTTTTATGTTGCTTTATTCCATATTTCTTAACCTGATAAGAAATACATATTTAAAATGTATCATTTTACCGAATTTTGCTGTTTTTAAATATCCTAATAATTAGCATGTCGGAAGCATGTGTTACAGGGCATTTAATTTGTTTAGACATTTTTTTTTTTTTTTTTTAATTTTTATGTTGCTTTATTCCATATTTCTTAACCTGATAAGAAATACATATTTAAAATGTATCATTTTACCGAATTTTGCTGTTTTTAAATATATTAGTAGTGGATATAAATATTTTTAATTGAAGAATGGAGAAAGGACATCGATAACAGAGAAATCTGTTGTTTATTTTTAAAGTAAGACATCAAACATACCCTCTTTGCCTTCAAATGTACAGATGATATCGGCTACTGCAAACCCTGCCTCATTCATCGCCTGTATATCATTGTTGTTGCACTGGGACTTGCTGTGCTTAGAACATTCTTTAAATGTCTGGAACAGTCTGTAAAAAATAAAATATTTATCTTATTTTACAATTGTTGTTCGTCTGTCAGGAGACGACCATGACCCCTTTAAACATCAGATTTGTGTGTTACAATAAATGGAGGCGGAAAGCCATGGATCGATCAGAATGGAAGGATGTAGTGGAGCAGACCATGGCCCTAAATGGATTGTAGCGCCACTGATGATGAATAAGTGTTTCTTTCAGAAAATTTTACCCGGGGTGCATTTCAGATTTGCGGGGGTCGGGGCAGTGAGAGTGGCCAGATGCTAAAAGGGAGAGTGGGGAAGATATCCCATGCACCATACTAGTGGCGACGCCAATATTGGGTGTGAAGAAATTTAATGCATCAGAATAATGGATTGCAGAGTTGAGGAGGTAGAGGTCGTTAATATGAATCAATGTCCCCTGAAGCTAAACATTCTAGCTCAGGGGTGGCAAACATAAGGCCCGCAGGCCATAAGTGGCCCGCTGAGAGTCATGTTGCAATGATAATTTTATTGTACATATCACCAAAAAAACATTAAGATATTGTTATGTGGCACACTTTTTCCGTGCTTGAATTTTACTTGACCTAAATTAGAATCCTAGCAGACAGTAACGTCTGTTGTAGGCGTAGCCTATTCGTTTGAAGTATCTTGTTGACAACCGTGTTTACCAATAAAACACGTTAGACTGTCTTCCTGATATTTTCTCGAATGTGCTCGATAACCCGAGAAATTTAAACAATACGTCATAAGTCTTTCTGGAAGGCAGGGCTTACGCGACCTATATAAGGGATTGACAGGCATGGACAGAGAGACGGAGATTGAGATAAATATTATTAACTTTAAGAGGCGTGTATTATTATTGTATATTTGTGTCCTCATACTCAAATGTGTTTATTTCGCATTCATCATTATTCATTGGCACATTATTCTGTGTTAACTGTGTACCGGTACAAGATCTACCATACTGTATGTGGATGATTTGTAATGATATTTCTTGTCTTTTGTAATTACATTAAAACTTAATAAATCTTATTACTTGTAACTAGAAACTTTTTTTGGGTGTGGTATCTTTAATACTATTGACTCTATGGTATCGTCCATTGTTAGGCACTGTTTACAAAGAGACAATTAAAATTCAAATAGGACATTAATTTCTCCCAATACAAGTGAGTGCGTAAAAATATGAGTCGTTAGTATCATATATTTTTAAAAAATAGCTAAGAGAAATGTGAAATATCTCGAATTTTAGGAACAATTCATTGGTTTTTGAGATATTTTAAAAATTAAGAATTTTTCAAGACAGGTGGACTATACACTATTTTTCGCTGAAATTTGAAGAAAGCCCGTACGCTTGATATGCAACGAATCTTTTTATGTTTCAAAGAGTATAACATCAAACGGCACAATAAGACTAAGCATGCAAATATGTTTAAAATACAAAGGGCAACTTGGATAAGACCAAGTAAATGATTTCTTAAAAATAATTCCGCATATGCAGAATTCCTCTGATTATAAAGGGGTTAAAGATGTGGATATTTCCTTACTTATCATCTTTCATTCAATGCAAAGTGGGGGAGGACAAAACCAAAATGGGGCCTCGAAAATTCGAGTGACAACTCTGCTTGACACAGCTATCCAATGCAAATATATTATTAATTACTAAATATTAATGAGTCTTTTATTTTTTTCTAAACCTCTTTTGGGGTTATCTATATAGTTCATACATGCATTTTATTTTCATGTAGAAAAAAACCTATTTTCGTCACAAAAGATATTTACAAAACAGTAGAAATTTCCCAACATTCAGTTGATTTTTGTTTTTCAGAATGCTATAACTTTTTCTTATAAATTGCAAATTGCCACTCTCAGATACTTAAACACCATTCCCGCAATGCCTTTTTTTTTCTTTCAAATCCACAAAATTTATTTTAAATTTAAAAATTAGGAATAAGAATTTACTCAAGTACCAACAAATGTACAAACAAGTACCAAAAAAAAAATTTAATTGTAATGATAATCGAAAAGCTAGTTCATCTTCTTTATTTTAGCTTTCTGATATATTCTCATTTGAAAAAAAATATTATTTTTAAAAAAATTCTTTGCGATCGGACAGTTTGTTTATTATTCTAATTTTAAGAAGATAAAAGCTCCTGGGAATTTAAAAAAAATAATGGCTATACATTTTTTTAAACCTCTGTTATTCAAAAAACTTTATTGCAAACGTAGTAAGTTTTAAGAAAACAAACCTTTTCGATATAATAATTAAAGAAATGTACACTATTTGCATGTGCCCGATAATTCTTATTTAAAAAAAAAAAATATCTCTCAATTTTTTAAGTTTCCATTTTATATAACTCAACATTCATGGAAGCGAATACCTTTTTTATTAAGATAATAAAAAATATTTTTGAAAGCCTAATATCCTCATACAATTTATAACTGAGACCTATCCCTACTTTAAAAGTAATGCTTTTATGATCAAATATAATTAGAACATAGATTGCGTATGTTTGATACTTAGCAAGAACTATTATTAGAATTGCGGGTCCTTGAAATTGATGTAAATGTATTTTAATACAGTGTTGTTAAAATTTAAAATTTGTGAATTTGTAACACAAAATAAATGAAAAAGGCATAACACTATCGACATGTGCGAACAACGAAAGAAAGACTTTGGCTTATATTCTGGAGCGGCCAGTACGATATTTACAATCGACTAGTAAGCCTTCAACAACGGTTTAACAATTACAATTTAGTCGTTTTATAATTTTTAAAATATACAATAGTTCTCTTACTCTTTTTAACCATTTTGCTCTTGGGGGGGGGGGCACTTGACTTTGCTATTGCCCCCCTTCCCCCCCCCCCCCCCACGGAGAGATGCCTGAAAGAAACCCTGTCATGGGAATAATTACTATATATTATGAACCATCTAAAGATTGTGTTTGACAATTTGAGTTACAACAAATTAAAAGTAATATTAATAAACGAAACTATATTTACATTGCTACATCGCTGTACATGCTACACTAAAAGATTGGTCGTTGTGAATGATACACTAAATGATTGGTCATTGTAGATGCTGCACTAAATTATTGGTCGTTGTATATGCTAGACTAAACGATTAGGCGGCGTAGTAGACGATAAACTATAGGATTGGTCGTAGCAAATGGTACGCTAAATAATAAATAACATTATAATTTAGATTTTTAAATAGTTACTATAATTTACCATCCCTTTTAATTGCATGCACCTTTACTCTGGTAGTAATTTTAACTTTAATCATTAGAAAATTAGAGAGAGTTCTCCGAATTTGTATCACTTCATGTTAAACAATGTGACGTCATCAAATAATGTTCGAAAAATGTATACAAACAATAATTTAATTTAAAAGTTCACAATTTTTTTTTTGTTAGAAGAGATATCCTTGTATGTTTGTTCACCTTAGGGCATACGTATACATATTACGTTAATTTATAATAAGTAGAACGGTTTTCCTGTTATAGTTGGGGAAAGTTTTACAAAGTAAGCAAAACGAACTTCAAATAAAATTAATTTTAAAAAAAAATACTTTAGCGGATCCATGACTTCTTAAAAGCTTACTCTGAGGTTAAAGACCGCGACATTTATAACAAAAATTAATTTGACTTCGATGACAGAAATTCCAAAGTCTCGTTTTACAAGCTTGAATAGACGTTCTTTAAACTACATTTACTAACTGACAGAATACTGATACAATCGTCTCTGAAATCACTGACAGAATAATTTGATAACCGACTTTTAAATCACTGACAATAATTTTATAAGCAACTCTTTACTCACTGACAGACGAGGGCGTAAGTCGCCTCATTAGAAAGTGCAGTTAATGCCCCTACATCTGCTAACAACACTTTCTGGAGAGGTGATGAACATGCCATCAGCTCCCCGCATGGATATCTTCTTTTAGAGAGTAGGTCTTTCCTGACAGGGCTGCATTCTTTGAAATAAAACAAACACACGAATTCAGAAGGGATCAATTCGGGATTAAATATGTCAGTCCCCTTATGTTTTAATTGTTCTATCTCTAATCAAACCAATGCAATTCAGCGTGTATCCCATTCTTAAATTATGTCCAAATGGACACGAACGCTCTTAGTTACATGGTGATATTTTCGATTATTTATAAATACCCATTTTGTTAATTTACGAAATTATTTTTATATAGCAGCACACTTTTTTCAGATTATAACACAATTTAAAATGATTAAATTCACTAGCGAATGTACCCGGAGTGGCCCTGGACTGCATTCGAAAAAACAAAAACTTCTGCAGCCTTTTAATTAACATTCAAATTAAGCGCCATGTAAACCCACCGCGCCCCCCCCCCACCAAAAAAAAAAAAAAAAAAAAAAAAAAAAAAAAAAAAAAAAAAAAAAAAAAAAAACAACAAACAAAGAAAGCAAAACAATATCCCTATAGTTAAAAAAAAGGGTTACTTTATAGCCTCTGATACACATTTGTAATAACTTGTGTAAATCTTTCGTTTCCAGTGGCATTCCGACCCCTATGGATCCAATTTCTGTTGGGTTCCTGATGCCATCGGTATCCCGATCCCAGTGGTATCTCGATACAGGTGGGTTTCCTATCCCGTTCATATCTAAATGCCTTTGGGAGCCCGACCCCGAATGGATCCCAATTCTGGTGGGGTCCCAATCTCGGTAGGATCGAATTTTTTTGGTGAGAAATTCCTCAATATTTTAGTTTATTCCAGCTCAGCGCTGTGGGGACCAGTTAGGTCAATCGGAACAAAGCGGACACAATCAATATGAGGTTATTTCTATTAGTAGAAATTAATGTTGTGGTTGTAGATAAACTCGGGCCAATTAGAAGGTATGGACCACAGACAAACCGACGCCTATCAGAATGTATGGACCACAGACAAGCTGACACTTATTATAATGTATTAACCAGAGACAAACCAGCGGCTATTAGAATGTATGAACGAGAGACAAACTACACCTAATAGAATGTATTAACCAGAGACAAACTACACCTAATAGAATGTATGAAACAGAGACAAACTAAGCCTATATAATGTGTGAACCAGAGACAAACTAAGCCTATATAATGTATGAAACAGAGACAAACTAAGCCTATATAATGTATGAAACAGAGACAAACTAAGCCTATATAATGTGTGAACCAGAGACAAACTAAGCCTATATAATGTATGAAACAGAGACAAACTAAGCCTATATAATGTGTGAACCAGAGACAAACTAAGCCTATATAATTTATGAACCAGGGACAAACTAAGCCTATATAATGTATGAACCAGGGACAAACTAAGCCTATATAATGTATGAAACAGAGACAAACTAAGCCTATATAATGTATGAAACAGGGACAAACTAAGCCTATATAATGTATGAAACAGAGACAAACTGGGCATATCTTGATGCGATCAAGTTTCCCAATGGGATCCCGATCCCGGTTTGATCACGTCCCTCGATCAGGGCTACCACACCTTGGGAAATTTCCCAAGGTCTTGGGAATTCACGACCCCCCTTGGGATCTGGGGAATAATTTTGAAAACCATGCAAAACCTTGGGAAATCTTAACTGGGGGGAACATTTTGTTATATTTTTCGAAAAAAACGCAACAATATCTGATAAAAAATAAAGTAAAAATAAAGCAAAATAATTTTTAAAGTAACAAGGCAAAAAATTAATTGTTTTCATTTTCTTTTCTGGTTTTAATTTTTAAATCCACTCATAAAATAAATAAAATCTCTTCTGATTTTAAAGTTAATATTTTGAATTATTAAAAAGTTAATAATTTTAAAAAAAAATTCAATTTTCTCTTTAAAAAAAAAAAATTGAAGATTTATTTATTTATTTATTTATTTAGGCATTTTTATATAGCGCTTATCATAAAGCTCTAAGCGCTTTACAATTATTAAAACAAGTAAACTAAGTAAATACAAATGAGACACTAGGATAGTAACTACTATTCTATAGAAACAATGAAAATGGCTATAAAA